>JAODJW010000046.1:10443128-10453436 GCA_026777045.1 Hyperopisus bebe
GTGTGCGCTGCAATAGACTGGCATTCCATGCAGAGTCTGCTTCTGCCCTGTGCTGCCCATGACCCTGTCCAGGATAAAAATGCAAAGAGCCACATTTCATGTGCATACTATCAATCAGCCACTCGTAACC
Organism: Hyperopisus bebe; assembly: GCA_026777045.1. NCBI lineage: Eukaryota > Metazoa > Chordata > Actinopteri > Osteoglossiformes > Mormyridae > Hyperopisus > Hyperopisus bebe. The sequence goes on from JAODJW010000046.1 coordinate 10,443,259, forward strand.
CAGTGTCATTATCTTTAAACAGCGACTGATAAAATGTTAAAAATGCTGTCATTATTGGTCAGGAAGCAAGGGGAAGCGGATATTCCCTCTGGTTCACAGGACTGCCAATTCACTTCCTTACTCACAAAGATTAAGAGTCACAAAGCAGTCGGTTGGAGAAATAGCGGTGACTTTTTCCATCCTTTTCTTATCATGCCCATTAATTAATCTTCAAAAAGACATGCCACTATACTATACTACATACATTACATATATTAATGATATTTTGTGACGAATTATGTTAGTGACATCTGTGCAAAGCAGGACATCACCTAGGATATGAAACCCAACCTACAAGTGCATTCTTCAGAAGCAGCATCTGAATGCATCATACTGAATGAAGATATCAGAAACAAAGACAAGGAGGAGGATGATTTCATAATGAATAATGATACTGTAGAGCTATAGTGCTGAAGAGGGTACAGATTGAAGAGATTAAGGGGATTACAGGCCATTTAGTGGGATGATAAATGCCGACTGAAGTAATGGATTTCCTTATTGAGATAACGGCTTTCTCATTGGTGAACAATGGCATTATGGGGATTTTCAGCACTCCAATTCCACACAGGGGGACAACTGTATGTAATCACCTCGTGCCTTTACTGGATTTACCAGCCTAAATGTATCCATCCATCCATCCATTTTCTGAAACCGACTGTCCAATTCAGAGTCGTGGGGGGTGGATCAGCGGGAGCCTATCCCAGAGGCTACGGGCACAAGGCAGGAAACAACCCATTGCAGGGCACACACACACATGCATGCCTCCAATTAGCCTCAGCATTTCGATTGTGAAGGGAACCTGGAGTACCGGGAGGAAACCCCACAATAACACAGGGAGAACATGCAAAATCCATGCATGGAATCCTAGCAGAGTGTTGAACCCACATCCCAGAGTTGTGAGGCAACAGGGTTAACCACTGCACCACCATGCCTCCCCAACCTAAACGTATGACTGTGCTTATTTACATTTCTAAACATTTTTTTTTAATTTCTTCCCTTTCGTGTACCTGACTTTAAGACATTAGTGGTGCACTCATTAAGGCAGACAAAAACAGAAAACCAATTAGCAATTGTTTGAACAAGGAGCTTTACGCATTGTCAGAAGCACTGAATTTACTTTAACTGGGGGTAGAAAGCATGCATGGAAAAAAAACACTTAAAAAAACTGCCTGTAAGTAATCTGTAATACAATTCAAATACCACCCTGATTTAGAACAGTAAAAATAAACTATATTTAGACTATACTTACAATCATTAATTCACATGAAGGGAATAAAATATGTGCAACAGTTTCCTGGATCTATAGTTAGAGTCAAGGACTCCAAAAGCAAACCAGACACAGGAATATAACCCAGAGAAATGATTAGGCATTAGTGGTCATTTTGTAAGTTTGGTATTCAATTAATCAAATATCTCATGTATTCTAGGATTTGATTAATGTAGCATAGTATCACTGTGCTGTCATTCAAAAGAATATTTGCCAAATAGATATCACTGATGACATTTAAAATAACTAACAGAATTATATCTAAGTGTATATAAGCGATATACTAATAACATATATAAAGAAACCCATAAATGGTGATACAAATTGGAAAAACATTGGCTAGATAGAATGATTTATAGTAAAAGAAAAATATATATTGGCTCTACAAAAGACAATTTATCACCACTAATTTAACTAAACACCATGTCTACGGACACTGGAAGAAACTAATATCTGTAAGACACCTGCAAGAATTTAATTATGGGAAGAAGGTTTAAATTTGAACCTGCAGCTTCTGAGACTGTAATGGCAGTGACACCAGTTGGGCGCACACTCATTTTTCTACTCATTCACTATGGTCAATGTAGAGAAAATGACTTGTGTCAAGGCAAAAAACAAACACCATGTTTTATTCAGTTCACATAAAGTCCATAGATGCAAAGGGACACGGGAAGAAATTTTCCGCAAAGCATCATTACACTGCCCTATACGCACAGAAACAGCTCAGAACAGGATATGACACAGTGGGAAAGCTTTAAAAAAAGTTCCAGGCAGAAACGAGATCGGACTCATATTGTTCATCAATGGGAGTGCTTTATGTATCCAAGAGAATGCACTTGAACAGAGAATCCTTTGATCTTCAAAATTAAAAAGGTGCTCTCTTAGATCATCTACAGACATTTCTTCCCCAGTTTGTTTTAGAAGTCAAATGCAGGCAAATGTCTACCAAAATTTAAACAGTATTGTCTGATATAACTGAGACGTTTATTTTTAAAAAGAGGGTCTCCCCTGGCACTTTCTGGTTTCTAATTTGCAGTTTTCCATAAATTGCTACTGGTAATAAAGGATGAAGAATAATCTAGATAATAGTGAATATATCCATATATCACATTCTTTACAAAAAATGTTTATTATTATTATTATATTTTTTACAAGACCCATAACTCAAACCAATGAACAAGATTAAGGACAATTTGATGGCACCCTGGTCTTAGCCTGCCTGAATTTGAATATTTGAAGGTGACATGTCCCATATGCCCTGTAATTTGCCTCCACTAGGAAGCCTTATTCCCAGTCAAATGACTTGCATAGTGCTGATTGCTTTTTACAGGTGGACAGGAAATATGCATACTGCCTTGTCATCTTGGGAACAACTTCAACAGTTTTGGTTCTTTTGAGGTTACAAAGATCGAACAACTTCTTCAGCTGTCCCCCAAATGGAAGTGAAGAAGAAATCTCAATATTTGCCTAAATCTCAATTAATTCAGAGTCTAAAGGTTCAGAATCTTAAGCTGTTTTGGGTAGCATTTGCTTAGCGAGCATGAAAGTGCATGTCTTCAGGTCATGGATGCAGTGTGAGAAAAGGGGCCAGGTGATGCTGGGTTTGGATATTAGTACTTGCTGCTGGAACCGTTCCAGTCAGTCAGATGAGAGATGTTGACCCTCACACTTTAGTCCACTGTAGGCTGCAGTGACAGGATGCCATGAATGGCTAACATGAGACTAGAAAGCTTAATCACACTTAAGTAATTTTTGTAGGGATGGCCAAAAAAAAGTGCTGGGAAGGATAGTCATTTTGTGTTAAGTGAAATTGTTCTTGGAACAAAATAGTACAGCAGAATAAAATTCAGTCTTTTTCATTTGTTCTGCCATAGTAACATTTCAGACATTTGTGGACGTGCCCTATTCATCTCCCTCGTATTAGGGTTTCTACTTCAGGCAAATTGAATAATTTGCACTTATAGGGTTCTGAATAAAGTGAGTGAACAGCACCCTCTCATCTGGACTGATGAGAGGCAGGGGCTAGTCCATACACACAAACACACACACACACAGTTGTGTAATCATATCTTTTTGGGGATCACTCCTTCATTTCTATAGGAAAAATGCTGGTCCCCATAAGGTAAAAACATGGGTATTCAACATCGGTACCCAGCAGTGCACTCTGGGTAACAGACCCCCGCATCTCGAATCTATCAGCAAAAATTTGAGAAATTTTTGAACAAACTCTGGTCGGATTTCTAATTTAAATAAAAGTTCATCTCTGACACCACATTCCTGATTTGTTTAGTTATGTTTAGATAAATTTAGCTACATTTAACTAATCAATTGAATAAAGTACTATATAACTTAAACGGTGTATGACAAAATAGTAACCGAGGTGAAATCAGTTTTAGGTTGGATATTTGATGGATATTCAGATTCACACTCTCCAGACTTAGCGGCGGTGCTTCACTCACGCTTGCCGGCAAAAGGTGGTCGAAAGATCGCCAGATCAATGCAACACAGCTACTTTCATTCGATTTAAAACTTTTGTTTCCTTGTGACAGTAACTTTCCTTTGATTATTGAAAATTTCCTTCCGAATATTCCTTTGATTAGCCAAATGTTGCTAAATTTATCTAAATGTAACAAAACAAATCAGGAATGTGGTGTCAGATATGGACTTTTATTTAAATTAGAAATCCTCCGAAAATCATTTCACGCGTGTCGTTTGAAGAGACCAGATGCACAGACCAGAGCTGCGGGACTCCTTGTACGCCTTTAGAAGGGCAGTGGATCATTTCTGTTTTACATTGAAATAAACTGATAAACATAATAGCTTTTCCTCATTTTTTAAAACTTGTGTTAAAATATTTGAGTGTTTTGTGTCTTGTAAAACGACTTGCTGTATGTTAATTGGGTTTCGTTTGGGGGCTAGTTTAGAACACAGCATTTGAATTTGCATTACTTGCTTAAATTCCGCCTACTCTGGCTTTTCTTTCTTTAAAAAGTTAAACAAACTTTGGGACTTGTGTCATTTTGTGTTTAAATGTTAAAACGTGCTTTAGCTTAAAAAAACATTAAAAGCGCTACACAGCCCTAAACGCTATCATAGCCTAAATTTTAAAACCGAATTATCACATTAACATATTTAACGATTGTTTTAATACATGCTTTAAAATTACCAATTTTAATTTTAGCTAAGGTTGTGGAAGAGGGGTGTGATGGGGACCATCGACGGCGGTAGGGAGGAGGGGTGTGATGGGGACCATCGACGGTAGCGGCAAGGTGGGGAGGAGGAGGGTGAGGGTGGCAGCTGGACCTAGATAACCTTTTTTTAATACATAAACCACGCACACACACACATCAGAGGGCATGCTAGTCTTCATCCCACCTGGGATGGCAACACAATCAAACTTAAGTTAAAATATATACTTAAAATTTGTAAATGTTTTAATTTATAAAAAAGCAACTTAGAGAAATCCTGGAAAATATTGCAGAAAGGTTTAAGGCTCTAAGCTTTACTGAAACATAGTTTACCATATGAAATTAATGTGTTGTATATTGAAAATCATAAGCATTACAATTTGTATAATCAAGCAGGAGGAATATAATGCAGGACAAGTTATACATAAGTCCTTTATACAGAATATATAGGTATTTGCATATGTATGGAAAACTGAAATGTCATATTAAATATAATTTAATAATCAATGCTTAGCATACAAATCAAAAGTCCAGAACTCAACATGAATGGAAAAAAGGCACCAATCTGCTGAGGATGACATAGGCATTAATATGAAAGTGGTTGAACAGAATGGACTTAACTGCATTAATGCAGCATCATTCTGAGATCAAACTAACAAAAACACTACATCCACCACAATGCCTACAGCTAATTACAAATGGCTAATCTTCCGGCATATGATTTTTAAAACATCACAAACTTCATACTTATGAACAAGTAATTCCTGAACAAATATTCAAATATTCTGTATGAAATTGAACTTATCCCCCAGCAAATTTGAGCAATTCTGTATTTTACAGAGTAACGGGCACCCTGTCACCAATACTGAAGATTGTTCTGTAGAGTAATGTGGGAGTTAAAGCTGCCACCTGTGTCCCTCAGAACTGTCATGAAATCTACAGTGTGGGGCAAAGGAAAGTCTGCCCCCTGTGGATAGTACACCATACACTTTCCATAACCACAATATCTGCAATAATGTTCAAGGGTCCCAATTGTTCACTGTAACTATGTAACTACTGTTGAAATATGTAACCAAGACCCCAATTAAAGAGCAGATGTTGGCCACTGCTTTTCCCCATGGCATATTATTTTTAGGAGCTAAACATCTGAGGATAAACCAGTCAGTTCTCTAACCTCTCAAGCCAGATCTTAAAGTGTTCACATAAATGGAGCATCCAATGCATGCAATATATGTTGGATCCAGTTTGTCGCCCATAATGTTAAGAACCAAAGCAAGCTAGTTATCCATAGCTCGGGTTGACCCAAGTTTGGCTGTGGGGAAAGAACAGAACTCTGCTTACATTTAGATAAAGACTTTAACTGCAAGAGGAGAACCTGTAAGAATCTACCCTTCAGCTAATCTGTAGACATTATAAAGACTGGAGCACACCAAATACAATGTAAATAACTAAACAGTCCTCTAGCAGAAGTGCAACATCTTGCTGAGGTCCAAATGAATTCCAGGCTCTCAGATGTGGGTAAATAAAATATCCAGTTTGGCACACCATACTTAAGTGCACATTGGCTCCAGAAGAAGTGAACAGCAAGATCACTGGCAGGTAAAAAGAGCAAGCAAGGCATTCTCACTCCCCAGTGATCACAAGCTACACTGGGTTGAATGGCACTTAGTCAAACTTTCCCATCTTCCCCTGTGTCAAGCTCCTTTGGCCAATCCCCATGGAGGGTGGCACAGTGTGTCCTTACAGCTAGGATTACGGAAAACTGAATCTCGGAGAAGCACTTTGGTATGCAAATTATGCACACAGCTACATTCAGGGCATTTTAATGAAATGCTTTACATTGATGGTTCAAGAAAGGAAGGGAAGAAGATAAATGTGTAAATTTGGAGGGCATGAAGGGGACTATCATTTGTTCTTTAATCTACATAGTCTTTATAAATGCTCTGGCAAAAAAAACATAACTTTTGCACTGAGTGACTTGATAGAATAGAATATTCAAGAAAACTGCTCCCAGTTTATGTATACTTGATATAGCACTTACATCTTAAACTTTTTTTTATTATTTGCTCACCTTCAGTAATATTAATTTAAATTATTAGAACTAAATTAAATAATTACAATTTAATAAATTGTACTGGTGTCAATATCATTAATATAAATTAGGAACAATAGTGGTAATAAAATTGAACCCTGGGGTAACTCACTATGAACGCAGGGCCACTGTGACATTGTGCCTCCAAGAACTACTCCCTGCTTCCTGTCTGTTAACCAGTTCTCGATCCAAGCTGCTACAGTTCTTAAAATCCCTGCAGCTTTCATCTTAAGCAAGAGCCGTTTATGGGGGACAACATTGAAGGCCTTTTGGAAATCTAAGTAGATCACATTGTAGGCCTTTTTGTGATCAATTTCTCTTGTAGCTTCCTCAAAGAACTCAAGTAAATTAGTTAAACAGGATCTACCTCTCCTAAATCCATTTTGGCTACCCCTCAGAATCTTATTTCAATCCAGGTAATCTACCATTTTCACTTGGATTATGGCTTCCATTGCTTTTCCAGTTATGCAAGTCAAACTAATTGGCCTATAGTTTGCTGGATTACTTCTATCCCCTTTTTTGAGTATGGGTGTTATATTAGCATGCTTCTAATCTGAAGGTACCACACCCACAGATAATGATTTCTGGGATATTACAGTTAAAGGTTGGCTAATAATATTCCTAATTTCATAGGTAAGATGCCATCAGGGCCCTGATATTCAGAAATATCATAATAGTGTGCAACCCTTTATATGTCACATATATAAAACAAAAAAAAATAACGTATTTTGAATGAAATGCACATTTTGAAAATCATTCTATCCATCCATCCATTTTCTATAACCGCTTATCCTATTCAGAGTTGCAGGGGATCTGGTGTAACAGATTGGTATAACAGAGTCTGTTGGTGACCAATAATAATTAAAATTATGCCTTTAGATCAGAGTTTGAAAATGTTATTTGTTAAATAATTGGTTAATTGTGAAATCTGAAAAACAACTTACAACTTTTGAGTCTTGATTAAATTAACTTTAAGATTCCAATTAATTGCAACAAGCAGGCTGAATAAACAGTGGATGTGAAATAACAGTGTTGTGGGAAAGGTTCCTGGATCTTGTGCTCACTGCACCAAAAAGACCCTATTAACTGTAATGTCTCATGGGAAATAATTTCTCTTTGTCTGCCACGCACAGTCGTCAATGCCAACATCATCCTTCTCTGATTTAATATTTCCAAAAAGTTCCTGTCAAGTGTCACAGGTTTCTTAAACTGTACAGCCTGTTTGTTTGATGTGTGTGTTTATGGGACACAATGCATCTTTGTATTATACTTACTATAAATGCAAATGAAAATTATGATCCGAAGTCATACATGCAAATGTTTTAGTCATTTTCAACACATTTCAGTCTGAATGGTTGTAAGAAAATAAACGTCTCTTTTTTCTCTTGTAATCAAATAATGGCAGTAGTTTAAACCCTGAGACATTCCTTTGGCGGTTTGGAATCACATTCTCCACTTATGTTTTGGAAATGAAACTGCGGGCTGCATGCTAAACACATCCATCTATGCATTATATTGTGAAAAACTGTGATTCTTCACACAGAGTGGGCCAAATGAGAATGAGGACTATATATTTCCATTGTTGTGAGTGTGAAGGATCGTTTCCAGGTGCCCTGGGTCTCCAAGTGTGGTTACTTGTGTCTTGATGAAATTGGCATCAGCTCTGGGAGCCATCCTCACCTTATTCAGTCACCCTTGCCATATTCCACCCCTCCAAGATTATCACCCCCAGCATCTTTCGGCATGAGCCCCACTTTTTTGTTATTGGCTGGTAGAAGAGTCACATGACTGGAAATGCCAGCCAGCACCTCCCACCAATACATTAAATAAATCTTTGCTAAATAAATGATATTTCACCACACTGGTGCTGGAATTTTGAGCCTATGATGAAAACAGGCACATAAGTCAATTTCTGTGCCCCTTATTTCCTTTCATAAGTCTATAATTATAAATCGGCACACATTCTGTCAATCAAAAGTAAAATTATGAAATTGTGCAGATTTACTAACTACATTGCCCCAGAAAAATATAAATATACAGTTTATTTGAAATGACACTGCAAGGCACCACCTCCTTTTCGGAAGATATGTTAATCATAAAATTGCATATGCCTTTGTAGTTAATTTTCAGATATATTGTTCTCTTTGAATGCATTAAATATATTTCATAATGCATTCTTTCACAGACACAACGGTCCACAAAGCCTGTGGTGCACATGCAGTTACTTCCCAATCTTTATAATTGCGAGGTGAATTAGAATTGTGCTGCCTCAGTGTTACCCGTCTGAATATACAAGAAAAAGAAACATTCGCAACATCGGTCTGTGATCATGTTAAAGGCCACCTCCTGTTCTGTATCAGCATCTCCTAATGAGACACATTAAAGGGAAAGGGGGTGGGACTGCTCTGCGTGATGTGCGGGGGGTGGGTCACAAAGAGCTTAGGAGAGACCTCAGAGGGAGCGGGAAAAAGAGACGGAGCACGAAAGAGGAAGGCAAATAGACGACCCATAAAAAGCAATAGCAAAACAAGAAAACGGGATAAGACCTACAAATGTGAAGAGAGGAAGGCACCCCGTCATGTCAGCGTGTGCAGTCAGCAGAAACGTCCACTTACGTGTAATTTAATTTTATCCAAGACCCTTAAAGACTGACAGAGACCACAAAACATTTATCATCTAAAGCCAGTTAACCGTAAGAAAATCACAAGAAGCAAATTATAAAATTAAATTATACTGTTGTGAATGTTTCACTGCTTAATTGATACACACATAATTAAATTATGAAATTTAAGACTATCTTCTCCAGTAGTTTATTTTGTAGTGTCAAGAAAGACATCATTACCGTCCCATAGAGCTATCACAATATAAACTTACAGTATAAGCAGTTCATTTAACCCATAGTATATATGTCTCACTAAGAATCCATATAACAGGAGAAAAGATACTGATAACTTAAAAAATCCAAACATTATTCATTTTATAGTAGGCCTAATTTCTATTTATAATTTATAATTAATATAATGTATTCCTCAGACGTTTTAAACCTAGTAGCCTACAATGTTTTTCTACATGTTTAATAATTTTGCCATATATAAATTTATAAATCGTGCCATATATAAATATATGAATCGTTTGTAAATATATATATATATATATAGCAACATAAATACATAAATACACACACACACACACACACACACTACCGCTGACCAGTATTATACAATGAAGAAATGTATCGTCGCACACTGAAAGTAACTAAAGCGAACACAAATATTATAGTAAGACCGTAAGGCGTAAAGTCGAGTGTTAGTTTGTCTGGGAGAGCTCTTACGAGTCGTATTGATCAAATGTTCCTCTGACTTCTTAGGAGCAGAATTAGGCCAGGTTATTTCAGTGAGGGAAACAAACACATACAAAATCACAGTTTTTTTCTAAGTAGGAAAACACGGGATTACTGCTCCAAATGACTTCTCATATAATCTATTATTGTCTCGTCGGGTTAAAGCAGGGGTGGCCAATCTTATCCGCAAAGGACCGGTGTGTATGCAGGTTTTTGGGATAACCTTTAGGTCAGCTGTTCAAACCCAGGTGT
>JAODJW010000046.1:10477289-10487629 GCA_026777045.1 Hyperopisus bebe
TTTTTTGAAAATGGGCGTTATGTTGGCATGCTTCCAATCAGAAGGTACCACACCTTCAGATAAGGATTTTTGAAACATCAGTTGGGCCGGGATGAAGGTAAAGCCATCTAAGTTGCTCAGCATCTCAGTGGTGAAGGGAGTGCTTGCTGACCAGAGGTTCTTCATCGGAGATGATCCAATCCCCACAGTATCTGAACAGCCTGTAAGGTGCTCGAAAGGCTGTAAGGAAAGCCTCGGAAGGTGCTATGATGCAAGCCTAAAAGACAGAGACCAGGTGAAACAACTGCGCAAGGACATTAATGCTGGCCTACGGTCCATCGAAAACACCCAACTTCAGCTTCCAGTTTGGTGTCCTACCCCAGGCATTGTGGTCTCTTTCAGTTTATGAGGTCCCCATCTCAATAGTAGAGAAGCTGGAAAGAGCAGTCACAGCCTACCTCAGTGGTTCTCAATCCTGTTCCTGGCGCCCCACTTGCCAGAATGTTTTCGTTCCAACCCTACCTTAATCAGGCTCAGATGGTCCTTAATAGGCTAAAGCCGGTTTCAGACCAAACGTGGTAAGCACTACACTGCTCTTCGTGCCGTGCACCGCTCGAGGAGCTTGTGCAAGCTTTGTGGTCAAAGATGAACTTCGTTGTACTTTGACCGCTGAGTGCTGTGACGCATTGTTGCGCGATCAATAGACACAAGGCACCGAAAGCGAAATAGAGGGAAAACTTATAGCTCTGGGAACTCAGACACGACAATGTATCACACAAGCGTAGAATCTTTTTGAATGCAAAATATACATCGTCGCTACTGACCGTGAGACGAAATGGCAGGAGAGAGTCTTGAAAACCATGCCGACTTTTTGCACAGAAGCCCTGCGCGAGGACAGCACGTTGAGCGGACACCATTGTTTTTTTGAATGGGGCACACACAGTGCATGTCTTGTTCGGTTTGTAACCAGCTTTAGCCTATTAAGGTAGGGTTGGAATGAAAACATTCCGGCAGGTGGGGCACCAGGAACGGGACTGAGAACCACTGGCCTACATCAAGAAGTCGCTTGGAGTTCTGCAGTGCCTCATCACCATAGGCCTATATGGAGATGGCAGTCTCACTGAGGAGTACAGGTGCACTAAAACACGACTGCAGCTTACACTGAACGATTCTCAAGACAAAGTGATGAAGAGCAACACACCAACCTTGGCTACTGAGCGAAAATGCAGACCAGCAACAGCGGTGAAAGAGGCAATATCAGCTCTCAGATTTGCTGACATCATGGGGAATGTTCAGTACGGAAGAGGAGACCTTAGGCTAACAACTAGCCGCCCAGCCTGGAGTAAGGCCACTGCTCCAGCACGGAGGAGGATGGTGGGGAAGGAAGTGTGCTGTCAGGAGGAGGCTGCAAGGTGGGCCAAGGCAGTCTCCCTTGGCAAACAGGGGCAATGGACACGGTGGGACAGTGTCAGAAGGAGGAACCTCAGCTGGAACAATGTGTGGGTTATGGGGGCAAGGAATTTAAGCTTTACCATCAAAGCCACTTGTGACATCCTGCCAACACCAACCAATCTCCATCAGTGGGTTGGTGAAGATCCAGGGTGTGCCCTTTGCTCCAGGCCAGCCTCCCTCCAGCACATACTCACAGGGTGTAAGACCAGTCTCACCCAAGGGCAATATACTTGGCGCCACAACCAGGTCCTAAAGAGCCTTGCATCCACAATGGAGAAAAACAATCTATCATCAATTCTTTATCACCACCAATATCTAACCCGCCATGGACGACTACCTTTATCCATGAGGGGGCTACGGTTACCAGGAGTAACTCCACGCCATCAAAGAGAGGCAAGCTGTGCTTAGCACGCAACTGGACACTGCTGGCAGATATTAGCCAACAGCTGGTGTTTCCTCCAGAGATTGCCACAACTACCTTGAGACCTGATAAGGAAGGGGACCAGAGCACTATAAGGAAGGGTTACATTATCAAGCTCACCGTACCCTGGGAGGATTCCGTGGACAAGGCATACGAGTGAAAATATCTACACTATGCTGAGTTAGCTGCTGAAGCACAACATTGTGGCTGGACCCTGGAAGTTTCCCAGTGGAAGTTGGATGCAGATTGTTTGTAGCAACATCCGCCATCAAACTGCTGAGAGACCTGGGATTCAGGGGCTAGAACCAGTGTGCAGCCATCAAAGCTGCATCAGTGGCAGCAGAAAGAAGCAACCAGTGACTCTGGTTGAAGAGGAATGCCCCCTGCTGGCCCCCCAAGTAACAAGCTTAGGCTGTCATATATAGTTTCATGAGAGGTCCGTCATCTGACATCAAGGCGACTCTCATGACTAATTGGGCATGGGACGCAAGTGTAGGGCTGATCACCCTATAGCTGGCCGCCTCTGGTGAGGGTATATAGTGTGAGAGGCCGAAACACCCCATGAGCCAAAGGAGCATTGCTGATGATGCATCCCAAAATTTCCACCTACACCAAATTTCTCCAAGTCTAACATTCATCATTTACCGACAACCTTAACACTGAACCTATTGTACGTGCTTACACAAAGGACAGTAACATCTCATCAGTGCACAAAGGATAGTAACATTTCATCCTGTGTTTCAGAATCTTAGGGTAGAAGCAGTCAACTGGCATTTTGTGTATAATGGAGTGGCCAACACAGTCACCGAATTTCAACTCTATTGAGCTGTTATGCCCCTCAAGCCAATCCAACTTGTGGGAGATGCTTCAGGAAGCACGAGATGAAATCTCATCAGATTACCTCAACAAACTGACACCTAGAATGCTAAGGCTATAATTGCTGCAAATGGAGGACTCTTTTAAAGAAGACTTGAGCAAAGTTCGAAGAAGACAATTATTATTTTAGTGTCAAAAATGATTATTTCTAATTTTGTCAATGACTACTTCCTATTTATTTAGATATATTTCCTATTCCAACTCATTTTATGTTTGTTTTCATGGAAAACAAAGAATTTTCTAAGGCTACGTTCACACTGCCAGCCACATCGTTCAATTCCGATTTTTTGCTCAGATCGGATTTGTTTGTCTTGACGGTTCACATTCATATCTACAAGTGACCTGTATCTGATTGTAATGTGAACGCATTGGTCCTCCGAAATGTCACGCATGCGCACATTGATACGTTTTTACATGGGTCAACTGCGTCACCAACAACAAAAAACGTCATATCTGTGGGATGACTCATGGCATTAAAAATGAAGGCGTTAGTAGCTCACGCATGTATCGCACTTTGCTCTGGAGGACAACAAAGAGTGAATCAGCTGTACATGAGCAGGTCGAAAAGGAGAAAAAAAAGTCAGGCGCCTAGCTTTTTCTGTTATCGCAGCTTTCCTCCAATTTTACCTTCCTGCGCTGTCAGTGCAGGCTGATGATGATAGCGCATGTGTATAAGCAAAAAGCCACATGAATTCCGATCTAAGTGTTCACATTCAGGTAGCATGACCGTGAATCGGATACGTACTGTATCAGATTTAGTACCACATATGAAAGTGACACAAATCTGATTTGAAAAGATCAGATTTGCGTGTCCACACAGCCCTGAAAAGATGAGATCTGTGTCACATTAAAGCAAAAAATCCAATTTTGAGTCACTTCAGCATGGCAGTGTGAACGTAGCCTCTGTGACCCCAAATTTTTGAACAGTAGTGTATATATTCATATGTGAAATGCCTCGATTTTGACGCCAGTGACAATTAACCTACATGCTTAGGGCCAGCCCAACCCTTTCAGACCCTAAGCAAAATATTATTTGCCTAATTTTCTTTCCCATTCTGACAGACTGATGGGAGGGGGGGGGGGGTGTGATTGGCCATAGCAGCCGATTAGTTCACTTATGCCTTGGGTAGGCCCCGTATGTGGTCAACCTATTAATCCAATTATTTGTACTTAAGCCATAGTACCGCTGAATTCTTGAATCTAAAGGATGTTGATTGATTTTCCAGAACTGCCAGCCAAGAGTAATCATATCAGTAAATAATGTGTAATTATAAAGTTTAATTAACCTTTAGTTTATGTGTTTATACTAGGGAATCCGTAATTTAACTTATCGAAATAAACACTAATCCATATGAAGTATGATTTATACATATGCTGTCAACTGTGAACTTTTTACCACCAAACAGATTTTTGCAATGAGTGAAAACAGTTCAAGCAAAGAAGGAGAGCATGCACAAAGTCACCAGTCCTGACGGTGTATCCAATCGATCACAGAGTCATGTTTTTTTTATTTCCAAGAAAACAAACCTCTGTTTTTTAAAATCTTTTTTTTTTTTTATTATTTTTAAGAAAAATGTTCTTAAAATGTTCAAATGTCAAAGTTTTTAATGATAGGTATGAGCATTTTTCTATTGTTGTCTTTTTAATTGATATGCCAGATACTGTCCAGATTTGTCATTATGTTCAAAATGGTTATACCTGAATCTTTGTTTAAGAGGAGAGGAGAGGTAAGTGGCATGCACTGATTACAGTGCATTGCCACACCCACCACAGGGATGAGAACCTGAGTGCAGTCATGCGGCGGGTGATACCTCAGCACCACACTAGTCCAAATGGACCAGTGTGAGGTTTTTTCTGGTGGCTGGGGTGCCAATCCTTTCACATCAGTCAGACTGATTTTCCATCATTTCAAAATATTCAGTCGATTGGTCCAAATCCATTATTCTCCCAATTAACCAGGACCAGTGCAATGCTGTGATCCCCAAACTCCCAGTTAAAATCCCTACAGATAACATTCAATATCTTGGTTAGATTTAAATTACTTCCTAAATCATTAGCTACAGTACATTATAAAATGGATATATTCAAACATGCAACAAGATCCTTGCCTTGAAACTGAACAGTTTATCAGTTTATGAAGAACTCTTCATTAAAGATTTACCATTCATATCTCAATCAATCAATCAATCAATCAAACAACATAACTGATATAAGATCATTACCATTTCAACAGCTCTTGAAGCTTGCTAGAAAATTATTAAGATCACCAACTGCCCAGTTAACATTTGTAAACTCACACCAATTTGGGACAACCCAGATTTCTTATTTAATAAGACTATCTTCAAATTTAATTCATGGAAAAGAAATGGAATAACCCATGTACAGCACTTATTTGAAAATAATGAAAACTCTTTAATAATAATTTGCGACTATCCCGATTAATAGAAAAATAGCATTTCACATCTAAGAAACCTTTATCTAAATTATATAAACGTATTTCCTCACTGTTAGTTAAAGCATTAAGCATTCCAATCATAGACTGGGAAAAGAATCAAATTTGATTTAAGAATCAAAACTGATATTTTTGGAAACCTGCAGGGCTAATATGTAGTAATATCTTCTCCAGTACGAATAACTACGGCTAATCCAATATAAGGTAATGCATAGGGGCAGCATGTGGCTCAGTGGGCTAAGCCTGTGTGCCTGTAATCAGAAGGTCACCAGTTCAAGAATGCATGTTATGGGCTTCACCAGTACAGATATTCACAATGGACTCTCAACACACATACTGTTATTACCACTCCTTCTGGCAAGGCATACCAACCCAAAATTCCTAGCAAACTGTAATAATTGAACTTCCCCAATATCTGGGTCACAGCATTCCACTGTACCCATCTCTTTGTCTTCTAGGAGATATTACACCCATCAGCCATATGTGCAAATATCACAGGATCATATTTATCACCTTGATCATAGCTAAAAAAACAATTCTTCTTAATTGGAAGTATGGAATCTCAATATCACTGTAGTATAATTTGCTAATAGATTATCTCTCAATGGAACTAATCACAGGGAAAGGATTAATGGGAGGAAACCGGAGCCCCTGGCGGAAACCCACGAGAAAATGGGGAGTGCATGTGAACTGCATACAGAAAGGACCCAGGACCGGACCCAGGACCTTCTTGCTGTGAGGCAGCAGTGCTAACCACTGTGCCACCGTGCTGCCCCTTTTTTGTTCTTCATGAAACAAAAAAAAAAAAGATTAACTAACCTCATATTTAAGTGGCAGGTCCTTCTTCCCAACTCGTGCAAAATAAATAGTGGGAAAGCTGGAAAGAAAAGAAAAAGGTAAGAAGGTAAGTTCAATAATGTCCACCAAGTTAGGTGGAAATACGACCTTACACAACAAGGTCTGCACTGTGTAGTGTTTTTTTTTGTAAGAGTCACACACACAAACAATACTTTATATTTATCCATCCACCTCTGGTATCCGGTTATCCTATTTAGGGTCACAGGGGGTTTGGAGCTCGGAAGCTACAGGCTCAAGATGGGGAAAGTATGGGAAGCCAACCCATTACAGGGCACACTCACACACCAGTCACTCGCACATGCACACCTATGGGCAATTTGGTAACTCCAATTAGTCTCAGGATGTTTTTGGACTGTTAGGGGGAAACCGGAATACCCAAAGGAAACCCCACGATGACACAGGGAGAACATGCAAACTCCACATACATGAAAACTTATATGCTGAAATAAAGGCAGCTGACCCCTGCACATCATATCCATTTGGGACATCATTTGCAGTGGCATCCATCTTGGCAATGATGATCCTGGGGTTACCCAATAGCTACAGAGAAAGGGGAGAGGGACCAAAAACACCACTGATTAGTTACCCTCAATGAAAGGCGGCTAAACACCATTATAGACAGATGATGATTATCAATCAGATGTGTTCCTGCTCTGTCACATGCATGCAACACGTCAATAACCTATAGAATTCAGGAGTGCATGATCCTCACCTTCTGGCCCAGCTCCATGTACTTGGGTTCTAGGTTCTTGCAGTGTCTACATGAGGGGGCATAAAACTCAATCAGCACATCCTTGTCTGGATCATTGACAATCTCCTCAAACGTCTCTGCTACCACCACCTGCACCAAGACACAAACCCTGTCACAAAGACACTCAAACTATTAAATCCCTTCACATGTTATTGCTGTACTACCTCAACAACTGGAGGGCTGAGGAAAATCTAAAAACAAAGATTAAATCTAGGTAGGCTTCAGGAAGAATAGAATATTGAAGGCCAAAATAATCCATGTAGTATATTTGTCCTAACCAACTAACTTCAATGACAAATGTGACTTCTTGATAGCAGCAAATGGGATGAGAATGTGGCAAGAAAACAAGATTGTCATAATCTCAATAACTCCATTCTTTTTCAATTTTCAAGGAGATTTACCAATGTTCTGCTTTCACTCAACAAATGCAGGCCTCAATGCACTGTGCGTTGTGGCACATTACTGCTGTGATCATCATTAATATTATCTGCCATTTATGACACAATAGCCCTTCTGTTGGTTTGTACCGTCAATCACATCCTACATCAATGAGTCCTGGCAGCCCAACGCTCTGCCAGCAGTTTGTGGTTTTTCCCTCCTTGGACCATTCTCAGGAGGTACCCACCATGGCTGACCATGAGCACCCCACAAGTCTTGCCGTTTCAGAGACACTCTGATCCAGTCATCTGGCCACAGCAATTTGGCCCTTGTCAAAGTCACTCCAGTCTTTATCCCTGCCCATTTCTTCTGCATTCAACATGTCGACTATGAGTACCGAATGTGCGCTTACTGTCTTATAGGGGTGGGTGATCTTCCTAAAAAAATCTTTATAACACACAATCACAATCCACGATCTGAATTCAGATCTTTCTTTCCAATTCTGAAATGTGCTGTCAAGAATATTCAGACTGGAACAAGCCTAAGGACTAATCTCTTAGCACCATTTAAAA
This sequence comes from Hyperopisus bebe, assembly GCA_026777045.1. NCBI lineage: Eukaryota > Metazoa > Chordata > Actinopteri > Osteoglossiformes > Mormyridae > Hyperopisus > Hyperopisus bebe. The sequence continues at coordinate 10,485,029 of JAODJW010000046.1, forward strand.
TACAGTATTACATTAAAAGACACTGTTTTCAAAATGGTAATTAAATCCTGAGTTAAACTTTATTTTAAATATTGAACAAAGTTGTGTCGGACGCTTCCATTTACAGTCTTCATATAGATCTGTCGTATTACCTCTGGATGTGCCAACTGTGGCCTGACAAAGTTTACACATAACTTTGCTTTGTGTAATATCTGACTGTGCATGCCCCGATTTGTTCCTTGCCTGACGGTGCCTGGTATGTACTACTTCACTTCACGACATTTTCACAACCCAGCCTGATTCTATTGATATTTCTTTTCACTATATCAGGTTCATTTTACGGATTCCTTGTGAGCGATCTCCACCAGCCCAGAATAGGTTATTAAGTCAGATATTCTGCTTTTAGATACTTTGCGTTCTCTGTCTGTTTAATAAAAATTCTGCATAGGACCTGCACTTATGTCTCAGTTCGTGTTTATAGGATTCAATAGGTACCCCAGTCATGGTTGTGTAACCATTTATATTCCTGTACTTCAGAGGGGACCAAAGCTATTGGAAAATAAACTACTATTTCAGATATGGGATATTTAGGTAATAATGTTGATCAAAAGACTACAAACTTTGCCAGTGAACACTTAAATATACAAGCAAAGAAACTGAACTTTTTTAGTTAGTGGAATCATTAACCCTAATTCTCGCTAAACAATAAAGTGACCACTGTAGTTTGCTGTAAATATAAACTATGTAGTTTGCTGTAAAATGGCAGGATGACAAAGTGAGCTATTGGCATGGCAGATAGTGTGGTATGAATCGGGTAGTGATGTGTTACTACTGGTAATAAAAGTATTATATGAAGTTTGGAAATATTAGTAGGAGAACATATAAGATCACAATTTTTACAATTCTCATGAAAAGCAGATTGTGGAAGTCTTCAAGATCAATCACAATATAAAATCATCATATTGCCCACCCCAATAGTCTAATATATCCCAGACACCATTTTCACCACAGTCAACATAATTCACTTCATAATGTTCTGGCACATCGGTGTGTATGCAAAATTCAGCTTGTTGAAGATAGGCACGCATACCTTGATGGGGCCATTATTGCGCTCAGGAGCAGGCTGGGATTTAATAAAGCGCTTCAGGTATCCAGCAAAATAATCGTCCAGGAAGCGCTCCAGTGCCTTTCCATCACGACTGAACACAGACACAAACATGGGCATAAACACGAGCACTGCAGCGAAGAAACAGACATAATAAAATCTGTAAAGTCAACATAATGTTGAGGTACACAGGGCAAATCATCTACAATCACATTTATTCATTTGTTACTTTGTTTAAAAGATTATACCCAATACAGAAACATACTGCACACTAGTCTCCTCAATACTCACGTGAACTCCTCGCGCATGGTATACTTATGTCCCTCCCGTGTCCTGATGGTGACAACAGGCGGCCCCCCACTGTCTGACAGGCCCAGGCCAAACTCCTGCTCTAGCTCTTTCCGGAACTCTCTCCTGTCGGCCACTGCAAAGCTTAGGCCCCGAGACTGGAACTGAGACGCCACTTTCAGCACTCTAACAGAGGCAGAGAATGAACGAGAGCTTCAGCATCAGCAAGGAGAGAAAGAACAGCTTAGCATCAATATACTGGCTATCTGCTGAAATTCTAAGAGGAAGCAGGAAATACTATATCCTTTTTGTCCAGATACAAAAGCCCTTTGACTTACTAGTACATACAAGGTGTATCATGTCTTATGCTGTGTAGATTTTAAATATAAGATTCAAACAACTGCACACCCTTATGGATGAGTGGCTACTGAAAACAAATGTATCAACTATTCAGAAAAAATATAGCAAATGAAGACAGTTGAGTTGAATGGTGGCTGTGTAACTGGAACCCCCAAATTTGAGCTTCTAAATAATTCAATTCAATTTATTTTTGTACATCGACATAGTGCCTTTCATAACAGTTACCCCAAGGTGCTTTACATGGGTGTGTTGTGATACATTATAAAATTACTGAGAACAATTCAATATTTTATATTATTATTTAACAATATTATTTTATATTATTCATATATATTAATATATATATTAGGGCTTTCAAAATTAACGGGTAAACGCGGATTAATCCATCATCATGATTAATCTGATTAAAATTTTTAATGCAATTAACCCATCTGCAGCGCAGAATGACTCAAAATCCCTGAAATGCCTCTGTCAACCTATTTCGGGCAGTTTTGGTGCGTTCCATTTGTCCTGGGAAATCGTCGGATTCGGAGTTTTGAAGCTGGAAGTGACGGCATGCACGCTCCTGTTTCTCAGAGATCCGAGAAATATCTCAGAGCAGCACAGAGGATCCCGAGTTCAGAATTCAAGATGGCCTTTTATCAACAGAAGGGAAAGTTGTAGTTTTATACTGTTTAAGCACTACTTCTGATTTGTGGCTCATTAAATCGGTCGCACACACTATACCGTCCACCTTATCTGTGGACATGGCTGCGGAGTTTTATACATAAAGCATGTACCGTGCGTAATGTATTATCAACTGATATTGCTAACAATGGCAATTAACCGGGCTAGAATTGGATTTCATGATTAGTCGGATTATTTGTCAG
>JAODJW010000046.1:10507777-10524620 GCA_026777045.1 Hyperopisus bebe
GGTCCGCATTGCCGGTAATAAGTCGGACATGTTCCCAGTGCGGGTTGGGCTCAGCCAGGGCTGCCCTTTGTCATCGGTCCTGTTTATAATATTTATGGACAGGATATCTAGGTGCAGCCAGGGTGTTAAGGGTGTCCAGTTTGGTGGCCTCAGGATTGCCTCACTGCTTTTTGCAGACAATGTCAATGAGGTGGTTTGGACATCTGGTGTGGATGCCTCCTGGGCGGCCACCCGGGGAGGTTTTCCCTGCATGTCCTACAGGGAGGAGGCCCTGGGGCCGACCCAGGACTCGCTGGAGGGATTATATCTCTTGGCTAGCCTGGGAACACCTCGGTGTCCTGCCCGAGGAGCTGGTGGAGGTACCTGGGGAGAGGGAGGTCTGAGTGTCTCTCCTGAAGCTGCTACCCCCGCAACCCGAACCCGGGATGTGACAGATGATGGATGGATGGATGGATGGATGGTGTGCAGTACTTGTATTCATATTAACAACCCAGCTTCACATTAGGACATACGTGCATGCCTAGTGGGGCGGCCTCATCTGCCCTTTTCTAAATTCTCGGGGGAAACACACAAACACACAAAGGTTCTGCATTTGCTGCATTTGTTCAGTACATATGCATACCAAAACGAAAGACCCGTACCGAAAATTTTCAGTGCGAATACGTGTTCTGTTACACTCCTAGTAAACATCATACCCTCATAGGACCTGAAACAAACACAGGGTCAAAATCATACATATAGATTCAAAAACATTCTTACTTGCATGAAATTTCTGATTTATATTTTTTTATAATGGTTACATGGCTGTCTTGGGAATACAATGCTGCCATTTCAACAGCTTCCTTTGTAGTCTGTATCTGATCTTTGACCTTGTGTAAGCACACATCACATTAAATAATCACTATATGAACCTCCCGGTTTATTTCCCTGTACGGTGCTCTACAACCATTTAGTCTTCCTGCTATTTCTCCACCCCCACATCCCCTTCCCCAAACTCTCAGGATGATATTTGCAGAGTGCTCCCCAAGTACATGCCCCTGTGAAGAGCACTGCGACAATCAGCGTGTCCAGCGGCACGAATGGGTGCAGTGCCTGGAGCGCTTCCGCGCTGAGGGCAAGGGCTGGGGCATCCGCACCAAGGAGCCGCTGCGGGCCGGCCAGTTCATCATCGAGTACCTGGGTGAGGTGGTCAGCGAGCAGGAGTTCAGGTGAGGGCCTAGCTGAATGAGCAAGTGAGCTTAGCCACGCCCCTTGGTAAATCCATTAAGAACATCCTGAAATTTAACCAGCTCTGCTTGTCTTCTGGGCCACAGGAACCGCATGATAGAACATTACTCGTCACATAGCGACCACTATTGCCTGAACCTGGACAGTGGTATGGTGATCGACAGCTACCGTATGGGCAATGAGGCCCGATTCATCAACCACAGCTGTGAGCCTAACTGCGAGATGCAGAAGTGGTAAGGAGGCGGGGCCTGGGAGGGCATGGTCTGGGACATGATAGGGATCCAGCTGCTTCCTGAGCGTGGTCTCTGTCACATCAACAGGGCTCAAAGTTCAGGGCCAGTCTTGATTAATCAGCACCACCCATCTGGAATGCCTGCTACTCTAATTTTGTATGGGATGTGCACTTTGGAAACATTTACATTTCTTCATTTAGCAGCTGCTTTTATCCAAAGCAACATACATTTTGGAGAAAGTAGTGTCAGATAGTGTCATTGAAGCTCACAGACCCAGAGGTGAAATCACTCTGCCAGCCATGGGAACGTTCCAAAACATGATTAGCTCCCTTTGACCTTGTTCACTGGTGAGGTTAAATGTCCCTGTAGACTGACACAGAGTTATACTGAAGGATTTATATGAATTCATGGATTGCCAGAGAGGCTTCTAGAAATCCAGGGACCTCATTTTTTTCATTGCAAAGCGAAAGCACCCTTAGGCTCTAATGAGAGCGACTCTTACTTGGCTGGCCTGCCCCCTACAGGTCGGTCAATGGGGTCTACCGGATCGGCCTCTTTGCCCTGAAGGATATGAGCAGTGGCACAGAGCTCACCTACGACTACAACTTCCACTCCTTCAACACGGACGATCAGGTGAAACTCCTGTGCAGGCCTCTACCCTCCTTTCACCAGTCCTAGGGAACATCACGCATTTCTTTAATTTCATTATGAGGCATTCTCTGCCTCCCATCCATCATCCAGCCACTAGGACAGGGCCAGTCTTGGAAAATGTGGTTATTTATGAATGAAGGTTGCATCTATATAGCACTTTATAGAACCAGTGGAGAGCCGCTTCAACTACCACCACCACCATGTAGCACCTACCTGGATGATGCAACGGCAGCCATTCTGTGCCAATATGCTCACCATACAGTAGTTAAGACCAGTTAAATATAGGGGATGATTAGGAGGCCAGATTTGAAAGGGCCACAGTGGGCACTCTTTCCAAAGATGCCCAAGGATCTTTCATGATCTCAGAGAGTTCTATCTCACCCAAAGAATGGCACCATTTTTACAGCAGCATCCCCTTCACTGGGACCCACAAAGACCACAGCTAACCTGTTGGCCACACCAGCACCCCAGCCTTTCCTAGTTGGTTTCCCATCCAAGTACAGGCCAGACCCAAACCTGCTTAGCTTCAGTTGGATTACCTAGTCTTATGACACTTAGTATGTATAGCTGTGAAGGTAGCCCCTGTACCTGATAGGTCATGGTAAAATGTGGTTAAAATGCTTCATACACAGATGTATTCTTAGTGTTGTTTCCTGCCCTTTTTCACCCCCCCCACCCCACAACTTCCTATGCAGCAAGTGTGCCGGTGTGGCTCGGAACACTGCCGGGGCATTATTGGGGGCAAGAGCCAGCGGGTCGGCGCCCTGCCGGGGAAGACAGGACGGGGGCTGACCCTCAAAGAGAAGAGGAAGCCGAAGCAGCAGCTAAAGAAGCGGGTGAGGGAGGGAGAGGCTCAGGCCGGCGTAGCATACTGGGTTTGTACCACACTCACACTTCACCAGCTGCCCCTCCCCCTGTCAGACAAACTGCATACGGCAAGGTAGTTCGCGAGCCTCTGAGCTTTGACGGGGCACACCATTTTAGGCTTAGAAGACAGATTCTGTGAAATTCCGTGCTATTTTTGGAATCTGGGATCAAAGGAAAGTCCGAATTTTCCAGTTGACGCATTGGCATTATATGGGCCCTAAAGCTGTGCTGTCTCCATAGCAACAGAGTGCCGTTGCCTTGCCAACCCAGTGAGCCAGCAGCTTGCTGCCATGGAGAAGTGGAACACCCCCGACTGAGCTGTCTGTAATGCTGCAGCTTCCGTCCGTGTAGCCTGAGCGGCACTGTACCAGGGGTCTGAAACATAAAAGCCTTTTTGTCACTTTGTCACATGACCTCTGTATAAATGTTTATATATGCAATGTCACCAGCTGGGCCTATAAGTGAATGATCAGATGCCGCTAAAAGAATGATAGGCACCTAAGGGATACTCAATTCTATTTCAATTCAATTTTATTTGTATAGCGCATTTTCACAACATTATCCCTGCCCAAAGCCCCCCCTGAGCAAGCCAGAGGCAACAGTGGCAAGGAAAAACTCTGTATGAATCGTAAACTGTTTTGCTATCGATTAAGGGCATTTTCATAGCAGTGAAATGTATGATCAAATATAGTTACCATGCATCACTTTGTGTCAGAATACAGATACTCATGAGCTGAGTGATCTGCAATTGGTCCCTTGCAAATTAAACCCACACTAAGAGACAGAGGCTCATTATAATTATTATCCCTATTTTATGCCTAATTATTTTGAATTAAATTATGATTTGATGCTTAAACTCCCTCTTTGGTTGACAGGAGGAAGAGGCCAGCGAGAGTGGGAAGTTCAGCTCTCATGTGCTCATGAAGCCGATGTCTAACAGGGAGAGGTACAGCATCACTTTAAGAGTACACAACATACTCATAAAACAAGTAACAAACAGGACAAGTACAGTGTCACTTTAACAGTACACAACCTGCTCATATACCATTACCAATAGGGAGAGGTACAGCATCACTTTAAGAGTACACAACATACTCATAAAACAAGTAACAAACGGGACAAGTAAAGTGTCACTTTAACAGTACACAACCTGCTCATATACCATTACCAACAGGGAGAAGTACAGCATCACTTTAAGAGTACACAACCTGCTCATAAAAACAAAAAGAAAAAGAGGTACAACACCAGCTTAACCAGAGTGCCTCTCTCACCGGCTCATTATTTGTAACAGAGAGGTACAGAAAGAGGCACAGGCTAAGCTGGGGAGATACAGTATGTGGCTCATCTCTAAGAGGTGATATTGTGATTGGAGATCACTAAGAACTGACAGCCTGGAAACAGGGCAGTGAAAATACTAGACACTGTTGGTCTCTGAATGTTAGGTTGGCTGATAATATGTACTGAGCCTGCTTTAACTAATCTCACAGGATAAGAGATAAGTTATCACAATGAAAAAAAGAATATATATATCAGACTGCTTATTCTTCCGCCCCCAAGTCCTTACTTTAGAGGCAGTCACCAGGTTACAAACAAGATCCGTTCCCTAATTTTGTGTATAAGTTGGTAAGTCTGAAAAATAATACTACAGTACATAATAGTAATAATAATAATAATAATAATAATAATACAGTAATAATCAAAGTAACTGCTTAAACTACTGTGCTGTATGTACTACCCAATGTATTTAACCCGAAATTTTAATATAATAGGCTTTATGGCAGTTCCTTTGTAAGTAGGAGTTGTCCATAGGGCTGTTGCGGTGAAGGAATTTCTCCTGTGAGGATTTAGGGTGGCTCATTATTGCTATATGCGGTATTATTGCCTCTTTTTGTTGTTGCTTTGCAAATTCATTTATCTTGATTTTAATGTTTTATAAGCACTTAATTGTTAAGCTATTATTCGGTAATTGGTTGATTTGTAAATATGAATGTTCTAGGGCCTGTCTGCAGTTCCAAAAGTTGGCCATAAATATTAAAAAATCAAAAAACATTATTTCGAAATAATAGAGTCTAGAGAAAAAGTCTGAAAACGATTAAATAAAAAAATAAAAGTTTCAATCATTCTTAAGTCTTTTAAATGTCATTAAAAGAAATATTTATAATATTTCAACATGGACACCAGTTGAATTGTGTATTTCTAGTTCGTTTGCATGAATAACAAAGCACCCACCACTCACATTATGCTGACATAGGCGTTGGTACCTCCGTAAGGACCTAATGATTGATATCCGTCATAATCCTTTACTCAAAAACAAGCTAAATTGGGTATACCTAGAAAAAACTACTCCTGCTTACTCCTGGTCAGTGAAGTCATCTGTGTTTACATGGATTTCAATATGTAAACTTCATATACACATGATTCACACCTATCAAAGCCAGCCAGACTGAAGTAATCTATCCTAGAATCTTATAGAATGCTACCAACGGTTATATCTTTGAAATCACCATGCCAGGGTAAGCAAAATATTTTTAATGCCAAAAAACGCATAATCATTTTGGGCAGCGACCTTACAGTTTAAGTATTTTTTTATCCATATAAGTAAAAGTTTGATTCTGTGGTTTGTGAACTTTGAGGTTGGGGTGGTTGTTTGACATTCCACGCACTTAGCTTATCAATATCACGGTATTGCAATATTGCAGTTATCATGACAGCCCTAGTTGTCCATAAGTCGGGAATTCTTAACCCAGAAACTGCTGCATTACCTTTTTAAACTCACATCAAGAATCACTTCTCTTTAATAATGGACATTTTCATGCACATATCGATTTTGCCATTATATAGTTGTTTTTTTCTGGATTGTTGTACATAAACAGAGTTTAGTAGAGATAAGCAACCCCACCCAAGCACATTCTATTCTGATTTAATTCCCCGTAAAATATTTTGGGTTTGTTTGACCTGCTCCTCTCTGTTCCACAATTACACTGTCTGAATCACCCTTCTCATTCCATTTACTGATGCTGTGCTGATGTTTAGCTGACCAATGCCCATATACCAATGCCAGCATCGAGGAACGCACTACCCAGCTCTCCAGCCATCACCTCAGGGAAATGATGAGGGCTTTAGTGAACATACTGTTCTCATCTTGACAGGAATTTTGTGCTGAAGCACGGGGTGTTTCTTGTGCGAAACTGGGAGCGGGTTCGAGAGAAACAGGAGATGTTGAAGAGGGAGGCGGAAGGTGACAGGGAAGGCTGTGGCTTGTCACTGTACTCCCGCTGGGGAGGCGTCATCCGGGATGATGGGAACATCAAGTCAGGTGGGTATCTCCGCTGCATGCCAGTGTCTGTGTTTTTATGCGTTTCTGCCAGTTGTGTGTATTTCTCCAGTGTGGTAAAACCTGAAACTTTCTTACTTTTGAGGACATTTTTCAGGTCCCCATTTGGATAACCTCAGTATTATAAAAATCTGTGAATGCAATCAAAAAAAGTAAAAATGTCAAAAGTCTTGTATTTTGTTTGGTTACTTTTGGTTAACATTAGGGGTGGGTAGGGTTTAAGGGTGTCATAATTGGGATTAGGGTTTTTCCCGTATAAATGAATGAAAGGTCCCAATTTAGATAGGTACGCCAACATGCATGTGTGTGTGGGTTATGTATACATTACATTCTGAGGACCAAATATCCCCACAATGTGATAAAAAAAACCTGTTATTTTGATGTTGTGGGCTATGGAGTCTGTCCCCGCAAGGGGAAATTCAATCTTATAAAAATCTGTGACTTTAATCAAAAAACTAAAAATGCCAAAAGTCTTTTGTTTGGTTACTTATGGTTAAGGTTATGGCTAGGTAGGGGTTAAGATTGTCATTGTTGGTATTAGGGTTTTTCACATAGAATTTAATGGACAGCCCCCTCAAAGATATGAATACAAAAATGTGTGTGTGTGTGTTTATATGCTGAAATATATGTGGGCCACGATTGAAGAGCAAGTTTCCAAAACTCATTCAGTCCATGGGATATGCTATTCTGACTGAGTTTTGGTTCCTAACAGGGCCACTGATGGGGGGGAAACCAGGTCAGTGGTCCCCAGCCCCTGGGTGAAGGGGGACCCCAAAAGGGCCCTCTAACATTTAAATAATCTGATGGAATAATTCCCAAAAATTCATTACATTTGAATCACACAAAAACTTGTTATTTTTCATATTCCTGATTTTCCCTGATATATTCTAACTTGGAAATCATGCGCTGGGGAAAAGAGATAAGTAGCAGAGTGAAAGTTGAGCAGATAGAACTATTTTTGTACCTCAATAACATTTAGTGCATCAGTGAATACCTTTTTGCTTATGTCTCCATATTTCTGCATTGGAAATTCAATCTATAATAATATTCTTCTGTCTAATATTGCCGGTGCCAGCGGTCAAACTTCCCAGTGCTTATTAGCAGAATAACGTTTTTTATTCTGTGGAAAATGAAAGATCGATATGCTGGCTGGATTTAATAAATTTTAAACATGTTGTGGGTCATGTAAATAAAATATAAATAATAATCTGTAACCCATTTTGACAGCACTCAATCCTCCAATAACTAATGAAGAAACTTGTCCGTCCTCCATTATTTTGTTGTGGTGATACAGTTAAATTATGGGTGAAGTTTATCCTTTCAGCTTCTTGCAACTTTCATAATTATTTTGCATAATGGTCCCAGTTCCTATTGTGCGGTGTGAAAACAACACACGAAAGTGGCCAGGAGCTACAAAAGTCCTCGGTTGAGATGTTCCAGGAACTTTGGTGTAAAAGCGGCCACTATTCGACCACCACCCTAGTCTGGAGTAGGGACTAAAAAAGGGTTGTGGAACAGCCTCAGAGGAACTACAATCAGAGGGGTATTCTCCGTACATGGATTACTCATTCAGCCAGATAATACTGTTGACAATTTGGCATAATCCTGGATCTGTCGGTTTTTCAAAACTCTTGCTGGATGTGTTGTTATAGCAACACATACTAATCATCAAACCTGCTCGGAGCAGGTTTGTTCTGTGTAGACAAGGATTGGCTCGCACGTGTAATCATTATCAGTGAATGGAAATCTATTTAGTCATGGCCTCGCCGTTCCTGGATGAGCCACCAATTGCAGTCGGTGCACAAATAATAAGAATGGAATTTCACATTGAGAGGGTTTTGCATGATCGGCAAGATCCTTTATTGTTGCCGGATGATATTCTTTTCGAAAGATACCGCTCCAGCTGAGATGGAACTAGGTGAAGTCGGGCCCTCACAGCCACACAGACAATGTGCATTGCATTGAGATATTTTGCACTTTTTTATATACTGTAGGTGATGCGGAAAATATATAAAAGAGTACAGTTTGCCAGGCAATTCGCAATTGTTTTTCCCGGACACCTGCATGTGCAGGCAATTAAAGACACGTTTTATTCCGCTGAAGGTAATGTATACGCAATAAAATTACAGTTCTATAAAATCACACTAATATTCTCATTACCTAGAATCTCCAAAGGTTTTGTCTGCCTTCTTCTTATTAGTTTTGAAAGGAATGTTTTATAAATATTAAAGATTTCCTACATTTCATATACATAAAATGAATTAAATGTCATGTTTGTACTTCACTGTAACTTGTTCCTATGTCCTGCATGATTGTGCTTGTATTTGATCGGTAATTATGACAAAAAAAAAAATAATAATGAAACATTGGAAACGTAATATTACTTTCAAGTGATAAATACAATAACTAAAAACTACTTACACATTTAATTTGACGGACACTGTCACGTTCACGGGGAAAGACGAGGCAGGAAGGCGAAAATCCACAAGTAATCGGGTTTATCACCGTGACCAGAACAGACAACAACGCACACTAATGACCGATCTGGGAAACAGAGGAAGACGCGGACTAACATACACAAGACTAGCCAAAAATAACAGGACACAGGTGATCACAATCGGGAATTAACACGAGGTAATTGAGGGGGGTGTGGCACACAGGAGGATCAAACGAGCAGGTCATGACAAACACTTTTTGCCCGCCTTCTTTTTTGGTTTGGGTACATGGATTACTTGTTTAGCCAGAGGAAATTGTTGACGATTTGGCATATTAAATCTTTGAATTCATCATACCCCTTTAATAAAAGGTCCTGCTCCCTTGACGTTTTGTGGAAGCCAATGAGAGACTTGCCGATCAAGTTTTCTAGACTCAGTATATATGGACTTTTCAAGCAGTGCAGGTGCGCACAGTCATCTTGGATGATTGGATCCAGCTAAGCTAATCTACTTGTGAAGTGCATTTTAGGAACCGAATTAACTGGATAATTTTCACCGCCATTAATTGATCCAAGATGAGGCTTCTGATCTTGGATGATTTAAGCAATGAATGGAGAATACCCCCCAGGGCAAGTTCTTGTGGTGTAAACACAACAAAAGTTCCTGGTTTTGGAAAAAGATTCTGGTTCTTAAAAAAAGTTAATGTAGTGTGGAAGATAATGAGAGCTTTCTTGTTGTGTGCAAGTGGAATTTGTTGTGTGTGCATTTATAGCCAGTCGGCAACCTGTGCTCTGTTGAGAAATAGGGGGTAGGGGGTAGCTTGGAGATCTTGTCTTTTATGCAGTTACTATATTTGATCATGATTTGTACTTCATCACATGCTCAGCAGACAGAGTGGTGGCTCTGAGTCCCAGCAGTCAGATGGTTGCTGGATTGAATCCCGTGAATGCCTGGAGTGATCCTACTCCGTTGGACTCTTAAGCAAGGCCCTTAACCTGCGGTAGCTTTGTCCTGAGTATGATGTCTCTACATCCAGCCCTGTAAGGGGGTCCTCCAACTTACAAGGACATTTGGGGATTGGTGGTAGGATTGGTATTCCAGCCACCAGAAAAGGAAACTCACATTGGTCCCTTCAGACTAGTGTGGTTCTGAGGTATCACCCATTGTCTGACTGCACTCAGGCTCTCATCCCTGAGGTGGTTTATGTGGCGGGTGTGGCAACATGCTGTAATTAGCATGTGTTACTTACCCTCTCATGCACAGTGTGGATGGTTTGAGTGGCCAAAAAATCTCCAAGAATCACAGCTGGAACATTGGAGATGGTAGTTGGGATCAGAAAGTCTCCAAAAACTACAATCAGATGCCACCTGCATAACCGCAAGTAATTTGGAAGTTTTGCCAGAAAAAATCAACAACAAACCAAAAGCGCCTACAGTTTGCCAAACATTACCAGAACTTTCAGTAGGACTGATATCTGTGGTCAGATGAAACAAAAATAGAGGTAACAAACTTAAGTGCCTACATTTTTTTGGCAACAAACACCAGAGGTAGGTTTGGCATAGACAATGATAGACATGCAGCAAAGCTTCTCATCCATACTATGAAGTGTGGCAGTGGATTTGTTGTGGGGCTGTTTTTCTGCCAAAGACCCAGGACAAATTGTTACGGTACTTGGTATCATGGATTCCATTAAATACCAGCATTTCATCCACAGGAACTTTTAAATACATAGCCATCAATATGGTGTATTTTTTTTTTTTTTGTATAATCACGGTACTAGGACAGGTGAGTTCAGAATGGCCACACGGGAATTGAATATCTTCACACTGTAACTTTAATTTAAAATAAAGTTGTCCTCCAAAGAGGGGGGGTGGTGGTAGGCAGATAAAAAAAATATATGGAGTTGGTCCCCCCTTTGCCCCTATAAATACTGCCACACTTCTGGGAAGGCTTTCCACAAGAATTTGGAGTGTATGCGTTGGAATTTCTGCCCAGTCTTCTAGAAGAGCAATTGTGAGGTCAGGCATTGAAGTTGAACACGAAGGCCTGGCTTGCAGTTCCTGTTTTAGTTCATCCCAAAGGTGTACATTGGTGTTGAGGTTGAGGTCAGGGCTCTGTGTGGGCCAGTCAAGTTCTTCCACATCAAACTCACCCATCCATGTGTTATAGACTTTGCTTTGTGCACTGGGGCACAGTGAGGCTGGAACATCGGTGATTCTTTCACGTATGTCCTGGGTCTGTCCCAGGGTTTTCTCCTGGTTGGACTTGCCTGAAGCTCCTCCGCAGGGAGGCATCCAGGAATCATCCTAGACCGATGCCTGAAGCACCTCAGCTGGGTCCTTTCAATGCTGAGGAGCAGCAGTTCTACTTTGAAGTGCTCTAGAATGCCTGAGCTTCTCACTTCGGGACAAGCCTCCTATGCACGTTAAGCCTTGATACTTCACATTTCTGCGTGTGCTTTCGGCTGCAGATGGTCATGTGCACAGCACCTTGTGTTCATACTACATTTGACTGCAGACCAGGAGAGGCCAGATGTATTGCAACAAACAAAAATACAAGCAGTCTAGCAAGATAGGTAAACCTTTTATGTACAGTTTTAATGTTGTTAGTCTAGGCTTGGGTAGTATTAAAGTAATGTGACATACTGCAGTATTTTGAAATCCTTATAACAAAATGAATTGGGACTGCCCTCCCCCATCATCTCTGCTTAGTGAACTTTAACGTCAAGATTTCAAAATGCCAGTATAGTGTTTTAAAATGTGCTTTTTAGAATATCGTATACCTTGGTATAATGTCTGGACTGTATGAAAAATTAGATATGCAGGTACCTCCAACCCTCCTCATACAGCTGCTTACATAACTACAACAATGACAGCAATTATTCTTTCTTTACCCTTTCATTGACCGTTGATCTGTGAAAGGTCATGCTGCCACCTACTAGAAATATCTAGTCAATTATCTTACACATGCACAGTTCACATACGTAGATGGGCACAATCGCTGCTAAACACAAAAACGTGGGGTACATGTGCACTGACCATAGCTGTCTGCAACTAAGCCCTGTTGATAAAATTTGTGTCACTTCTCCCTATGTGCAACCGAAAGCACATGTTGCAAAAATGAAGTATGCAATGGCTGTTAATCAACAAAGTGCGCAGCTACCCACTTTTTTCACGTAAGTGTGCTTTTGCATTGACTTGAGTGTGACAGTTTGGTCTATTCTATTCGGCATTTAAGTCAAAAAAGTACTTAAAGCGCCCATATTTTGGTATTTCACTGCCCAAAGTGTGTAAATGGCCTAAATAAAAATAAACTCCAGATTTAAGTTGATGGTGAAAAATGCACAAAGCTATGTGCATTTTTGACTTATGCATGGGAGAGATGATCCCTGTGGGCAAAGATGCATCAGAATATGAGTATGTCCCATGTAAATGATCTTTACGTGAATTCTGTCAGTGACTTCACATTTTTCACCACCCACTCTTTGAGTTGTTTTAAGTCTCGCCCTTCTACATGGCCAAGCGCAATATTGCAATGTTCAGAAAGTCAAGCATGTAATAAAACTTTACTTTCTACATGTATTACATGTTTAGAAATGTGTTACAATCAAAAATGCATGTGAATAAATTATATGTGTCATATTACACAATAGGTTATAGAAATATATTAGTATATACAAATATATTACCATTAGGCTGGATTCAGGATGTACGAACACTTGGCCTGGATGTCTTGTACCATGTCTGAGCACAGTAGTCTCCCCTCCCCACTTCCCCCACTGGTCTGCGGTCACATTGTGCTTAATGATTCTGGCCTGAGCACGCTTATATCATTACCGTGTGACTTTTTGTGTTGAAGAAAACAGGAAGAAAAGTGCTGCGCACAGCACAATGGAGTGTTTTATTTTGTGTTTTATTTGAATTGTTTTGGGCACAATGACGCACAGCCCTCTTACAGATTTATTAAGTTTGCAATGCAGCAATTTTCATTTAATTATGCTGCATGTATAAGAAGGTATTCCCATATTTTTTCAAATATCTCGGATTTTTTGTGTGTTGCATCCAGTTGTTCCTGAATACTCTAGTCACCCAAAATTTCCAGCAAACTCTGAACCTCTCCAGTAGACCAAAGTGATCCCTTTGCTGCCATGTTAAATATTTAGCCTTTATCCTGATACCCTTAAACTGGCAGATTGTGAATGGGTGGATCGTGTAACGGTAATCTTTGTGTACCAATAAACTCTACACATCGTTTCATACATATGCTAGGTCAGGGGTCCCAGATGAGACTTTCTGACTAGGACACTCGTCTAATTGGTAACCTTTCTGTGCTTAACCGTGTAGATATGTGGATTTTTAGTGGCAGTTACTAGCAATTGGTTTGTATTAATACATCACAACATATGCGATGAAGTATAAGCTTGTTTGGACTATGCAGTTAATTGCATTTTTTTAGTCCATGCTAGTAATATTAGCAATACTTACACCTTATCTATTGATTAGGCATATTTGCTTGTTTACAGTTTGTGATGGACAAACTGTGGCCAGCATAAAAGTTCAATAACAGCTCTGCTCAGGTTCCGATTCGACAGGTTCCACCTAATCACATCCTTTCAGGTTTCACTGTCGTTACCTGCGTGACTGTTATAGTCCCCCAGTAAAGCACTGAAGTCCCCAGAGGGGCTGTTCTTCCAACACCCCACCCAGTGTCTCGCAGAAGGCTGGATACGCTGAGCTGGTGTTTGAAGCATGAGCAAAGACAAGAGTCAGATCCTGACCCCCAAGTCGAAATGAGGCAACCCACTCGTTCACCTTAGAGAACTCCAATGTACAAGCAAGGAACAAAGTATAAACCCACATTTGCTGGACACCTCTCACCCAAGGCGACTCCAGAGTGGAATAAGGTCTACCCTAGGGTGACCATGCGTCCTTTTTTTCTCATGCTTGAATTGGGCAGGATTTCACTTTTTGTCATGTTGACTCTTGCTTTCTACAGTCAGAATACTTTCAGTTTGCATATTTGCAGTGCCTCTCTTTGCACCCTGTGTCTGGTGTCCTCTTTTTTGCAAAGTAAAATATCGTCACTCTAGTTCGTCCCTTATCTGTGTTGAGGTGAGGTCAACTATATCTAGATGGTACCTTTGTACTTCCTGATCTAGTTCATTTCCATGTCCCTAAAGCTACACAGGAGAGTAGCACATATATTTGAGAAACAAATTTTTTTATGATGCTGTATATACAGTGTTCACAAAAAGTCTTAGGACGCTTAATTACGTAAAAATATTGCAGATGTATTAGTTTCATAAAAATATCTCTTGACAAGCAGTGTCTGCACATATCTTCCACACAGACATTTTCTTTTTATTAAGTGTTGTAAGTGTCGTTAATGTCTTTTTTGACTGACTCATTCAGTTCTGTTTATGCCATTTTGCTATTAATTGCAATTGTAGTCACTGACTCCCAAAGGAATGCTAAACACAAATGATTCATGTCATTGCAATGGTGTTACCAATTAAAATGCACTCAATGAAACTGCTTGTCAATTAACGTTTTTACTCAGAACAGCTCTTTTGGAACTCTGATTTTGGTTTTAGTTTATTACTATATGAAGTTAATGTTTTACCTATAACTACTAGTTGTTTCTAATATACAGCGCCCTCCACAATTATTGGCACCCCTTGTAAAGATTTGTAAAAAAAAGGGTTAGAAAAAATCTGCATTTCAGTGAAGTAGCTTCATCTCCCAGTGAAAAAAATTAGGAAAATCCAACCTTTCATTGAAATAAATGTACTCAAAAAAATTCCTTCAAGAAATAATTATCTTTAACAAAAATACATGTACCATGATTATTGGCACCCCTGGAAATTATAATGAACACAATGTAATTGAAGCATGTTTCCCCAGTAAAGTGTACATCTTTGAGTTGATTGAAGTGAATAGGAACCTTAAAGCTGTAATCATGACTTCCTGGTTAACAGGGATACGAACATGAGGAGACACAGAGCCCAAATTCCCTTAGTCATCCATCAATGTGGGAAAGATAAGAGACACACAAACCAAATGAGGGAGAAGAGTGTTGGCCTTTATATGTCAGGGAGAGGCAAAAAACCCCCCAAGGATCACTGTTAGTGAATTACAAGACCAAGTAAAATCTTGGGGCTACCATGTCTCTGAAAAAAACATCAGATGCCACCTTCAAGCCAACATTATTTGGAAGGCATGTCAGAAAGAAGCCTTGTCTGTCAGTTAACCACAAACATAAGCACCTGGAGTTTGTGAAACGCTACTGCAACTTTGACTGGAACCAAATTCAATGGTCTGATAAAACAAAAATGGAGCTTTTTGGCAATAAACATAAGGTGGGTTTGGCGTAAAAAGAAGGACCCTGGATAATCTGGAGAGATTCTGTAAAAAGGAATGGTCTCAAATGCCCTGCTCTTTATTATCCAGCCTTATATAGATTCAGTGCTTTTATACTGGCAAAGGGAGGTTGTACAAAGCATTAAATGCTGGCGTCAATGACAGGTTGGATTTTTCTCATTTTTTTCAGTGTGACTTGAAGCCAAACAATGTATTTTTTCTACCCCTTTTCACAAATCTTTTCAAGGGGTGCCAATAATTGTGGAGGACACTGTATATTTTGTAAACAAATGAATAAACGAATAAATTAGCAGTATTTTTGCTGAGTTAAGCAACACAGTCACACTAGGCGGAATATACTCTGGTTACACCAACTGAGTGGCAAAAAGACTGCGTTCAGCTTCAATGCCACAAAAGCATCTAAAATGGGAAAGAGCTGTTGTGTAATCGATTGTCCAAAACGATTTATCAAGACATTGGAGCTGTCTTTTTACAGTCTGCTTAGTAATGTATATATATAGTGTGTATGCGTGTGCTTGTGTGTCAGGGTGCATTTAGGGTATGAAGATGTGTCATCTGTGCTGCTGTATATGCAGGATATGTATTTGACACTGTTGGTTGTATATAGCTGTGCACGTGCTTTCATCTGTGCATATGTGTTCACCGGCTGCACTGTGCATTTCAGATGTGTTCCTGACGCAGTTTTCAGCGTTGCAGACGTCACGGTCGGTGCGCACGCGGAGGCTGGCTGCCGCTGAGGAAAACACAGAAGTGACACGCACTGCCCGCTTGGCGCACATCCTCAAGGAGATCTCTGACATGATCATCAGCTACAAGGGTGCGTGCCCCGCCTGCCCCTGCAGCTTCTCCTGCCCCCTGAGCGCTTTCCTGCTTGTCCTGGGAGACGGGGGCCACAGGAGGACTACGTGCAGCTGCAAATACCCTCCTGTGCACCCCCATGCATTTTTTAATTTGAGAGACCCGTGTTACTCATCTTGCCTGAAGTCCTGATTGTTTATAGCTGTCGGATTGTAGTCAGGGGTGTTTTAGGTACTATCGTGAGAAATAGTTTGCCAACAATTTTTAAATGTATGGATTTTTGCACGAATAGCCTATAAAATGTGATCTTCATCTAAACCAGTGTTTTTTGACCTTGGGGTTGCCTGGAGTTCAAATGGGGTCCCCTGAAATGTCTAGTAATTGATAAAAAAAAAATACTGATAAAAAGTATTTTTTTAACTAATTATTATTCTTTTAAAAATTATGATTAAAACACCACATACTATTAGAGGTGGGCGATACATCGATTTTATCGATTAATTTGAATTTACAGGTCAGGACGATGTGTTTTTATGAAAATCTATTTTATTACTTATTTTGCACACGAGCGCCAAAAGTGGAACTAATGCGACGCACCGTTCTTCACGGGTAAAGTAGCGCAGCGCACCCAAACACTGTAGCAGATTCACAAACAACATGGCAACAACAGGGGAAAAGCTGCAGCTTGTGCACAAGAAAGGTGTTGCTATATGATAAGAATGGGGCATGGTGGAAGGCGATAACAAACGCTGTCGTGATGTATATTGCAAAAGACATGGTGCCCATACATACTGTGGAAAAGCTGAGATTCATTAACATGCTAAAAGTTTTTACAAGACTATTAGAGTATGGAATAGTCTTCCAGATAACGTAGTGCAAGCGGAATCCTTGGGTTCCTTTAAATCAGAGCTAGATAAG
>JAODJW010000046.1:10540343-10557290 GCA_026777045.1 Hyperopisus bebe
AGAACTCGAATTTCTTAAAAGTCGAACCAACCAGTTCGAAAAAAAATTACCTAGAACTCGATCTGAATCTCAGAAGTTGAACCGTGAACACCGACTTAACTTTTCTAAAAATATATAACAAGTCATAAGAAAAAATATTTAAAGTGCAAGTTGCAGATATAGTTTATTTTATTTGCTGGAGCTCATGCTCCTAACAGCCTGGGGGTTGCAGTTTTTCCTCAGCCTCTCAGTCCTGGTCATAAGGCTCTGCAGGTGCCTGCCTGAATGCAGACACTGGGACATGGCATGGCTGAATGGAGTGTCTCTGATAAAGCTTAATGCCCTGAAACAACAGTGCTGGTGGTTCACTCAGCACACCGTGGATTTCCTCAGCTGCCTCAGGTGATCCAACGGCTACCCAGCTCTCTACACCAGGCTGGACGTGTGGGTCCACATCAGGTCTTCATACATGTCTACTCTGAGGTACCTGTAGCTACTGACTGTTTCTACCCGTGTCTCGTAAACCTTCAGGCATGTGACCGTCCTCTGCTGCTCCTTCCTGAAGTCCAGGACCATCTTTGGTCTTATAGACATTCAGGTCCAAGTCGTTAGCCTGGCACCACAGAGATTGCTCCTCCAGCTCGCCCAGGTATGCCGTCTCATCCCCCTTCAGACTGACATCTGCAGTCAGCTGATTCAGTGGCCCGCAGGGACCTGGCTTTCGGGGAGAGCTGGGGCCTCCGCAGGCACCATTGGCTGACGACACGTTTGCCTCAGACCTCAGTACCAACATCACCTTAGTGACTATTTCCAGGACACTGGCAAGCTGAGACCCCACCAGAGACCAGCCTCCCTCTAGCGCAGTCACCACAATCTTCTAGCGACCAGCTATTGTGACCCTAAGTGGGATGAGAGGCTAATTGTTTAATTAATATGTGTGGAAGCACTTGCCTTTAACACGCTATGCATGGTTCATTTGCTCCATTAGGGTTTCTTTATTTTGCCAGTTCCCCATATATTGGCTTAGGACAGTGCTCACATTACTCAGAATGAGAAAATAAGGATAATACTTTTATTTTCACTGATTATTTATTGATATTGTGCACATGAATGCAGAAAAATATTGCTTATAATCTCTCTTTTAATAAAAATACTGCTGATAATATAGTAATATAGATTAAAATATTAATATTTATTGTTAACATCTCCAGCTATGCTTACTATATCTTTATTTGATATTAAATGTGCAATATTTACCCAAAATAAAGGTGAATTAATACTATATGTATATATATACATATATATGTATGTATAAAAATATGGACATTTTTGCTTCTGCAATATGGTTATTTTCAATGTTGCAATTTTGAAAATATGGTTTAAAGCATCTACATAAATGAGAAGGATCCATTTATAGTTGTAAATTATTCAAGAGAAAGCTATTGCCCATGAAAAATCTCCTCAATATAGCACCTTAATGTTACAGTGTGTGTGTGTGTGTGTGTGTGTGTGGATTATGTTTATATTACATTTAGTCCCCCACAATGAAATAAATACCTGTTATTTTGACATTGTGGGGGCCATTTTTCAGGCCCCCACAAAGATCTGTGAATACAATCCAAAAAAAAAAGTTTTGTTTGGTTACTTATGGTTAAGGTTATGGCTGGATAGAGGTTCAGGTCGTCAGGTTGGGATTAGAGTTTTCCCCCGTAGAATTGAATGGGGAGTCCCCACAAAGTTTTAATTACAAACCTGGCTCTCTGTGTGTGTGTGTGTGTGTGTGTGTGTGTGTGTGTGCATGTGTTAAGCTGATTTGTCCAGGGAAGAGTGTGCTACCGAATAGAAAATGGTGACATTTAAAAACATGCAAAGAAGTAGCCTTTTACATTTGTATTTTTTATGACTTTTTGGAGAAAAATACCTCAAGACAAAGGTAAATCGAACAATCTGAAAATATTATCCAGCGGCTACTAGTTATGCTATTAAGCAAAGCTCTACATGTTCACTCTTACTTAGTCACCACTCCTAGTATCTCTGATCTTAATAAAACTACCAGAACTGCTTCTTTACATACATGCATAAATATCTTATGTTAGATGTCTCAAAGTATGGTAAATTTATTTTATTTTTTTACAGAGATGTTTTCTTTTTCTTTCTATTGGAATTTAGCTATCCTGACCTTGGAAAAAAATAGCAGTAACATATGTCGATAAAAAAAATATTCACAATTAAATGAAGTGGTTTGCATTTAGGCGGGAAAGAGTAGTGCGTTCATTGAGTACATTGTTTCGAATGCTATTCATTTCCCCCTTATTGTTATTGTTGTTGGTGTGCTGCTTTTAAATAGCAGCTCGAAGTGCTAAATCTCCAGCCACGAACTGCACAATTACTGCATCTGCTAACAAGTATAATAATGTTACCAAGCCCCTTCACTGAACATGTTTCAGCTAATCTCACACTGCAGTGCTTAGGAGTAGCAATCAGGCCACTGCACTTGAGCAGCAGTTAAAATGCAGCTTTTCTGCAGCACTGGGGCCGCATTTTAGACCCAATATAACTGAGGTGGCCGACATCAGGGTGAAGTTTCTGCTACTTGCTGTAACTCTTCATCCTTGTTAGACTACTGGGGACCTTCTACCTTTGGCAGAAGGTTGAACCGTTTATAATTCCATGTATTTAATGGATAATATACTGTTCTTGCAGGTTTAAAGAAAATTTAATCATACTATATTTACTATATTTTGTATACTAGAAAGCTCACCGTTCTTTTCCATTACCTTCACGGATTTATAATTTATGGAGGACCTTGACATACTCCAGTGGCTTGACTGTTGCTTGGGCGCCAGGTCGACTCATTAACCAGGGAGATTTTGTGTTCAGCCTCCTAACCTGTTAAATGTCAAGCCTTCTGGAAGTATGGAGGAGAATGAAAAGGAACGGAGATGGCCCACTTATCATGAGCAGAACACATTCAGCATGTTTGAGTAGGGGCTAAGTCAGCACACTGCCACCGTCGTCTGAGGGGCTCATACTGAAATATGGGGCTTACAGGGGGCACCTGGGAGACCTTAGCCCCTCCTGCTGACATCATAACTCTGTACTATTAGTTTTGTGCCAAATTGCCATTTTATCATCACAGAACTTGGGGTGATTATGTCATGCACGCGTTGATGTCATATACACTTTGCTATAATGACGCAATCTGAAATCAGAGTATTGCGCATGTTATTATGGTAAAACCTGAAATGGTGATGTTGTGTAAACATTATAATAATGATGAAATCTGGAATAATTATGTCATACACATTTTTATAATGATGAAACAAAGTAAGTATTATTTATTATTATATTATTATTATGTTATTAAAGTAAAGATTTATATAGATATGAACGTAAGAACGTAATGTTGGTTACATATGTTATAATGATATAACTCTAAGTTATGCCGTCATGTACATATTGTAATAATGATGAAACCTGGAGCGATGTCATATATCCATTGTCATAGCAGTATAATGTAACGTGATGCTGTTGTTTACATTCTACTCACGATGGGCACATTTTTTGCAGTACAATTTCCCATCCTTCATTTTCCATTTTAATTTGTTGGTTATTAAAAGACACATGTACAAGTTCATGTTTTAATGTAAAATCTGTACATTTCAAACTGTAGTAGGTAATAGACCTGCTTTACGATCAGAGAAGCTTCAATAGACAGACATTACTAACAGATCCACAGGGCACTGAATCGATACAGCTCACATAGATGGAGACGTTACCGTTCTTCTGAAGGAGGCTAAACCAAGCTAAACTCTTGCAAATGAAAAAGCAATAAAAGAGGAAGTTTTTAATGTGACAGTCTGGACAGGAGTTTCTAATCACTGTGGGAACCCAAAGCTATCAGAAAAAGCCCCCTGACCACAGGAGGGCACCATGCTGTGTGCCCCCCCCCAGCCGACGTGATGAGCACTCAATTGCAGTGGCGCGTATTGTGGCTCTTTTGCGTGCTCGCCGAGTGTGAAAGCCCCCGTGACGGCTGAGCCCTGACACACTGACCCCTGCAATCAGCTGTGAAAGGAGCTGAAGGGGAGTATGGGCTCCTACAGCAAGGAGGAGGCACATTATACCGCCTAGGTGCATCCGGCGCATGGCCATGCTCTGTAAGGGAAGGAGGCCAGATCGCATAAGGCAGCACCTGAAACCTGCTGTCGAGCATGACTCACCGATGCGCAGCTGCTTTGGGCTGCGCGTCTGCCTGCCAGGCACCACCAGCGCAACCTATGGCCATGAGACGTGCTAAACAGCCCCATAAAGCTGCATTACTGCTGCCCTTATAAGAGCACTAAGGAAACTCAGCCATTTTTATGACTTCACTTAATACACTTAGCTTAATGAGTTGGTGTTTCGTTTGTATTTCTAGAAAATTCAAATTTCCCACCCTGATCTCCAAACCTTGAACAGGCTCTTGAAAAAGGTGTTCAATAACGGAAGCCATGCATCAGATCATGCCTTTGGCTGAAACCTAAGAATTTATGATTAACTTATCTGATTTATGTAATCCATGTAAGGCTGTGGGGAGCAGAGCTTGGAGATAGATGTTATTCCCGACCACAGTGATAAACACACAAGTTCTATATTTTCCCCCCCGTGAAAATGGAGTAAATCACGTTCACATTTAATAACGCGGCAGACACTGAGGGATGGGCAACAGCAGGGTGTGAGGAGCTCCGAGCCCATTAGGTGGAGCGTAAGAAGGTGCCTGACAGCACACACTGAGAGGCGGGAGGAGAAACGCCGCCACGACTGGGAGACATTTACTCAATGGTGTGAACTGTTATTATCGCATTCCGCCGTCAGCCTTCATATATATTGTCGACTTTATTGTCGCTGCAGTTGCATAAAATCTTACACTTACACATAGGACCAGAAACGAACAGGAATTAACACAAAGACTTGGGATAAAAAGGAATTCTCCAACAATAATGTCACAGCGGGTGTCTCAGTAACACCATTTCCCCATTATTCCCAGACTTTATCAGAGAGAGAGATAAGGCAGGCAGAATTAAACAGAAGCAGGGAGAAGACAATACCATTCTCCAGAAAGTGCAGATAGCAGCATCACAGAAGCAGAGACATTCAGTGTTTCACACGCCATCTGCAGTATCGACGACACTGTGCCAGTGATGCGAGAAAGTATAAAAATGCAGAAATAATCTCTCTGCTCACTTTCCACATGCACTGAATGTACCCTTCGTAAATTAAAGCATTTCACATTTTTAATAGGAATAAGAATCTAGAAAAGCCACATCACATTACACTGCCTGGTATTAGGAAACCAATTTCAGCTATTAAGTTAAAAAATTGGAGGCGGATGCATTTAGGACAAGCTGCTCATGACTTTACGCCATTATTTTTCCACAGGTCAGAAGCAGCAGATCTATATATCGGGAGACTATGGCATTTTCCAATAAATCCATGTCAGGAATGCAAATATTCATCATGCATATTAACTTGCATGGTACATACATACATACATAAATCCATCCATCAATCTCTCATAGACGTTTATCCAGTACATGGTCACAATAAGCCTGCAGCCTATGCCAGAGAACACTGCAGAAGGTGTCCTCTGCCTTTTGTCCAGTGTTTTATACACACATACCTACACAAACTACACACACATACATACATACACACACACACACACACCTGTACTCGTGTCTTTGCGGGGACTGTCCATTCAATTCAAGGAGAAGAACCCTAATCCCAATAACGGCAACCCTAACCCCTACCCAGCCCTAACCTTAACCATAAACAACCAAACAAAATGCAAGTCTTTTGGCATTTTTAGTTTTTTGATTGCAGTGACAGATTTTTATAAAATTGAATTTCCCCACAAAGGTCAAAATAACAGGTTTTTGTCACATCCTGGGGATATCTGGTCCCCAAAATGTAATATATTCCTGGACCCCACACACACACACACACACCATTCACCAATTCACATAAAGGCATAATTTGGCAATTATTCCCACAGCCGATTAATTTTGTTAATTGCAATTAATTACATATTCATTCATGTTATAATGTTGTTGAAAATACATTATGACTATGTTCAACTCCAGGAAAACAATTTATTGCTGGTCAGATACACAATTTCATTATATGACAAATAAGGCAGCAGCTTACTATTGTTAAAATAATTGTTCAAGTGGAACAACATAAAAGAGGACAGCGGGATTTCCCCTGCCCTGGTAGACCAGCTATAACAGCCTTGACTTTGAATATGCTTCAAATAAATAAATGCCAAAATTTAACAACACAAAATTAATACAAGTACTATACCTGTATCTGTTCAAAGGGATTAATAAAAAAGGGCCGAGAAAGTTACAAAGCAAAAAGTTAAACAACGGGAAACAGTAGAGGGAAAATAAACTATAGATGTAGCTTGTATTTCATTGATGGTGACAGAAAGTCGCTTCTGCATTCCTTCACTGCTTATACGTAATGAAGTTGAACAATAATTACAGTTAATATTTATATGCAGCCAAGCAGTGTTATATTCTACAAGTTTGCATTTGTGGATAAAACACATGGTCAGAATGTTAATGAGACTTCATAATCTATATATGGATTTTAGACCAAAATTTCTGTTTAATTTACATTTTAGAAACTGAATGAAAGAAGCAGACAAAATTACAAAAATGTTTCAATATCTTTGTTTAAATCTACTTATGAATACCTTTGAATACCTATAAGGGAGAATTTCGAAGACTCCGATGTATTTTTTATGTGCTCTTTGTTTGCAACGGTGGAGTCAAATTCACCATTTAAAGATGAATTTGTATCATGCCTTATAATGAGCTATAAAGCCAAGGATTTTATTTGGTAACACTTTACTTAAGGCCATGTTTTTAATCATTTATAAACACATTCATGACAAATAATAATAATGTATTCATAAACCATTATTAACGGCTATAAATATTTATCAAAAGGTAACACACACTGCAGCCGTGTCTTTCATACATTATGAATGCTTTACGGTCCCCAAAAAAGGAAATTCAATTTTTTATATATATATATATATATATATATATATATATATATATAACTGTGACTAATCAAAAAACTAAAAATCCCAAAAGTCTTGTATTTTGTTTGGTTACTTGTGGTTAAGGTTAAGACTGGGTAGGGGTTAAGGTTGTCATTGTTGAGATTAGGGTTTTGCCTAAAGAAAAGACTGGATGGTCCCCACATGCAAACAAGATGTGGGCAAGGTGAGGACAACAAGAGTGTGGGGCAAAGAAAGAGCCACATCCACTCAGGGGGTTTTGGCAGCCCCTTGTTCCTCTAAGATTGCTGCCCCTGTCCCCAATTCCAACAAGCCAAAGGTGTGAGCCAGAAAACAGGACGCCAGACCATCGCAGGAATCGCTGCATATGCACAGTCACACAGAGAACACAACTGTTCACCTTAACAGCAGGTGTGTGGACTTCGGGAGCAAAGTGGAGCTACCTGGAAGTTTATTAACACTACATAGATACACAGCAGATACACAGCAGAGAAGGCGAGCAGGGCGTCCGAGTCATTAACCTCAGCCTGCAATTCACCAACTGTAAATATTCTTAAAACTGTTAAAATCCAGTGCCCTGGCCAGGCATGAATTGTAAAACTGACAGAAACTCTTAAGTGTTGAAGTCACTTTAGGTTATATTTTAAACAGTCTTCAGCTGAAACCAAAGAATTTATTATTAATTTATCTGATTTATGTAATCAGTGCAGAGCTGTGCGAAAAGGAACTTGGACATAGACATAATTCCGACCACAGTGATAAACACACAAGGTCTATATTTCCCCCCCGTGAAAATGGAGTAAATCACGTTCACATTTAATAACGTGGCAGACACTGAGGGATGGGCAACACCAGGATGTGCCCATTAGGCGGAGCGTAAGAAGGTGCCTGACAGCACACACTGAGAGGCGGGAAGAGAAACACCGCCACGACTGGGAGACATTTACTCAATGGTGTGAACTGTTATTATCGCATTCCGCCGTCAACCTTCATATATACTGTTGCTATTGTGGTCTCAGATTTCAAGTGAAAACACCAAAAAGGAGGAATGAGAACAAAATGGTGTAAATGAAGTGAGATGAAATGAAATGGCATTTTCAGTAGTGAGAGAGCAGCTAACACATTAACAACCTTAACCTGAAGCACTGAGCTGCACCTTAATGTTAACAGCACAATACTGATATAAATACCACAGCAGTAATTAAACAGAATCTCGGGATTCATTCAGCATGAGTCCCTCTTTCCTCACATTACCTTTAGAAACATTGGTTTACTATGTTAACATGTGTACTTTCACATAACAAACAGCACGATGTAACCAATTTAAGTTCATTTTAAGTCACTAACGTCTTCCAATGCACACAGGACAACAGTGGAAGAAAGCAGAGCATGTACCCAGAGCGTCCTGTGCTGTGCTAAGCTGTGCATATTGGGAAAACAGAAATATGCTAGATGGCAGCCTGCATGTAATCGCGCATCATCCCGGAACAGGGATTCTGCTGTAGGCATCTGTACTGTGCCTGTTTCGCGTTGTCTCTGTTTAATACAGCATTCAGCTGATTGGCGTACTGCAGAAAGCCTCACGCGTATCTACACTCGACCCTCATTTGGTATTCCTGCCATATCTCAAATGAACCATGCGGGTTAGTCTGATGAGCCGCTTGCAAAATAGGCCAATTCTCTCATTATTTTTCCGATTTTATCGCGGTGAGAGAGAGCGATAAGGCAGCTGCTAAACAAAGGCAGCGTAAAAACAACGCTGGTTTGCACATAAACTCAGGCACCACAAGTACACATGCTGAAACTTTCCACGTTTGACGCGCCAACTGCGCAGCGCCAATCCTCCCAGCAAATGTAAAACTGAAGACGGACCCTCAGCCATCGCTTACAGCACGTTCTACGAGCGCAGAAGTCTGTTATGGAAAAACTACCTCTTGTATATGTTTGTTTAAAAAACATTCTTTGTTTGCAAAAACAACACTATGTCAAATAAAAAGATCACATTGATGGTTGAGACTGCATTGTTTACTAAAATCTCCATTTCATAAATAAAACTGTCCAACAAGTATATACATCTATAAGGCCCATGGACAGACATACAGGAATGTTTATAAAATGATACCCAAAGGCATGGATAGATCATCCACATGACACTAACCGTAAGTAAGTGTATGCCTAGCTGGGCTTCTGCATTAAGAGAAATGTATAGATAACGATCCTAAAATAAGCGAAACTAAACAAAAAAAGGATGAGAAGATTAAAGGCTAAAATGAAAGACGAGCGAAAGAGAGAGGGAGAGGATTTAGTGTGCATATTAACCAGAGCGGAGTTCGTGTGGGAGACACAGATGGGTGAGCAGATTTCAGCCTGGATAACAATACACTGGGCTGATGGAGCCCCCATGGCAGCAAGTAGGAGAAGTATGAGGCTGAGAATGAAAATGACAGGGGTAGGTGAGAAGATACTGGAGGGACGGGTCTCTGCCGTGGTAGGCTGTCATACAGTGTTGAACAGGACTGCTCAAGCTGGGGGTCATGTTGTCAGTGCTGTAGTGGTGGAGATGGCCCACTGAATAGATTAAAGCATAATGAAACCAGGATGAAGAGCTACAGGAGGAAAAGCAGCTGGACAACGTTGGGGGGAAATAATATGTACAACAAAAGGGAGACATAAATCATTAAGTAGATTATTAAAATATGACTCACTATGATCAGTCATACCAAAGGTACCTGAAAAGCATTCACTGATGACTGGCACTGCAGAATTTAAGATTCACTGAATTGCTGCAAACATGAGGATAAGCCATGGACTACAACTATAAAAAAAACCCTTGTCATCAGACGCAGCGCACTTTGCATTTAGAAACAGGTAATATATTATAGTACATTATCTGCTACAACTTACTGTATGTTGGAGCTGTTCCAGTGTACGGCATGTCGGTTATTCGCTTGCACCAGGTAGAAGTTTGTACAGGTGAGCGTTAAGAGAAAGAGAGAGACCGAAACGAGAGCCATAATCCTTTCTCTCTCCCCTCCGCTCTCCTTAATCTGACAGGCAGTCACCCGATCCCACGCTGTAGTCCGTCCGATCCCTCCGAGGAAAAGGCGAAATTTAGGCAGTCTGGTGCCTCTTTGCTTCTGGCAAATCTGTGCGATGTGCTCAGCGGCTCGTTGTTAAATTCAACACCCATCAAGGCGACCCCCCTCCTGCCAAGTTGCTCATCAGACGCCCGGTTTCCTAATCTAAATATTTTACAGAAACATGGGTTCTTTTTTTGACAGCATTAATGGTATAAGTCGGGGAAATGAGGCCGAACCATTAATGCTGGAAATGCACTGCAAGCGTGATGACAGAGTGTGTCCGTTTGTAGATGCGACGAGCTGGCGAGCCGCATCAGCACGGCGATGAATGAAATAAATGCTGCCCAGCAAATGTGGATAAGTGAAAGCGCAATTCCCCCTCCTACAACTGTAATCTCTCACACAGAAAATTGTCCTCTTTATAACAAAAGCAATCTGCTTTTTTATGTACTTCGTGCGCGTATAAGACACAATGTTTCAGCAGTGTTAAGAAGTGTTAGGAAGTAACCGGCCGCTCATAAAGCAGCATCTCACTTTCCCGTCCATCGCTCCGGTCCTGCTCCCTTTCCCTCCGCGTCTCTGTTAGGCAGGTTGTACTCGTTCAGTCAATAACTCCACCCCCCGCCCCCGGTCCGCATTTAACCATTTATCTATCGTCCCGTTAGTGAGATTTCTAAATAATTAAACGGCAGTTTCCCGGAGTAATGAAACCTTAAAGTGTGAGCGATTGTCGCAGTCCCAGTGGGCTTGGACCTGCGTCTTGTTGTGAATATGGAGCTGTTAGGTAGAGGTGGAAAACATGAATCTTTTCAGGGAATCGATTCATTTCACTTCGTTCAAATTTGTTCAAAATCGTTCATTGATTCACTCCCGTCACGTGTCCCGCGGAGCTGGGGGGGGTGGTCATCCTTTGATACTTTTCCCATATAGTGTTAAAATCCAACTAAATGTATATATTGTGTTCCATTTTATGTTTAAACTGATTATATGTTAATAATTAAACTATACTACTCATTTTAATCAACGTACAACGTTAATATATGCTTTATAGGGTATAACATTCCCTGCTTGGACTACTGCCCCTGCGACCTTGGATAAGCGGCAGAAAATGGAATGGGGTGGAATGGAATGGGATGGGATGGGTATAGCATTACAGTAATTTAATTATATTAACTGTACTGACTCTATCAAATTCCTTCGTGAACAACATGATCTAGTTCACTCCTGAACAAACTGAACAGTGATGCACTCATTGAACGGTAACTATGTCATTCGAACTGAACGAACCAGTGCAATCGTTTTGTTGACTAAAAAAAAAGGAATCGTTCCTAAATGACACAAGTCTAGTAAAAATCCAGATTTGGTCATCAAACTGACATCGGCTAGTCACGTTTTCCTATTAATTAATGTAGGTGAAAACAGCATATTGATGTTTTGGTGAGTTGTGCATGCAATTATTTTCCCGCTTATTTATTTGTTAGTTTGTTCGAACCCTGGGTGTCCTTCCCTATCTGACCATAGGGAAGAAGATCAATCTGTATTCATTAAGATTTCTTGCGCGTTAATGTTCGGAGACCACAATGAGTAACTGAAGAGCATCTTAATAACAGCCCTATCTATTACGGTATGTTATTCACTCTACGTTCAACATAAAATAAGTTCCTCAGGTGCCCACCTACACAGATGTTACACAGCTGTCAGTCTTGATCTCAAAGAAGACAGAAGAGCATGTCTTACTGTGTTACAGAATGTCTCATTTCAAAGCTTTTCTATACATTTTTCTCCACATTCATGTTGATAGAAAGCAGCGTTTAATCAGTTTAAGATGTTTAATAAGCAAATACTGTTGTTGGGATTTCTGTGGTTTTAATTTAATAAAAATAAGTATTTTTTTTTTCTTTCTTGCATTTAGAAGGTGGATGAAAGGCTTTTCTGATTTTCTGATCTTCGCCTAGTTGCACTGCGTCACCTAGTTGCACTGCTCCGTTCTATATCACAATCAGCGCACCGCAGCGCCTAGCCAGCCGGCAGACACCGCTAAGAGCGCGCACCCTGAACTCCAGCAGCGTCTCTGCTAAGCTCATTACTTTCTTTACACGCTACAGTTAACCCAGCGCCACTCTGGAAGGTTCTTACTGATTGGATGATCAGCAATGCTGTAAATGTTGCAGGCGATCATATCCTGCGCTCAAACTATGCAGGCTGCTTGCCTTAAGCCCTTTTAGTATGAATGTCCACGTTTATCTTTTACACTTGCATTTATTTATTTGGCAGGTGCTTTTGCCCAATATAATGCAAAAGCGAGGCAGATAATGCATTTCCAAGCATGACTTAAATGCACACACAAATGGAATGGGAACTGCTCTGCTATTCCTCTGCTTGTCTTAAACCATTTTTACCATAACGCTTTGCTGTAGCTCTTGCCATGACACAATCACTTATGCAAAGTACTGCAAATAACTATGCCTTGTAAATAAGGTAAGCTGCTGCTGATTGAAGTATCTTAAATAAATGGGGTTTAATGGCTAAAGCAGTTGCTTCCTAATAATCATGGGTTCAGCTCAGTCTGTGGTGAAAATTCCCCCTTGTGGTCAGCAGGCGATTAAGCAGTGATTAAAGCTTCATAGCATGAAGGTTTCTGATTTAATGTCCAAGAGAGTAGATGCTGCTGTAGTGTTGAGCTAGATAACAAACCTCAAATATGTTGAATATCTAGCTGCATGCATCTATAAACTGTGACAGAAAACAAAGGTAAGCATATACCTTTGATTGTTACATGGCATTTGAAAGGCTTGATTCTATGGTTGCCAAGGAAATAGCGCAGTTAGAATTCAGGCAGTGTACTGATTGGTGGGTGATGAAAACCTTTGATGTTTTCAAGGGTGACAAACATTCAAGATGTGTACAAATAAACAGGGCTGATCTGAGGCGTTTCTAGTGTAAACCTGGCTCACATTTTGGTGGGAGGCACAGCAGCTTGTTGGGTAGCATCCCCCCAGGACTGGGGCTTTGACTTCTGCTCTGCACTATATGTGGAGTTGGTCTGCTCTCTTTGTGTTGCGCAGGTTTCCTTTAGGTAGTCTCTTTCCCATTACAATGGACTGTCATTCCTCCCAGAGTGTTTCCAAGCTGATGCGACCTGTATTGTCTGGGATGGGCTCCAGGCAGCCCTCTGATAAGCAGTTGGTTGATGGATGGATATAAATTTTGCAACCGCACTGTCAGGAACTTCAGGTGGTTTCAAAGGCTTCCAGACCACAGCCTGCTTTATGGCTCCCTGGATTTTTATCCCTTGTATTATCATGGAATGTTTATCTGAGCTGTTTTCTGTTCATGCAGGTGAGTAAATCAAAGACTGAAAGATGATGTTTGTCTTTTTTAGAAATCCAGGGAAATTATAGCCTGTTTGGAATAGCAATAGCTAGATGTCTGGTGCTACTTGGAGCGCTAAAGGAATGGGGGGGCTCACAGGTATCTGCTTCTTTTGCTGTTTTTGTTCACTGTGCTACCATTCTGTGGTGGCTGTGTCTCAGGGCTACAAGGTGGACATCGAGGTCCCTCCCAGAGAGGTTCCTATGAGCTGGGGCAGTGGTGGGAAGGGAGTGAAACCTTCCATCTTTCTGCTTCACTTCTCTGTCGGCCTTGGAAATGAGGTCCCTGCTTTTTTCGGGTGGAGGTCGTGTGCTTCCACTGAATTTGAAAAGTCTGGTCTCTTCCATATGGCCTGGAGCATGAATCAAATGCAGATTGGAGTAGCAAAGCACCCTGATTTGATTGTCATTGTCCTTTTTTGATCTAAAAAATGGGATTTTAACTTTTACAGTGGATAAGGAAATTCCTGGCATCTCTCTGGCCCTAAATTCAGTCAACTGGACTCCTGTCATTTGAAGGTGGTTTTTAACATTTCAAAGCAGGAGCTGTTTTTACAGCGGCGTTGGAGTAAATTGCATACTTTTTGATTAATGGCACATAAATGATCTGATCCCACATACAGCTTTCATAAGTCGTTTGTATTTCACCCACATCTCAGTCACTGAGCCACTGCAGTGTGCAGGTGAAGGCAATAATGTCCCTCTAATCTAAACATTTTTTAAATCACAAGTATGTGGAAGTTATTTTTAATAAAAGTAAAAACCATCAAATGATTTATCATATCTGAGCTCTAAGAGACTTTTGTGGTTGCAGAAACACAATTTGTAATGATAGAGGTATTCAACAGTAACATTTGAGAACATAAGAACATAAGAACATAAGAAAATTACAAACAAGAGGAGGCTATTTAGCCCATCAAGCTCGTTTGGGGAGAATTCAACTTATAGCTTAAAGTTGTTAAAATCTTATCTAGCTCTGATTTAAATTAACCCAAGGTTTTAGCTTGCACTACACTAACAAGAAGAATATTCCATACTCTAACTACACGCTGTGTAAATAAGTGCTTTCTCAAATCCAGTTTAAAATGTTCTCCCACTAATTTCCATTTGGTTGAACAGCATCCAGACCTGTTAGAACCTTATATACCTGAACCTTAGGGTCACGATATACTTTATGCGAGGCGATGCAAACGTAACGTGATGCGCACGCTGTATAATCAGGTCAAAAACATGTGAATTTTAACACATAGAATACACGCAGAATACATGTTAACATGCATTCTACAAGTATTTTACATGTTAAAATTCACATGTTTTTGAGCCATTTGGCCACTTGTCCATTTGAATGGGTGAGTGTCATTGGCTGCTGAGAACGAGGGTTAAACCTTTTCTGTAGGCAGATATAGGTGTTGCCTACCAGTATTTCACATGCTAGGCAATCTCTTATTTTTTTGTCCTTTTCTTCCTTTTTGTGGAGCCTATGAAAGTAAGTATTTGGATTGCAGTTTTGCGACTGTATTATTAAAATTATTATATTATTAGAGTGTTTATGGGGGGACGGGGGGGAAAGGGGTTACAGCAGTCTCCTTTGCTTGAGGCTGAACAGATTCAGCGCTGCTAACCTCGCCTCATAAGACATTCCTCACATTCTATGCCTGCTCTGAGGTTTCCAGCACCAGCTCGTACTTACACCATAGCCTTGTCTCCACCAACGCGGTGCCGGTGCTGGTGTCGGACTTTTTCCCAATTTGGCACCGGTTCACAAAAAATGGCCCCGGGCCAGAAAAAACACCCCCAGCACGGCACCACAGAAAAGCTGGCCTCAGAATGTGGCACCGTAGTGTCAGCGAAAGTAGGACAGGCTATGAGGTCTAAACCTTCTGATAACCAATATAGTGAGTTTAATAATGCTGGTGCCTGGAGTGAAACATCTTGCCAGCCTATTAGTGGAATAAGGTTACATCATGTTTTTTATTCTGTGAAAAACAGAAGATCAATCTCCTGCCCAGATTTAATAATATAGTAAAAATATGTCACAGGTTGAATAAATAAAATATTGTAGCGTTTGAGTGGTGATGAGATCATCAGGTGGATAGCAAAGTTTAGTTATTACCAGACCCTTTTATTGCATGCTCCTTAAAAGGGCAGCGGTAAAACAGTTAGTGAGAATAAACTCACTTACACACACAGATGGGGAGCTTTTAAGGAGACAAAAGTGGATAAAGGTCATAGGGAGAGGGCCAACAGGTCATACCCTGGAAATGTTTATTTTGGTTCAGCTAAATAAATTAAAAAACGAGATACAGATTAACCTTTACCTTTACTTCTGTCTACGTAACATTTTGGTTCCATTCTTTTTTGAAACAGGTGGAAACGCAGGCTGGTTCTCAAAAGGCACCAACTGAGAACCAGTACCAGCACCAGCACCAGCTCTGTGTTGGTGGTAATGAGGCCTAGGTTCACACCTGGTATTAGCATGCTTCCTTGGCCTTCCAATCACAAATGGGCAGCGTTATAAATACGTCTGGTCACACCTGGCATTAATATGCGTCTCTGCATGCGTCTCGACTGACCGCTTTTAATGCATCTCACTTTCCTGGAACTTATTTAGATTAATAAGCATGTAAATCATTTCCGTATGCAGAATCTGCCAAGTATTATAAGAAGGAGAAAAAGGAATCAAAAGCTATTGGCACATTCCATGGTAACCAAACTGCCTAAGATATTTCTAATGAATGCTATAATACTCAAAATGAAATAAATAAATATATCTATAAATAAGTAAATGGATAAAGAAACATTTCAATAACTAATTTGTCCTTTTATTTTTAAATAATTCCATAAAGGGAATAATATTTTTATAATAACGTTTATCTTCTACGTATAATCTTTAAATTGAATTTCGTGATAAGGCTGTGATTTTCCTTCGTCAGTCGATAATTATAAAATATTATTTCACATAATGCACATGATTTCTTAATTCAAACCATATTTCACAATAAAGTTCAACTTCTTACATTGTAGGCCTGCATTTTTATACCGCGTCAACACGATACAAATATACATGTTAAAAAGGTCTTTCAGTATTTAGGTTAATACTTTTCTATTCAAGGGCAAAGGGTTCAGTTTGTAATGCATTACAGTATGTTGGTTGCCATATGGTAATACAGTGGTACCTCGGTTCTCGAACTTAATCCATTTCGGACTCCGGATAGAATCCTGAAAAGTTCGAGTTCAGATCGAATTTTTCCCCATAAGAAATAATGGAAAACCAATTAATTGGTTCCCGGCCCCCCGAAATTACACCTAAATATGTTTTTGTAGCATTTAAACACAAAATGAACACGATAAAACAAGAAGAGCACTTTTTTTCTTAATGGCTTCCAAAGCGATAAAGATCTTATCCCAACATTACCCCTGTGTCAGTGCCCGGTGTGTACTG
>JAODJW010000046.1:10599087-10621828 GCA_026777045.1 Hyperopisus bebe
TGATATTTGGGGCCTCTGTACTTCTGTTCTTAATATTGGAACTGGTCTTCGGCAATGGAAGATGATATAAAACGGGTACGTGACAACGCAGGTACGCATACTGAGAAACAGCCATGCTGTGGACAGTTAAGCGACACCAGTTCATATGGAGGAATCCAGCATCCCATGGGAAGAGCAAGCAAACCTCACACACACAGATTCAAACCCACATCCCTGAGTCCCGGGGCAGTTATGCTGCCCAGTGAAGCCACCCAGGGCGGCTGTTTACGCTGCTATGATTACTGTGTGTCAGTCGTTTTATGAGAGTTCGGCTCTTTGCAAAGCACAGGATAGCGTTTTAATGGCTGTGTATGTGTAGGGTTTTTTTTATTAACTTGTGTTGGTCTGGAACAAGTAATGATTTTTCCTACAAGATATGATGCAGAATATTGTTGATTTACAGATATTCCTCTTCCAAACCAATTTTAGGGAAGGAATTAGGTTCATAAATCAAAGAACGGGCGTACCCTGTGAGCATGTGCATTTTTATCTTATGATGGTGAATCCCACCATGAGTTTCAGCAGCAATATGTAAGGCAAATGGGTTTTACCACCCTCTGATTTGGGTATATGCAGGATCTTGCTGAAGACAAGATTATTTAAACGTGTATCTCTTGTATTTGGATTTTCAAAAAGTTTGAGGAAGCCATGCAAAACAGATTAGGCTGTACTTTCCAAAGACAGAAGGATCAGGAGACCTAGAGACAGCAATAAGATGGTGCCTTGCTATGTGAACGACATGCCAAGTCCCTTGTTTAACGGTCTGATGATTGCTGATGCCTGCTGATGAATCTTCTTAGATTATTGTTATCTGAGTTTGGAGGATCTATCTCCATCTGTTTTAATGGTATGCTTCCTGAAAACGCTGCTGCTGGTTTTCTTAAATGCTTACCCATTCCTCCTTCTCTCAGCCCCTGTTTTTTGCAGAGCTACACTAATCCCCGTTAATGTCCCGGGTCCTTCTCAGCTTTGTCTTTCCTGAAGACCCTGTAATCTTCCCTGCTCTCTTTTACCATCTCTGCTCTCCTGTCTCTCATTCCTGTGATCTGTCACCAGAGCAAACCTAATCTCCTTTATATCCCGTTAGCACCTTTGATCGCTTTTCTCTCACTCTCCACTTCTGTCTCCATTTCCAGACTAGAGCCCCACTGTTACATTGGCAGTTTTTATATAAAACAAACAGAATAGCAGAGGAATGTAAAGCTGAGGAGGACAGGGAAGCCCCATGCTATTACAGAGTTAGTCTCTGCAGATAAAACATGCGTCTAGTTTCCTGTCAGTTATAATCCCTCAGCCCCTGCCTGTCCCTCATGTCGCCGCTAGACAGACATTCCCCCTTCTGTCCTGTCTCTCTCTCTCTCTCTCTCTCTCTCTCTCTCTCTGTATTCAGTTACTGATCTCAGGACACATCAAGCAGTATTTTGATTGTCATTGGGTGTTTCGAGTTCTGGGTCCAGGCTGCATTGTCTGTCCAGACTCTTCTGATTTTCTTCTGTCACTTTGGAGTAGGGCTGCTCCATCATGGCAAAAGTCATAATCATGATTATTTTAGTCAGTAGTGAGATCACGATTATTTAACACTATTAGGGTTATTTTTGTCCCAATTGGTGACATCATTTTGTTTTTCGTTTTAGTCGACACTAGCTGCTCGTCTGATTGTCTGTCCTGTGTTTGTAGGGTCATGGAAGGGTTGTTTGTTTTTTTTAATAGATCTAAAAGTGTACTGCCTCTATGGATGATTGTCATTAATTCCTGGTGTGTTGCATTGGCTTGATCACTTTTGATTTTTTACATCTTTGGTGAACAACTCCCCATCTTTAAATGTGATTTTAAAGTACATCTGACTGCATATTTGGCTGCTGAATGGAATATTTGAGCCATATGGAGTTATTTCCAAACGCCTTCTCTCTTCACTTACTGCCAAGCTATTGTTTCCTGCTGGGTTTATTTTTCAAACCTGTATATCTAGCTGCCTATTCTCTGTTGGTGAAGTCAGCTTGCAGCCCACGCATGAAAATGTTTCTCCTTGATGATGACGATGATGAAGATATTTTAACACTGTGAGCTCGACTTAGCAATGATTTCATCAAAGGTTGGAATCTTCATTCATTACACCACCTGCTGGTCAGAGAAATGCTCTACTCAACAGCTGCTCTGGTGCTCTGCATACTAGCCACCTCATCCTAAGTCACAGCAGAAGAGGAAATTGAAGTGTCAGTTGTTTTTAAAATAATTAGTAGTAGCATATTAAAATAAGGCAGTATAAGCCATTGTCACTTATGTCATTCCTAAATGGAAATTGTCTATGGCACACGTACTGTTATATTTACCTTCTGAAAACAGCTGCAGGTGTTCAGTAACAGAGGATTTATGCTCCCTTCATGTGCTAGTTGGAAGGTGCTACTTCCCACTTGTGAAGTCGGAATTACGAGTGTCATTCAAGCGCTTTGTTGTCAGAGCAAAATGGAAAAAATGGAGGATACAAAATGTTAGCAAATGTGAGCTTTGATAATTTTGCACCCTCGCTAGTCCATATGCTACAGATAGAACGATAAATGGCATTGTTCTATATTAAGTACACTGATTAGAGATGTACACAAGCAACAGCCAATGATAGTTGTATTGCTAATGGTAAACAGTTATGCACCATCCATGACTGAAAGCTTCTTTTTCACCGCCATGTTGAAAAGTTGAAGTTCATCCCAACTCAGACTCGGGTATTAAGATTCCGAATTTCCCACTTGAAAGTACGATTTGAGAGGGCATTCATGTGCAGCTTTCAAGTTGGCAGTTTGTATTTACCATAATTGAAGGCAGCTATAGAGTTGGCAAATGTCAATATATATCAAACCACATGTTTTGTCAAATGTTTGCTTTTTTTTGTTTATTAAACTGATTTTTCAATATCTGGGTGAGGTCATTAAGACATCATGCTTTTTAAAGATAAATATACATAATAATAAAAATGATATTTTATTGCAGCTTTGAATTTTTCCCCTAAGTGAAAATCTGTGATGGTATACAAGTCCTTTACAAACTATGGATCCAGATTAACGTGGAAGCTTTTTCAGGCTGTTAATAATGCCTCAGGTAATGAATCATTGATCTGAGGGAACCACAGTTAGAACCGATAAGAATGAGTGAAATTAGCCAGACCTGATCCCCTCAGATGAAGTAGATTTATATACACCTGCTAAGCAGAGTTATCCCAGTTGTGATCTGACTTTTGCCCATTAATCGAGCTAGATATTTTACTGGTATAATTCAGGTGAAGTATCTTTGCTGACACCCCCCCCACACACACACAAGTCTGTGTCATTAATTGCTGCACCACCTGCAGTCATCCCTTAGTCCTAGTGTTGAACATGTGTAGCTGTCGACTTGGCCTGTCTGAAACCTCTATGCTAAAAAAATGACAGACACCCTTTAGAACTGGGTTATATCTGATGTGGCATGGAGGCCTGGGCTGGCATTTGGATAGGGCAGTGCCAGGCAGGCCACCTCCCCTCACCACAACCCCCTAGCATCAGGCAAGCAGCCCCTTTCCCCAGTGACCCGTGTCTGCAACCCAGAGGCTGAATCGATGAAATAACACTGGGGTAAATCATTAATTTTCCTGATTCCAAAAAGTCTGACCTGTGTTTATTTGTCCATTGCGTGGGGTAATGGAAACTGCCGGAACAGCAGTGATTATAAGGCTTTCCTTGTGTTCCCAGGGTGGTTTAAATAACAGCAAAGAACAGACCATTTTTTTAATCACTCACTCTCACCCACTCAAAAAATTAGTAGCCAGTAAGTGACCTAGGGCTATACTAGACTGCAGTGGCCATTAAATTTGTGGCCGTGCATTCATTAAACTGGACTGCAATAGGAATGTGGCCGTGCATTCATCAAAATGAACTACAGTGGGAATGTGGCCACACTAGGAATGTAGCCATGCATAGTAAACTGGACTACCCTAGGAATGTTGCTGTGCATTCATTAAACTGGAATGCACTGGGAATGGGGCCATGCATTATTAAACTGCACTGCAGTGGGAATGTGGCCATGCATTCATCAAACTGGGCTGCAGTGGGAATGTGGCAGTGCATTCATCAAACTGGGCTGCAGTGGAAATGTGGCAGTGCATTCATCAAACTGGGCTGCAGTGGGAATGTGGCCGTGCATTCATCAAACTGGGCTGCAGTGGCAATGTGGCAGTGCTGTAGGATTGATGCTATCCTTACAGAATGTGCAATTGAAACACAAATGTTACATCCAAATGAACTGACTTTTAATGTGTTTCTTTGTGCAGTGCGAGTTATTTGTAAAGCAGTTGATAATTTGTTTTCAAGGCCACTGGCTGCCATGGTCCGGAGACTCGCATGTGCTGGCTACACCAGCATCTCTGATTTTTTTTTTTTCCTGTTAATTTCTAGAAGTTTTTCAGGACAATTTTCTGGAGACAATTTTTAAGGAGTTAATCTTACTTAATAGCTGAGTCTGAGTTGGGATGAACTTCAACCTTTCAACATGACGGAGAAAAGAGAATATATGTTCGTACTCTTTTCTTCAAACAGACAATTATGCTTCTGGTTTTGATTCTCTTCATAAAGCAGTGAACAGTGTTTGTGAAAATGTGCTGTGTTAAACCAGATCAGATTGGCTGAACATGCTGTTGCTGTATCCGTAGGCACTCTGGGACATGCTAAGAATTGGGGCAAAGTGAATAATGTTTTTAAGAGTAAATTGAGAATGTGGATAAAATCCTCGACTGCCGTAGGGACGCAGGCTGTCTGTAAGGTCTGACGGGGGAGGGGGGATTCAACGAGGGAGGAGTCTGCAGGATGGAGCCTCTGCAACATCTGAAGTTTAACCTGCAGGGAAGCATGTTGGGGTGTGGCGGGTCCGCTGCTGGGTCACATCAGCGGGGCGTCTCACCAAGAGGGCTGGAAGTGGGGCGGGGTGACACCAGGCAGCCCCCCCACCCCATGCAGATTGGGTGACAGCCTCCCTCTGACTCTTGCGTGAAAGTTTCAGCGCTGGCGCAGGGCTGGAGGTGGCGGGGGGGCAGCTGGGACTGGTGCTTTGTAAAGGCCTGACACATACATCACTCAGGCAGACGGGGGCTCTGGCTGTGCAGGCTGACGTCTTGTTGCTGCTGCTCTCTCTCTGTCCCTCACCGCTGTTTCAGTGCCAGCAGCTTAAAATGTATTGGAAGGAGCAAAGGCGAGGTTTAACCAAACACATGCACACTGTATAAATACACTCACATACACTATATCTATAAGCTCACATGTATACATAGAATTTATGTATAGTACCACTGACAGATATTATTTATCTGACGTTTGTTTTTACATACAAACAGACAAACCTCAGGACTTTTTTCCCTGTGGGGGGCTTCAAATCCCTTTTCTGCTGTGACTGACCCTTATAATGGTATCACAGGGGAGGCTTGCTGTGATAGGTCACTCTGACTATGGCAGGCGTCTGGTGTGGGGTACGGACAGAGGTGTGGGGCAGCCTGGGAATATGGCGTCCGGACGTATGACTGCACTGAACTGCTTGTCAGATAGTAGCTCTGCCCCAGCATGCAAAGAAACGCACGTAGCAGTGTGGTGGGCATGATGTAATGCAGGTAAGAGGCCGCATTAGAAGGTGCCAGTCG
Source organism: Hyperopisus bebe (assembly GCA_026777045.1). Taxonomy (NCBI): domain Eukaryota; kingdom Metazoa; phylum Chordata; class Actinopteri; order Osteoglossiformes; family Mormyridae; genus Hyperopisus; species Hyperopisus bebe. The sequence continues at coordinate 10,604,777 of JAODJW010000046.1, forward strand.
ATTCTGGCCCCAAGAGTAGAAGGGTCGATCCGGGTCCGACCTTCAGTTAATGGAACCGACGTGTAGTCCTGATGTGGATTTGCCGAAGCGATCGAAGAAGAGGCTTTGCGAGGTTTATTTGGTGGACCTCAGGTGAAACCCTCTGGTAGCTGACAGGATGTTCCTACCGGATCGCAGCCCAGGGAGCTCCCTGTAGGCACCTTTTATCAACATGAAATGTGAAACGCATGCTATTTATACAGGCTATAGGGAACGGCCTGGCATGCAACCCTGCGCTAAATGCAAGTTAATCAGAGCTTTCAGCAGCATTAGTGAAATATTAAAGTGAACGCTGTGCTTCAGCCTCCACTGCCTCAATCCCACATATCAGCCCCCACACCCAGCTCCCTCTGTAACTGTCTGTACCAGGCACTGCTTTATACTGGATGTTTGTCCTTTGCTGGCCACGCCAGGCTGTCAGAGCATGGAAGAAGCATGGAATTTGGATTCATTCATCCCCCCCCAGTAAATAGACCTTTTGTATTTAAATTATAAAATACAATGCTTTCTGTCAGTATGTGTGTGTGGCGGTGTTAAGGAGATAGAAACTGTAAGCATTTCACTGCTTTTCATACTGTGGGGCGAGTTGGCACCACGCCCCCCAGAATGGTAAAAAAAAATCGAATGGTTAAATTTATTAAATCTGCTCACCAAGGCCCCTTAGATAATCCTGTGGGCCACCCAGCGATTCAGAGCAGGAGCTGGAGCTGGAGCTGGAGCTGATCCCCTCCAGCATCTCAGGCCTTCCTCAGCGGGATGTGCCTGGATCGGCTCCTTATGAGAACTTGATCCCAAGGAGCAGTGGATCTATTTTGAGGTCCCTCTGGATCTCCAGGCTCATCACAGACAGAGAGCTCCTCCTTCCCAAAGCCAAGGCCTCATCCGCCTGGGTTCTCCCCATTCGTTCCGGCCACCTGTTGGCACTGCACCCGCCCCCTGCCATTCGTCCCGCAGGTGCTTAGCCCACAAAGCAGCCCCGCTTCCCAGTGTCCCTGTTCCCTGCAGGGTGCGCTTGTTCTTTTTCAGCTTCCTTCCGTCGGGGGTCTTTGAAAGATTGCGGTTTGCCCCCACAACCTCCCCCCCATCCCCTACAGACCAGGGGTACCAGATGACGTGGCTATGTGAATCATTAAGGCATACAGACCCCCCACCATGCTAAGGCCAAGCTCCACATAGGGGGAATTAGGAATCATGTACTGTATTATGGAGAGAGTCAGTATGAGGGCTCTGTAGTGACAGGTAAATGTGTGTCTGTGGATTATGTTTATATAACATTTTGGGGACCAAATGTTCCCCGCAATGTAATAAAGACCTGTTATTTCGATGTTGTGGGGACCATTTTTCCCCATAGAAATAAATGGAGAGTCCCCACAAAGATGTAATTCCGAATGTGTTTGTCTGTGTTTGTAATTATTATATTGTGGGGACCAGTGATGATAACCTGTAACTTTTTACCTTGTGGAGACATATTTTCGGGCCCCAAAAGGATAACCTAAATTTTATAAACTGTGAATACAATAAGGAATAAAAATGCCAAAAGTCTTCTACTTTGTTTGGTTACTTATGGTTAAGGTTGTCACAGTCGGGATTAGAGTTATTCCCTCAGAAATGAACGGAGATTCCACATAAAGATATGGACATGTGGGCTGTGCATGTGTGTGTGTCCAGCAGTGCTGACAGTGTCTCTCCCCCCAGGTGCTGAGCCCACCCAGAGTGCAGTGTACAGCCGAGCAGCAGCCGCCGTCAGCCTGCCCTCGTTGTTCCCCCTCTTCCTGCTGCTCCTTCTCTCAGCCATCTGACACGGCTTGTTAACACAGCTCGTTAAGACCACATCTATCCCCCAATCTGCCCTGACCTACTCACAGTCCTTCGGAGGCCCTCGCTGTCTCAAACGTATCCTCATGTGAAGTTCCGACTGCAGTCCGGCCCCCGCTGATTCCACCATGATGACCAACACCCCCGGGGGCCCTTTTCTAGCTGACCACTGTCTCAAAAGCAGGGGGGCATCTATCTCCTGCTTTAGTGTCATGTTGGCCCCACCCGTCACACTGAGCTGAGACAGAGGGAGGAGCTTATTGCTACCCAAGAGGACAAGATGAGGTCGGCAGTCACTTGGCAAAGAAGCTGGACCACAGCAATCAATATAATTACACGGGGTTTTACAGACAATCAGCCGGTGAGCGCCGTGAAGATAATCGAAGGAAAATTCCAATAAGAAACCCGGCGCCAAACCTGGCAAGTCTCGGGTTTCCAGTGCACCAAGGTGACCAGTGAACACACACACGTCAACCAAAACTGCACAACCAAAACTGGCAGTTCTGGCGAGTTTTATTTGTACGGCCTCGATCAAAGCAAGATTGTAGCAGTGATTCAATAAGGTATGCACTTATGCCTTATGGGCAAACCTGTGTCCCTGAATTGCCATGTCAGCTGAATTTATATTACACCCCTTCCTCCTGACCTTCTGGTCCAATTAGTAGCTAATCTGTATGATTTATACCTGAAATTACACCACAGTTTCTCATGTAAAATCTGCATGTAGTTGAAATCCTTCATGTGTGTTTTGGCATTTTAGTTAAGTTTATTAGACAACTGAGTAAAAGAAGCCTAGTCCAGACTGAATTTGAGGGCATTTTCTCATTATGAAAAGCCCCTAGTTTGCATTGGAAAGATTCGAATGTTGATGTGCTTTGGACGCCAGCGGAGTCCAGGTTCTGGTGTCTGCCGGCTTTTATTCCAACTGACCAAATAAATTAGGCTTCATTGTTCTCGTGATTGAGTTCTGACCCATTTTGACCTTTTTACCCATTAATAAATTCTGAGATGGTACTTTTTTAACTGATATAAGCTATAAGGAAATATTTCATTTTTGCCTCTTAAAATAATAATACCATGCCAAATCTAATTATGGTTAATTAAATATTAAACTACATAGATTACTTAATAGTTCATAGCCTTTGAACAATTCAATAACTGAATTAATCCTAATTAAGTTGAATAGTAATTTGTTGCATCATACTTGTAAATGAACTTGAAGGTCCATTCTGTTGATTTATTCGGTATCTATAACACTGTTTCTGCTTTAGCTGCAGTTTGCAACTTATTAGACGAAGCAGAGAGATTAATACAATGTAATCAATCCTGAATACTGTGACTAAGAGGTTGCCTGGACCAAAAACCTGTATACACAGAGATAGTATAGAACCAGACTTGTACCCAACTGGTTTAGAATACGAGTACTATTGAATTCATTGTGGTAATAAACACCAGAGATTTTGATTACTGCAGAATTAATTATTGTGATAAACATAATTGACTTAGATTAAAATAACATGCATTGTATTACAGTATTTACTGCTTATGCTAATTATGACAGCCGTCCCTAGTTATGGTAGTGATTATGTAGTGCGTATTCTGTTTCCCAGGGGCCAGAGGTGTGTTTCTACTTGCAATTTTAGCTTGTAATTTGCCTTAACCTCTGTTATTCTGGTGTCAGCACAGCATATCTGTCAATATGGAATATGGTTGTAAGTTCCTTTTGGAAACTGCTCCAGATAAAGGTGCCCATTCCATGATAAATGATGGGAAAAGGCCAGCAAAGAGCACTTTGAACTGTGTGTCTGGAACCAGGATTCACACTTGATTCAGATTGAGCAGCAGGGATGATCAGGGTACTCACATTTATTCTTTTACAATGTTCTCTTCTTCTTCTGAGTTCTGTCATTTGGGGGAAAAAAGACAGATTTTTGTTTTGTACCTTTTCACATTTTTGTGAATTTTGTGCATCTTCTATGAAGACCTGAATTTTACCCTTTTAATCAGGCTAATAAACTCAAATACAATTTGAATAGGCTTATGCTGCAGTGATTGTCCAACTCTGTGATTGAATGCATTGCTAGTTTCTATTGTATGTTGGTAGTGTCTCAATGCTCAATGAGGCACCACTGCCCTCCTGCTACGGTTGACTGCAGAAACCAGTAACCAGTATGGAGATAGAAACATTCTGGCCTCCTTTCTTGAACACCTACTTACTTGAAGTGTTGTGGAGATCTCATCTCTGCCAGCTCAATCATTGTGGGCTGCACCCGGAGCAGCCATCAGTAGGTCCCTGTTGGAGAAGATGCTGATGTTTCCAGCCAGTTAACACAAGGTTATATTCCTGTGCTGGGTAGCTCCAGGTTAATGATGTTTAACAGCCCTTCTTCACCCCACAACTAGGCCAGGGAACAATTCACCAGTCTGAACAGGTGATCAAAGCTCTATGTGAGAGTTCTTCATTTTTTAAAACATTTGTTAGTTTTATGTATTCCTGAAAAGAACTTCACTAGGATTTAACGTTTTGATACTGAAAGCCTGTGAATGCCCACAAAAGTTGTGAATTTACGTATATTGTCAGAATAAATTAATTTAGAGACTCGAGGTTTTGCAAAATATTGATACAGGTCTTCTCCCATTTCTTTTCAAAATGAACCATTTTTGTATCACGCTGAACATTGTTGTAACCAATTATCCAGTGGACGTCAGTATGTTACATTTCAGCAGTCATAGCTGTTTTAATGTAATATACATCAAATCCAAAGAAAACTTTCCATGGTTCCACAGGTGAAACACCACAATCAGTGGCAACAAAGCAAAGGCTGATACCTCACAAGTAAGTAAAAGTCTTTCAATCTGAGCCCAGAGGCATCCTTTAACTCTGGAAATTCTGACCCCATGTGCATGTGTTCCAGCTCTGCCTAACACTAATGAAGCCTTGCTGCATATCCTCTAGGTGGCACTTCAGGATCATTTTATTATGGGACGACAAACTGCATGCAGAATCTGTGCTTGTCCCTTTACCAGCAACACTGCTGGAATTCTCCACTTAACAGGGTTACTGGTCCAGTAAATGGCTCAGATAGCATGGGAACAATGTGAATCTCTCATTCTGTACATTTTTTTTTTATATTTTAAAGTAAAATGCTCAAAATTGGATTTCTAAGGGCAAGGGCTTCTGCTGACAGTCACTTAAGCTGAAAAAAAAAATACATACAGAAACTGCATTAGTATTCAGAGCCCCAAACTCATATGGTGTGAGCACTTTTGGGAGCAATTACAGCAGCAAAAGTCTTTCTTGCTAAGTACTACCAAATTTGCACACCAGGTTGTGGGCAGTTATTGTGGGTTTCTCTCTTCAGATTTTGCCCAGCTTCGTTACATAGCAACTGTGTGCAGGCAGTATCTTCCAGATTTTCAATTGGATTCAATTCAGAAGTTGACAAACACAAATGGGCAAAGAGAATGATTACTGGGACCACTGTGAGGACATGATGTAATTATAACACTGGTGATCTCAAACAGAGGCCACTGGGAGCATTACTTATAAGTCTACACATTATGGAACAGAGGAGAAGCATAATAAAACAGGAATTTGCAGTTTCAAATACATGCTGCAGTGCTAAAGTGATATTTGGTATCTTAACCTCTTCAAGGTTACTCAGATAAATGACATATCAGAAGAAAGCAAAGGGCTCCATCCGTCTCCTAAATGCTCCTATACAACATAAGGTTAAAGAGTCTGAAGGCTATGACGGAAAACACAAGATGCTTGGGCCAAAAGTCACCCTAGATGAGACATCAGTTTCTCACAGGCCACACACACATATTATACATACTATGAAACACATATACATATAACTATTGTGGCAGAAACATTCAGTATGGGGGTGGTGAGGGCAATCATCCAGAGAGGAGAGACAGCCCTGGTGGGGCATGACAACCTAACTCACCTTTCTTATAGTAAAAGGCATTCAGAACATTGGAAAAAAATGAGCAGATAACTAAACTTCGGTACAAACACATGACTTCAGACTCCAGTCTTTATTATGAATCAAACAAGTAACACTGGCAAAGGTTAATCACTGCAATTTATCCAATGGGAAAAGTACAATAAAAGTGGCATTACTTGTGCACTATATGAATTACGCAAAATGTAAACAAACATCATATTACACGTTCATCAGTGCTCAAATGATCCAGGGAAGCAGCATTCCTCCAATGGCTAAACAAAGCCCAGGACTTTCAGCAGAGTAAACCGTGGGTAGAATATGCAGTTTCCACCTCACTAACACCCAGCATTAGCACAAGTGCTGGGATTTAGCTGGCTACCTGGAATGAGTTTGGGGAAATGGCCTGGGTCAAGACAAAGCCGACACGTCTGGGTGCGCCCCATAGCACCGTGATTCCACAGGCCTGTCCCATCCACCCCGCTTACACTTGGGCCGCATGCCGGTTTCCTGTCGTGCATCACTGTGAGGCCGCAGGCGGTCGAGGGCGTCTGAACAGCAGGATGTGGGGCTCTGCACAAAGGGGCCAAAACAGGGGAAGGACACAGAGAGATCAGGAAGCCAGGCAAATAAAGCACCAGCGGAAAAAGTATCAAGCCACAATACAAGTCACAAACATACAAAAAGTATTTAGTTCAGCACCTGGCCCTTTAATGTACAAGAAAAAGCATGTTACATACAATTACTGCAAACGTGATAAGTGTGAATGAGGGGAAAAAAAACGTTTAAGTCAGCATGGACCTCTGCTCAAGGTAGCTTGGCAGCACTCCAAACACCATGTATTACTTGACAGTAAAAGAATGTATAATCTTAATTGCTGATCTCTCCACGATGTATTAAAAATCTACTACATAATAAGTTAGCAACTGCAAGCTAGTGAGCAATTATCACTAACGAATAGTCAGACCATCAGAATATAACATTTAATTATTTAAATGACCCAAACAAAACGATACTGACCAGGCTGGTGAATCATGTAGTGCACCCAGCCCTGACTCTGCTGGACACCCAGGTTTCTCCACTCCGTTTCCGACATTAGGTGCGTTTTCGGAACGCGCTTGGCTATGTCCTTGGGCAGCATCACGTGCCTGAGGGAGGGGCACACGCGCAACATAGTCGCATTTATGAATTAATAAGGTACCTAGTACACCAGAAGTTTTAAGCATTCACTTATAGTCATAACATAACCACAAGTGTATATTTATTTAGTTCAAGCTCGTTACTCACCTGTACTCGAACTTTTCATCGTCGTATTTATCCGAGTAGTAAATCTGCTTCTGTGACATGACTAAACCACTGAATAAAGTTACACATCGGTTTGTCAAAAAGAGACACTCTCCAATCAAGCTAATGTAATGATTGCAATGAAATAAACATTATGAAGTAATAATTTGCTCGTCAAAAAGTATACCTTGGAGTGCTGCCGAGTCCTTCTTCATAAAACGGAAGAAGACAGATTATCCCTCAACCTACGCAGTATCCAAAATTGTATCCAAAGTATAGCGATTGATCAGATATAACTTGTTTATTCTTTCATTTATTCGTTTAGCTCGCTTTTACAAATATTTCGGTTCCTCCCCAGCACTCTATCCCTTCCTAGCTCTGTGGCTTCGAAGATTCCGCCCTTGAATTTTCAAACCATCCGACCAATCCAGTCAGCAGATTGATTAACCCATGTGACACTACGGTGATCTGTTATTGGTTGAGCTGTGCAAGCGGGCAACCACCGTGACGTCATTTGACCCACTCGAAAATATTAGCTAAGATTCTTTGATTTGCTTTGAATTTTGTTGAAATTTGAAAGACGAACTACTGTAAGCGTGTATATAAGCAACGTAAAGCTAATTTATTACATAGTATTAGCTAATGCGTTATCACGTAATACTTAAAGAATAATGAGCAGCTTTCATATTTCTTGATTTGAGGACGCCCCCTTGAAAACTTGTCCCTAAGGATGGAGTGTCTCGGATATCTGCACTACATTTCATTCACTTTACAATATGTCTCTCTACAATCCTCCAGGGATGTCGCAGTCCCCAGTTGAAGCCCCCTGATTTAAATTAAACCTTTTTTAGACAAATCTTGTTTACATAGGTAATTCTAATCTTGTACTCTTCATATCCTCCTGGGACCCAAGGAAAAAAGTGTCCTTCAATTTAGGTTATTTGTCTTTAGAGGAAATAAAGACATCTTACAATTTGGATTTTTTTCAAATTTATTTTTAATTTCACAGCATGTCCACTTTAGTGTACAACAGGAATAAATATGTTTCCTAACATCAGTGAAAAGATAAATGCAAAAATAAAATTTTACCACTACAATGGACATAAATGAATGGTGGGGTCTCAGGAGGATACACATCTCAAGATATCTTGCATTTTTTTAAACCTGCAATTGGTTGGTGCCCCATCCTGGATTATTCCCTACCTTGTGCCCCTAGCTTCTGGAATAGGCTCCGGACCCCTGCTACCCTGCTTAGGACAACCGGTTGTAGAAAATAAATGGATGAATATTTTAAAGATGTCTTATGTAATTCAATGTAATACAATTCACCTGTGAGTCTTTTCCATAAATAATGTCTCATACATTAAATCTTTCAGGTTATTCCACTGAGGTCAAATGTGGCATTCACTGGAAGCTCAGTCTAGCCTCACTAATGCTTATTTTGTCAACTGTATGTTTGTAATGTGCTATTTACCTTACTTGTATATCACTTTGAACAAATGCATCTGCAAAATAAATGAATGTAAATATCTAATCTTAGCCTACTTCCAAATTGTGCTGAATGTAGAGCCCCTCAGTCATCCAGTCTCCAATAATAGGTCTTCACAGCGTGAACCACCCAGACTCATTGTGACTATACATTTGAAAAGGTGATACACAAATCAGTTGCTATGCTTCTGTGGTTGAAGTTTTCTGCTCTGGATATAGAACTTTCGATGCCCAAGTGCAAAATTTCTCACCCTAAGCAGAACCTGTGTCCTCAAAACTTATGAACACCTGTGCCGTCTCCTGGCAAGAGAAAAGATTAACTTGAGAGACTAAGACCCAAGCTTCCAGCTGGGGAACCAATTGAGCATTTGTTGTTACTCCGGGGGGTGCTGTAATCATCATAGCAAATTCAGACATGCTCAGTGAGCATCACCACACTCTTATAAAAACACCTGCAACCACAAAATAAGTAACATCTGCACGCCCACCCTATATCTGTTATACTGGCCCTGTCCTGGGTAAGCTCTCCACAGTGGGATCTGTTTACTTATGGAAGGTCACATGATCAGTGGGCATGCAGTCTGCTTCACTGCTGCTCCCCACCCTACACCAGCATGTGTCGGCTTCAATTATGAACTATAATTACATTTACTTGGCAAAATAATTAATTGCAATGAGGTCCCCACAGCAACAGCAAGACCATAATAACAACAGAGAAGAAGGACATGTCTGTTTTATATTTTTCTCTTGCAGTTTCGCACCCTGAAAAGAAAAATCATGCTTGCAGAAATACACATACACAGAAATACACTTATGAGTGAACAGTGAAATTACTCGGCCAGTCATGGGACAAGTACAGTTACAATTGGCATGCTTTGGGAATTGCAGGATAAAGGTCAAGTGTCTCAGCAGGTCAGGAGTCTGTTATCTTATTTCCACCAAAGCTCATACCACCTCTGACGACAAGGAAAATGATGAAGAATGGCAAGTTTAATTGATAAAGGAAGGGGGATGGAACGTGAAAGGTGACATTTCAGGTAAGATTGACTGAATGGATAAATGCAAATTTACTTGTATTAGAAGTAACATGGTAATACACATTTGTACTCCAGCAATGGAAACACTGCAATACAGCAACACAGTGACATGTTTACATGCAGCACCACAGATATTTATATACTGTCGTAATGGGGAAATCAATATGTTGCAACTGTAAATTGCAGTGTGTCAACATGTTTAAATACCTTGATATCGATCTGTAATTTTGTTTCAGTTAAAAACAGGACTCTAGCTTTATAACATAATCCACACAGCCTTCTCCCTCTGGTAAGATGACGGGGCGTGTGGGCGTGTTAATGTGGGAAATTCAGTAGAGTATTGAGGGAACCAAAATAAGTGGGATGAAGGTGTCACAGTGGCTTACGGGCAGTGCCTCTGCATGCCTTTGGGGTTCAGATTAAAAGGTGGTAGCAGCTTGGCATGGGGTCTCCCCTTGCAGTCTAAATACATGCAGTTCTGGTGAATTAATGAATCTCAGCCTTACCTTTGTGTGCATTAGTCTTTGGGTGTTACGAGTTGGTGTCCCCTGCAATCACAGGTCCTTCATCACTGCATCCTAGATTAGACGACTGCTTATTGAACATGGATGGTGTGTGAGGAGCCACAGTAATTCACATCATAGTACACATCACAGCAAATGGGGGCAAACAAACATGGAAGAAGAAAAATGACCAAACACTGCCTGACAGCTAAATAATAAAGTGCAACAGAGGATGAGCAGGAAAACAAAAGCACTGCAGAGGGGCAGGACTTCCAGTGGTGATCCAGTGAGCAGGATTGCTTGTAATGGGAGAGAGATAGGGGTCGCAGAGAGAGCGGGGTGGGACTGGGGGGTTATAAGTGTTTCAGACTGAAACAGGTATGTTGGGATTTCTCAGAGTGGAGATGATATTTGCAGGAACGGAATAATTTTAGAAAAAAAAGTCTTGCAGCAGGATTGATCACACAGTGCACCAGAGTACAAAAGTGCTACAGGTACACAATGAATCAGAATCATGTGACCTGGGCATTGGAGGACAGATCTGGGACTTGATTTGTATACGGGAGGGGAGATGAGTTTAACTAAAGGGTGGGGAAGAAAGTAAACGAGAGACAGTTGAAGCACACAGGAAACAGATGGGCATTGTATGCTGGGATGGGTTCTCTGCTCAGCCATCATAAAAAGGTGACAGAGCATCAAAACACACCTGATCTTCCATACCTGAGAATCAGGCACAGGAACGGTGATGATTTGGTCAGCTACATCTGTAATGATCTAGAATCGTCTTTCTCAAGCCAGTCCTCAGAGACCTGCAGACAGTGCATATTTTTGCTCCCTCTCAGCTCCCAAAAAACTAGGACTGTCTGAAAGGGAACTGAGAGGGAGCAAAAACATGGGATCAGGTTGGAAAAACTGACGTAGAATGTTGCCCTATTAAATATTGCCATCCCAGGCTCATCTTAACAAATGAAAAAAACCTCTGAACATAAAATCTTGTCCTGCAATGGTTCACCAGCCATAATTTTGAACAGAACTCTGGTCCTCTAATCTGCCATGGGATAGAGGGTTTAAATCAGCCAGGGTGAATGACTAGACAGTGCGGAGGTGTGGCAATAATTGAGTCTCATATAAAATTGGAAAGAACCTAAAAATTGTAAATGATGTAATTGAAAAATGATGGGTTCAAAATGGGAAAAATTTCAGTGATCATGATTTAATTCCTGATGCGCAGCTGTGCAGCACTGAACACTGCACACAGTGAAACACTGACTGGCATGTGAGCACCCAACCACAAGTTGGGGTACAGTATAGATAGACAGTATTAGACTGACTTCCACAGCAGGAAGAACAGAGAATAATACTATGACAGTCTCTGGTATCCCATTTATCTTTTTTTCAAAAGCATGCCTAGAGACAGACAGTGAGATTGCAAAGAGGAACACCCAGTCAGAAAGGAGTCAGCCCTAAAATCTCAATCCATTTGTTGTTTGTTAGACGAGAACAAAGCAATACAATTTCTTTCTAATTTTGGCCCAAATTAAGCATTATTACTATCACATTTTTGTGTGTCGATTTAATATTTTTATTTCTATTCAATAAACATTGTTTTATTTCCCAAAGACACAGAATAGTTTGTATATTTCCCACCTTGAAACCTTTCATGGTGTACTGTATGCCTTCTGAGAGTGTGCTGAAAGCAGCTGTGCATGGGGCTTGTGCCTCAGTGTAAATGAGAGGCGGTGCCTCGGGGTGCCTCGGGGGGGCTCCGTTAGCATTTATGCAGAGCTCGGAGCACCGGGCCAACACACGCCCCCCCAGGGAGCCCTATTCCTCAGAATCTGTCACCTATGCCTTTTTAAATCCTTGTTAGTTTCCTTGCATATTCATCCATCTTCCATGACTGCTTATCCAGTACAGGAGCATTTTTAGCACAAGCCACCCTGGACAGGATGCAAGTCCATCTCCGGGCACCAGGCAGGGACGTCCTGGGCCACCATCCAGGGACGCCATCTAGTTTTATTGCTCTGGTGAAATATTGTGCTGATACTGTGTTTTATGGACATTTGGTGTGTTTACCTGTAATACTAACATACATCAGATGCATGACAGACACACACTTACAAATAGAAGTTCACACAGAGGCATATACAGTATGCTTACCCACTGACTATACATACACAGATACAGGCAGCACACATGATCGGATGTACTGAGCGCATAGAGCATGTTTGTGTGTCTCCGTTTGTTTAGTTTCAGTCCAATATATATCAGTTTTACAAACCTGATATGGTCAGTTTTACCATCCAGCTTCCAGTCACAGGGAACCCTGCCCCAGTGCCAGGAGAAAACCAGTGCTGTGTTCCAGTCCAGCTTAGCCGAGTCCAAGTCACTACTGACGCAACAGGAGGGTGAAACTGACACCCAGAGCTGGGTCACTGAATCCGAGGGCAAATCCGGAAAAATCCAAGTTCAATTCTAAACTATAAATCTATAACTATAAACGGAAGACTAAACAAATACCTCAAATTTTTACATTTTAAATAATTCATTTTAAATGACCAATAACTAATGAATAATTATTTTCAAACAAGAAATGTCATTTGTGAAACACAAAAGTAACAGATACATGGCTCCACTGCATCCTGTAGTAATTATTAATGTCATTATAATATAACTGTATCCTGCTGAACACATTTACAATTGGTTCTGGAACCAAATAATATGCATAAAATAATATAAATTTTCGTAACAACCTTAAATCAAATGTTTTGTAATTTTCTTAAAAGTGCATATAATGCAGATAAAGATTCTCAGTGGCAGATGTACTATGTAGCACATTAAGTATGATATCTGTGGCGATTGGGACTCCCCGCACTTCAACAACAACATACTGCTTTTGAGAAAGACAAGTGCTGTGAGGGGTAGCAGGGAGGGGCAGTGATTAGCACTGTTGCTTCACACCTCTAGGATCTGGGTTCAAGTCTCTACCAGGGTTCTATTGGTGTGTAGTTTGCATGTTCTCCCCGTGCCATCATGAGGTTTCCTTTGGGTACTCCAGTTTCCCCCCACAGTCCCAAAACATGCCGAGGCTAATTGGAGTCGCCAAATTGCCCATAGGTGTGCATATGTGAGTGAATGGTGTGTGAGTGAGTGGTGTGTGAGTGAATGGTGTGTGAGTGAATGATGTGTGAGTGAGTGGTGTGTGTGTGTGAATGGTGTGTGAGTGAATGGTGCCCATATATCCACATACATACCAAATAAATAAATGTACTCACAAAAAGAAGACAGTGTTTAAGTGTGTTTTAGTAGTTCAGTTGCATATTAATTATATTCAGTAAGCAAGCATTATGTGCTGTATGAAACTCATTTTGCAGAAATGTTCAATAAAGGCCCCTAAAATCCACATTTGCTGTTTAAGGTACTTGAATTTCCATTTATCCAAGGAGTGACAAGAAACATGATGCAGTAGAATGCAATTAACATCCCACTGAAATTCAATTATTTAAAAGCTTAACTGGAATGACAACAAATATGAAAACCATGCTTCAAAGCTAGTGAGAGCACACACACACACACACATAGGCAGACCTGTACTTATATCTTTGTGGGGACCGTCCAGTCATTTCCAGGGGCAAAGCCCTAATCCCAACAATGACACCCTAACCCTACCCAGCATTAACCTTACCCATACATAACCAAGGAAATATAAATGCTTTTGGCATTTTTTTGTTTTTTGATTGCATTCACAGATTTTTATAAGATTGATTTTACCGAGAAAATGTCCCCACAAAGGTTAAAATAACAGATCTGATCAATGTAAGGTATATATGATATCTCTCTCTCTCTCTCTCTCTCTCTCACACACACACACACACACACAGACACACACACACACACAGTGCAGGACAAGATTTGAATCCTCAACCACAGAGGTGTGAGGTAATAGCACTGCCCACAGTGCCACCATGTCAAACCACAATCCTTTGGTCACATGTGTGTATCATTTGCTGCATTATACTATCACAATTATTTAGACATTTTAAACAATATTTTCACAATGCTTGTTTCATAATCCTGTCAGAGGAAGACACCCTTACTAGGAAAACAACATCAAAATAGGCTTGTGGGATGTTCTGTGTAGTTATAGGCTGCAGTAAAGAAATGGTTTAGAAGATTAAAGGATGGTGAATTGACAAGGTGGTGATGGTCATAGAGTTTGGTTATTCAAATTCCAGCAATTCTAAGTGTCATGTTAAAATTGAAAGTGGTTGCATAATTACTAGGTTGTGATTGTTCTTTTTTTCCCAGAGGGGGACAAGCAATAAAAAGGGATATTTCTGGATGGAATGAATGAAAGAGAGAAAGACATGGGATCATGTGGGATTAGGATAAACAGCGCAGGCATTTATGTGCAGAGTCATGCTTAGATGGTGGGTAACAGAACATGCTGGAAAGGTGGCTGAGGGCAGCCTCATTAGTCTGGCTCTAAGCTTTCAACGAAGCGGGGGATAATTGGCCTGGGGGGGGAGGGGGGCACTGCTCCTATGGTATCTTCCAGACTAGTATAAAAAGCCAAAAGGTATAAAACATGTCAGTGGGAATCAGAGAGACGGGTAGCAGACGCTGGAGGGTGCAGACGTGGGGCTGAGGTCAGACTGAGGAGGAGCGGGAGGAAAATCTGTGATCAGGCAGCACACGTTCTGCCCTGAGCTGGCTGCAGTGCCAGGACACTTTAAGGTAACCCCCTCCCAGCTGGCTGACGCTGTGGCTGGGTCACTGTGCCCCGCATGATGCATGCCCGGCCTACACCCTTCTCATGGGGGCAGAATCTCCGCAATGCTGCCCTTGGCATAGCAAGGGGCAAAAATTTCTTGGGGAGTAGCTTTGCATACAGCTCCTTCCAATGGCTGAAGGATTGCCTATATGTTTTGCTCTGTTGCTGGTGCATCAAGGAGATCCTGGACTGAGCATCTTACACACACGTCTAAGCAGAGGTAAGCGTGGTGAGCTTAGGTTTACTGCGTCATTGTCAAACTGCGTGCGACCATCAGCCATCAGGCTTGTCAAGGATGGTCTTGGTATTTGTCTCTAGACCTGGGATGCAGACACAAGCCACAGGCAAGACTGTCCCTGTGTGTGTCTGTGATATTCAGACCACAGTTGATGCTATGTAATAATAAGACGTGTATTTACGTAACCAAGTTTACCTTTCCATCCAACTACATCAGTGGTCTCTACATATGAGGCAAGAGCTGTATCAGTGCAGCCGACTCTGAGGTCTGCAGTCAATGCTGTCTCACACGCAAATTACTACCAAACCTTTCTGCTTTTCCTATTTTCCAGTGAGCCTGATTAGTAGAGTCCAGTTTGTCAGTGACGCTGTGGTGCATGTCCCACTCCAAGCTTGCAGCCCAGTTGCAAAGCCCGACATCAATACAGGGGGGCGTGGCCTTTCAGGTCGGCTCACACTGAATATCCTGGATCCTTCAGTCCTTTGGAGGGCATGCGGCCAAACGCTGGAGACACCCAACCACATGTTGAAACTGGATTTCACCAAGAAAAAAGTGATGTAGTGGGAAGACAAGGACATGATGTGAATTGTAAAGAGGTTGCCAAAAAAGAATCGCCTCACTGATTCTGCCAGTGCAGTACAGAGAGTGCTTTTTGTTTCTTTTATTTTCCATTCAAAACACAAATCTACAGCCGAAACTGAAATCTTTTGAGAATTATGGCAGAAATCAGGGCTGTGGTGACTGGCATATTGATGCCCCTCCACCCCATGACCAAACATAACTCAGGACCAGCGAGCATAATCACTAAAGGTGTGTGTGTGTCTTTTTCAAGGATCCCATACCCTTAGTGTGTGTGCATCTCATTAGATTATCTAGAACCCATTAGTAGCTGCTCTTTGTTCTAGAACAATATGTATCACATCTTTGTTTTGCTGTGGTTATGCTGCCAAACTTGCATTTTCACATCTTCCCATTCTAGTCTACCATCTTGTGGATAGAAGGAGAACTACACTGGTTAAATTAGTTCACTTTGGCAGTCCAACAGCTCATAGAAGTATGTTACAGAGTGAATGACATTTCATTTGCTTCTCTAACAAGTTGTCTGATAATCAAGGGAGGAAAAATGTGAATTTTATGTTGCTGGTTAATCAAGCTCAAGGCTTTAATAATTTGATTGCCTTTCATAACCCTACATAGCATATTTTACTTTTAAGACTAGAACAATTGCTGACATTAGTTTTTGAATGAAAAAATAACAGAAACCAAATAAAATTATGAAATATTTTGGAAATAAGTGTGCTCATTTTTCATACATGAAATTATTTTCTGTGGTGTCTTTATCCCTCGTACTGACTTAAATTAACTTAAATTAATCCATCCATCTTCCAACTACTTAACCTGGTCAGGATCAGAGGAGTTTGAAGTTTGAATCGAGGGCAACACAGGGCACAAGCCTGGGGTACACCCTGGATGGGATGCCAGTCTATAACAGGGCACAAGGCTGGGGAAAATCCCGGATGGGATGCCAATCTGACATGGACCCCATATAAACTCACAGACACACAGTCATACACTGCAGGCCATTCAGAGATTAGCCTAAACTAAGTTCTTAATTAAACAGTGTGTGATTACTGAGCCAGTAGGGGTAAAAATAATCAGTAAGCACAACTCTTCAGTTTGATCTCTGGTAAGTGTTCAGCATGATTTATTTGGTTATTGCCATGATATACATCATTTTTCCAAAAGTATTGGGGCACCTGCCTTTATACACACATCAACTTTAATGACATCCCATTCTTAATACATAGGCTTTAATATGGAGTTGGCCCACCCTTTGCAGCTATAAGAGCTTCAACTCTTCTGGGAAGGCTGTCCACAAGATTTAGGAGTGTGTTTATGGGAATTTTTGACCATTCTTCCAGGA
>JAODJW010000046.1:10629502-10641681 GCA_026777045.1 Hyperopisus bebe
ATAGGGCTACAAGAATGATTCCTGGTCTTAGAGGAATGTCTTATGAGGAGAGGTTAGCTGAGCTGAATCTGTTCAGCATCAAGCAAAGGAGACTAAGGGGGGACATGATCCAGGTATATAAGATTCTAACAGGTCTGGATGTTGTTCAGCCAACTGGCTACTTCAATATTAGATTAAATACTAGAACTTGTGGCCATATAGGTGGAAATAAGCAGAATATTTTAAAATAGATTAGAGAAAGCACTTCTTTACACAGTGTGTAGTTAGAGTATGGAATAGCTTCCTTGTTAGTGTAGTGCAAGCTAAAACCCTGGGTTCTTTTAAATCAGAGCTAGATAAGATTTGAAAAACTCTGAGCTATTAGTTATAAGTTCTCCTAAATGAGCTTGATGGGCCGAATGGCCCCCTCTCATTTGTAAATTTCTTGTGTGTTTAGCACAGAAGCCCAATAACTGATCACCGCTTGGATTACGTTAAGGGAAGCCTCAGTAGAATAATGAAGTCCCCAGAAGGGTCACCTTCCAGCACCCCCTCCAAGGCCTCCAAGAAGGCTGGATATTCTGAATTAGTGTTTAGTGTGTACGACCAGAGAACCATCAGAGTCCATCCTCCTACATGAAGTCAAAGGGAGGGAACCCTCTCATCCAATGGGGTAAACTCCAACACATTGGCACCGAACCAGGGGGCTATAAGTTGCCCTATCACTGCCTGACATCTCTCACCATGGGCAACTCCAGAATGGAATAGAGTCCTGCACCTCTCCAGGAGTTTGGTTCCAGAGTCTGAACCGTGCATTGAGGTAAGCCCGATTATACCTAGTCCATATACCTAGATCCAGTTTTGGTAGCTGACGATTGGTCCACTAAGGCCCCTGCCTTCGACTTCTACATTGCACCCGACCCCCACAGCTCCTCCTGCAGGTGGTGGGCGCACAACAGGAAGGACCCATGTTATTTCTTTGGGCTTTGCCCTGCAGGGACCCATTGGTGGAGGCCCTGCCACCAGGCGCTCGCCTTCCAGCTTCCACCCCAGGCCTGGCTCTAGGGCAAGGTCCCGGTTTCCCCAATACAGGCAAGGTAAAATTGTCCCTTGTTTTATTTTTCTTCATGCTCGCATTTAGTCTCGTCATTCACCTTGGACAAATTTGTCTAGCAGGCCTAACTGCCCCCAACAACATGGTCCATAGGATCGTGGAGGCACACAAACCCCTCCACCATGATAAGGTAGCAATTTATGGAGGGGGAAAGATATGTCATGATTCATTAAAGATGACATCAGTATTTCATTTGTGTTATTCTTTTCTTGTTCCTTAGTATTTCCTTCAGAAGTTCCTGCAAGGACTACAGACTACAGAATTAACAGATATAGTAACACATATAGTAATTGCTTGGGATAAATGATGCATGACATTTCATTAACAATGAACAAACATGACATCAGTTTGTAACTAACACTTAATTTGTGGTTAATTAATACACAACAGCATAATACTACATTATTTGTGTCCCCTCAAGTAAAGTGTTATCAGCGTGTCTTTGGTTAAACATCACTGTCGCTCTCCAAACCCAGCAACACCTTAACCAAGATGACCCTTCTGCAGTGGAAAAGCAAAGCTAGCTGGAACTGCACTATAAATAGTTTCTCTTCGCACTACGGGTCGTGTACAACCTGGTTCAAATTTTAATAATAGTCCCTTTTCGTCCCCCCTCCCTTAGTCGGCATATTTGACTGACACTCCCCCCTCCAGCCACTGTGAGTTGAGTCTTCACTATGCAGCGAGCTGAGAAACACTGCATTCCTATTCCCTGGCCCAGTGTGAACTGAGGCTTTGCTCAGTTAAACTTAAACTTAAACGCAGCACATACTGTATACTTCATCTAAAACTTATCACTGCCTGGAGACCATTCAGGGGTGATTAAAGAACCTGGGAGGGCATGGAATCTGAGTGCAGCATGGACTGTCAATCACTGACTGCTTTCAACCATTTGTAATCAATGGATTTAAAGCAGTTGGTGATTGGCAGCATGTAATAACCAAATCCACCACAAGCTTGAGAAGGCACAGAGGCTGATGTTGTGTTCCATTTGACTTCAGGAGTCAGAATTTCTGAGTTTCTAGTCAAAAATTTCAACTAGAACGCTCACTGAAGTTGGAATTCTGACTTGGACGTAAGAGAAACCTCTGCAACCCCAACCTCAGAATTCAAGACGGCTGCACCCATTACCAACAGAAGTGAAAGCTGTAGTTATATACTGTTTATTATCAAAATAATGTCTTATTTGTGGCTCAATAAATCAGTCGTACTCATTGTTCTGTCTAACTGCTATCTGTGGACATGTTGTTACAATATTTTTATGCAAAATACTGCGCAATGTCAACTGAAATTGCTAACATTGGCTAATAATGAACCTGGCTGGAACTGCGGCATATTTCCAAAAGCAGGATTTCTTGCATAACCGGATAACTTGTCGGATTTAAGGTAGCCTGGGCTAAATATAAGTGAACAAAGATAAAGGTCATTTAAACTGAGGTACCTTAAATCCAACAAATTATCTGGCTAAGCAAGAAATCCTTCTTTTTGAAACAGGTCCCTGGTATTGCTGAATGGCTTTCCGAGTTGTACTAGAATGTGGTTAACTTGGGTGTGATGTCATTCCCAGCTCCAACCTCTGAAGTAAATGGAACACAGCATGAATACATCATGCACTGTCAATCACTGACTGCTTCCTCCCATTTGGAATCGATAGTGGAGTTAAAGCAGTTGGTGATTGGCAGCGTGTAATAACCCTGTCCACCACAGGCTTGAAAGCTTAATTTTTCCCTTCACTGCTATTCAGATCTAAAATTGGCTTATGAGCACAGGTGTCAACCCCAGGCCCCTCTGGGCATGTGGGGTTCCAGTGTGAAATGTGTCCCCTCAGCAAAGACCATGAAACTGGAGTAATAATCACGGCCATCATCAGTCACAGGCAACAAAGGGTGGAAGCCAGCTATAACTATTCTGACATTAGTGTATGTGAGAGTAACAATGCAAGCTTATAAACAGGCTAGTTTACTTGAAATTTTAATACGATTTCACCCAACAGGATACGTTAGTCAGACTGCAACGGCCAAATTGCTTATAACAAAAAACCTGTAATTAAAGAAGCATAAACACAGAGTTGGTTTCTTACTGCCACACCCACCCATAAAAAATCACTCATACAGAGAAAATGCTCGACAGAAAGACACTGTGGTGGTTAATAAGTATTTATTAGATTACGTCTTTTATTGAGATGCAGTGTTTTCTGTGTCAGTCCTTTAAGCTGTGTGCAGATTTGGTCCTGGGTAAATACAGGACTCGGGGTTTTAATCGTACTGCTCTTGTCAGCAGACGTGTCCCTTACAGCCATGCTGAGAGCTGCAATGTGCAGTGTGATATGGCTGACGACTCCTCTCGAACCCTCGTCTGGACACACTGACTGGGAAGGATGCTGCACCAGCCAGGAGAGCTCGACAGCAGGTTGTGTTTGCCATGTGGCAAAAACTGTTCAGTCATTACATACATTTACATACCTTATACGTTAACTTAGGATTTCATCCTTTTATATAGCAGGATAGATGTAAACAAAGTCAACATAAAATTTCCAATACTGCAATTACAACTCAACAGCAGCACCACTGTATTGAGTGATTATTCCCCTCCCCCACTTCCTTCTTACAGAGGACTGCATGCTGTCCCATAATGTCAGTATCAGTGTAACACACACCTTGCAACCAGTAGATGAACACTGATGGATTTGTTATAAATTCTGGTTAAATACATTATGGTGGAAGAATAATTTCACAAACTTTCCAAAACCATGAGAATTGCATAGAAATCTAGCTCACTGACATCAGCACACAGCCTTAGAAGCAGTGTGCAGACTAAATTTAAGGTTTTTTTCTTTTTTCGAAAAGAAAGGGTTAGCTGTCTGTCCTATCCCACTGCAGCCTGTATTGACATGCCTCTCTCCTTACAGTCCCTGCCTTCTATCCGTTGGGTCCTATCAACCCGTTGAACATTCCAACTTACTTAACAAAAGTTTAAAACTACACTTTACGGGCCCTTGTCCTAAACAATCGGCTTTGTAATCATACACACAATAAAGGCAACATTTTCAAAGCGCTTGTGCGGCACATATTAAAAAAGATAAGATCTCTGTGTGTCATTTTATTTTCTTCTGCTTTTCACTCTTCCAGGTACACGCCCTTATGACTTGTCGGAGAAAAGTTAGGGGAATAACGAAATCGCGGAAGAAATTCCTAAGGGCGTCTAGCCTGGCAAGTTGCTCCATTCCAGGGAGAGAAACGGGAGAGAAGGGAAGGCAGAAAGCAGCTCTAAAAGTATTTTAAATTGCATCGTTTTTCCGATTTTTGTCGGTCATATTTATAGGGTAAGTTTTTTTCTGTCATATAACTAACCACTACTAAAATCCATCAAGAACACGCAACTCGATTCGTAAGTTTAAGATACATTGCTGAATGAAATCAAGATGCAACGAAACGTTTATGGACTGCGTCTAATAATAAGTTTATGTTAATGTAAGTTTGGTAATTCGTGACAAATCACGGGAGGCTGTTGTCTGCTTTTGAAAGTTTTTTTTTTCTTTTGTAACGAAAGTGCATTTTAGAAAGATATGCCGCATGAATATGACTTCTGTAGTAATCATGTAATACGGGTCTATATAGGCCTATGTTAATATAATAGCGTACAGTATAAAAAGGATATATATATAAACGTGTGCATATTGCTTGGGCCAACACTATACAATGCCGTGGCAGACCGCACCACAACACACCCTTTTAATGGCCTCTGCTCGGAGCAGCCCGTCATGAAGTGCGTTCTGGCAATAAGCACCGAGCCTTGTGTTGTTGACAGTGATCAATATTATGTGCACCGCTGCGTGTATCGCCTTCCTTGAAACTTCACGAAAAAAACCAAATTAAAAATGTAGACCAATTTAGTGCAGTTAATATATCTGCCTAACTTGTTCCTCTGTTAATGTTTTATGGTATACGAGCGCCGGTATTGTTTTCGCTCCGGTAGGGTACATATCACATTCATTCCTCACGGTAACCGAACTCTGGGTATCTTAAAAGGTAGAAGGAAAACGGACACCGCCAGTCTATTCATATAACAATTTGCTATATTGTTTTTTCTTTTACTTCAAATGAACGAGCTGGTGATCTATTGGTCAGAGTGATGAAACGGTTAGGCACAAGTTATCTGATGGCTCAGAGATATGATTGCTAAAACGCTAGTTGCTGTGAGCGTGGTAATGGATAATTAGTCTATCGATAAAACAGACAAAACATCCCACTGCCGCTCACTTTAAAACCTACAGAGGACAGATAATGCAGGCCCAGATATGACAGGCAAATACACTGTTAATAAGGAAGTGAGTCACACCCGGTATTGGGCGTACCTGTGAATTTGTGTGCAGCCTTGCCTCACTGGGCGGCTGCCTCACCTCTAACAAATAGGCTGCCTACTTTCTCAGCAAATACTGTCGAAATCAGCCTGATCTAGCCAATCAGCAAAGGCACAGTGACATTTTGTTCTTGCGAACAACAGCAGACTGTTAAGATAGCAAATGACCGTTAAAACAATAATTAAAAAGCTCCCTCGTCATAATTAGCAATGTTGGATAGAAATGTTTCCACAGAGAAATCATGCTGGAATGAAGGCTTCCCTTTCAGCTGGATGATATTTGAGTGCTTTAGAATGCACACTTTTCACCTGAAGGTTATTGGTTCAAGTGCAGTGAAGTGTTCTACGGGTAATTTGATTCTTTTTTTATTCCTATTAACATATTCAGTTCTATAAACTAGTTTGTGTAAAAATGTAAAAAATAAAATGAAAAGAAGAATGAGGAGTCTCTTTGGATTAAAAGCCTGTGTGACATCTAGGTGTGGAGTGTGTTTGCGGGAGAGTGGCAGGTTGGTGGCAGATACTGCAGTAACATGAACACCCCCAGCTGATCAAATAACCTATCAAAGATCAGACCTTGCATTCTGTATAACAGGCGATGTCTCTATTTCTGTCGGGAGGCTCTCCTCTCGCACCCTCTGCAGCATTCTCACATCACACCCAGCCAACCCCCCCACACCGCCACTTACAGACACACTACGTACATTATTTACTCTCCCACATTATACCTTCCTTCTAAAACGGCAAGTTTGTTTATATATTTGCCGATAGAGCTCCCCTCACATGTGCACATTTTGGAGTATCAGCATCAGTGCTGATTCAGATTTACTTTACCCAATACTAGTGCTGTTATCCAAGGTGACAGATTAGTCTCGCTCTCAACTCATTCCCTCTTTTTCACCTTTGGCACACAGAGAGAGATGGAATCGGCCATTAAGACATTGGTGAGCGTCTTCCTAAAATCAGCCAAGGGCAAGGACAGCCTGGGAGAGAAGGACTTCCAGAACTTTGTGAAGACCAACCTGAGCAACATCATGACGGTGACTGCAGTTTCTGCTCAATGAATGTCATTAGTGCTAAATGCTAAATTGTGATCAAAAGCAAGCTTAAGAAGACTGCCACTGCTGGGGTAACATTGGCATTTACTGAAGAAACTGCCATTCACACTGAGTGGAATGAATGCTTGCTTTATATGCAGTGGCAGTGTATCCATACTAGATAGCACTGAATCACAGCTTATTTAAAAAATGTGTTGGAGACCACTGTTTATATTGAATTCTAAATCCTAAGGCTGAATTGTATTAGCAAGGAGTATCAAAACAATCTGGGGCTGTTTTTTTTTTGGTAACTAGTATGAACTTGGAAGTCCTAATAGAGCTGAATTTGTTTGTAAATCAAAACAAATACAGCATAAAAAAAATTAAAAATGAATTCGGTTGACAGTGTATTTGAAAACTGGAGTCCTGGTCTATGTGTATCTGGTACTGATATTGACAGGAGCTATTAGGGGGCTGTACTGAGGCCAAAAACTCATGTTTTGCTCTTCTCAGGACACGGAGAGCAAGGACGCCATTAAGGAGATGCGCCAAGGGCTGGATAGCAATGCAGATGGCAAGGTCGGTTTCCAGGAATACCTGACCCTGGTGGGCTACCTTGCTAACACTCTGAGCGACCAACGCACCATCAGCAAGGAGACACCAGCAGCAGAAGGAGCACAAGAAGAAGCATCATAGATTCCCTCAACTGGCTTTATCCATGCACAGCATAGCACTCTGTTAGCACACACCATGTGACTGCACCCTCACACCATACACACCATGTGATCGCACCCTCACACCATACACACCATGTGACAGCACCCTCACACCATACACGCCATGTGTCAGCATTCTCACACCGTACATACCATGTGACCGCACCCTTACACCATACACACCATGTGACAGCACCCTCACACCATACATACCATGGGACAGCACCCTCACACCATACACACCATGTGACAGCTCCCTCACACCATACATACCATGGGACAGCACCCTCACACCATACACATCATGTGACAGCACCCTCACACCATACACACCATATGACAGCACCCTCACACCATACACACCATATGACAGCACCCTCACACCATACACACCATATGACATCGCCAGGTCATACATGCACGCCACTACTGTCCTCAGTTACAATCATACGAGTGCACTCATATAACACTATATGCCATCATATATTCACTATGACACACAACAATTAGCAATCCTTTCTAACCATAACACAAACCAC
Organism: Hyperopisus bebe; assembly: GCA_026777045.1. Taxonomy (NCBI): domain Eukaryota; kingdom Metazoa; phylum Chordata; class Actinopteri; order Osteoglossiformes; family Mormyridae; genus Hyperopisus; species Hyperopisus bebe. The sequence goes on from JAODJW010000046.1 coordinate 10,637,247, forward strand.
TTAGCAAACATACACTACAGCATTGTGTATAACATTAATATATGTTTAATCCATGTCTTTGCTATGACTTAAACTTGCATGCTTGTATGTTCTTAAAAACTCACTTTTTTGTTTTTTTGTTTTTTTTTTTACTATTCTGTAGTTTTAACAGTAATGCCCTTAAACATTCTATTATGAACATTATACTAAGACACGACTCAGCTCTCCTTACCACACAATGTTACCCAGCTCTTGGAAGGATAAACATTTAACACCTGTACAGGTAAATTGACATGCTGACAGCTGTAGGATTTGATAATTGTATGGCTACATGGTCAGGTGACAGCCTGGTATTTAATAGCTGTACGGATGCTGCAGCATGCTTACAGCACTAGTATTTAATACTTGCATGGATACTGCAGCATGCTGACAGCACTACTATTTAATACCTGTATGGATACTGCAGCATCCTAGCAGCACTAGTATTTAATACCCGTGTGGCTGCATCCACATGCTGACAGCATTAGTGTTCGGTACCTGTGCACACATTTACACGACAGTCTACTCTTTGCACACTTTTTAAACGCCTTTCAATTAGCAACAGATAAAGACTTGGAATATCAGGTGTATGACATCCCATCCATGTAAGGAACGGGGGTGAATTATTTAAAGGCGAGATGGAATGAACACCAGAAAGCCAGTGCCTTGGACACCTGAGGGCCTGGCGTGGGCGGTGGGGGTGTGTGTCCAGGACAGCCCCACCGCGCTGGCTGGTATGCCCACCTTACGCCTCGATGCTCCCGCTGGCACTTCATCACAATACTGTGTATGTACAGGGAGCGTTAGGCAGTGTAAATCCCGGAAACACGGTGGGCTCCTCCCGCGTATGTGAAACGCACCACACACACACTGCTTCCTGTAAAAATGAATACATGTAAAATAATGACGTTTTAACTTGTGTTGCTGTAAAGCATCTGCCAGGGAAATAAACAATTGAAATAATTTTATCCTTCTTTATTTCCTTGTTTAAGTGTACTAATGATGCTGCTCATTAAACAGAATTATTATAATTTCAATTCGATTAGTGGGACGGGCTAATTCAGCACCTGCCTATATTCCTGCTGCTTACCCAATAGAGGGCTGCATGGCAAATTAAATATGCAATTGATATATGTACATGTGATGCTTTCTAACAAGAAGACTCTCAGCATTCGCAGACATTTGTGTCATATTACTTTGAATCTAAAGCGACGATAGCTGAAATATGGCTTGGGGTCGGCACACGTCCTGGGATGGGCGACAGGATTTGGGCCCAGCTGCACCTTGCATTTACTCCCCGTTTCTCTGGGTGTCCTCCAGCTACTTCGGTGTTTTCCCTAAGACCAAATAAACGTGATAAGGCAAATTGGTTTCTGAACTGGCCGTCATATGTGTGTGTTTGCACTTTGATGGTCTGGCGCATTTCCATAGAGTCCTCTACCCCTCCTGGGATTGTCTCCTGGTGGTTCTGTTCTGAATAAGCGGTTGGAAGGATAAGGATTACACCAGAGAGAAAGTTGCATGCATTAAAGAGCATAATAATACAGTATGTATGCTGTACATCCCTGTGTATGATTGCATGCAATACAATGCTGTATGTGTGCCAATATGGAGGGTTGTGTTTGCATTGATGATGCATGGTGGGTCTGCACCAGGATGCTTAACTTACTCAGAACATTACAAAGGTCTCATATTTAATGACACAATATGATTGTTGTTGTGAGGAAATAGCAAATCTGAATTGCTGACATGGACCAGCTGAGCTCATCTGAGTAACATAGGTCCTGGAGGACACTGAAGAACAAGTCTGGTATGTTCCACTCAGTCCCATATGGAACACTGTTTTCATAACATCACTTTCTCAAGCTGGGTTTCTCAAACAGGTAAATGTATACAAGCATTTTAGTTTCTTTAAACACTTCTGCTTTTAATATCTCTGTCTTGCCCATTTGGCAACCACATTCTCACCATGTTCCTGCAAGTGAACATATACTATATGGACAAAAATATTGGGACACCTAACCTTTACACCTACAGGAAATTTTATGGCATCCAATTTTAAATCCATAGACATCAATATAGAGATGGTTCCCCCTTTGCAACTATAACAGCTTCCACTCTTCTGGGAAGGATCTCTATAAGTTTATGGAGTGTGTGGGAAGTTTTGCCCACTCATCCTGAAGAGCATTTGTGAGGTCAGGTTCTAATGCTGGACATGAAGACCTGCCTCACAATCTCCATTCTAGTTCATCTTAAGAATGTTTGTTAGGTTGAGGTCATGGCTCTGTATGGGCCAGTCAGTTTCTTCCACACCAAACTCACCCAACCATGTCTTTATGGATCTTATTTTGTGCACTGGGCCACAGTCAATTATGGAACAGAAACGGGCCTTCTCCAAACTGCTCCCACAAAGTTGGAAGCATAGAATTGTCCAAAATGTCTTGAGTTTTAAGAGTTACTTTCACTGGAACTAAGAGGTCTAGCCCAAACCCTGAAAAACAACCTCGTACCATTATCCTTCCTCCACCAAACATTACAGTTGGCACAATGCAGTCAGCCAGGTATTGTTCTCCTGGCATCCACCAAACTCAGACTCGTCCATCAGACTGCCAGACAGAGAAGCGTGACTCATCACTCCACTGAACACATTTCTACTGCTCCTGAGTCCAGTGGTGGTAAGCTCTGCATCACTTCACCTGACACCTGCGCACGGTGATGTGAGGCTTGCATGCAGCTGCTCCACCGTGGAAGCCCGTTCCATGAAGCTCCCAACACACAGTTTTTGTGCTGGAGTTAATGACAAAGGAAGTTTGGACTCTGTTATTGAGTCAGCAGAGAATCGGCACCTTCTACACACTATGCACCTCAGCACTTGGCAATCCTGCTCTTACTTTATGTGCTCTGTCACTTCATGGCTGAGTTTATGTTGTTCCCTAAATCCTTCCAGTTTTCAATAATACCACTTAACAATTGACTGTGGAATATCTAGCTGGGAAGATATTTCATGAACTGAATTATTGCAAGAGTGGTATCCTATGACACTACAATGCTTGAATTCACAGAGTTCTTCAGAGTGACCCATTCTTTCATAAATGTCTGTAAACCTGACTGCATGACTAGGTGCTTGATTTAATACACCTGTGGCAATGAATCGTTCTGAATTCAGATACATATAGTGTATCTGTAAGTGTACATCCTCACTGTAAAGGTCCCCTTAGTGTAGTCAAGTACCATTTAGTAGGCTGCTGCACTGCAGAGCTGTTCCAGTGTTTGTAGGGTAGCTCTGTAGCTCTATGTAGGCCACAACACTGGTACACTGGTTCTCACAAACGCAGACAAAATGCCCTGGCATGCTTCCACCAGAGCTAAAGTCTTCGCCCAACCAGAACACCATGGTGTTGGCTTCACCTTCCCAGCTTCAGTGGACAGAACCGGGGTCACGTCGCCACATGCCTAATAATGAGGTAATGAAGGAGCAGGAAAATGCCCAGGACATTCCCCCACCTGATACATGACCCCCAGTGTGTCTCAGTTGGGTTGTTGCGTCACCAGAAGGAGAAAGGTAGACCAGGGGGAAAGGACAAGTGGGGATGGTAATGGAGATTTGGAAGGTGAGGGGAGGGGGGGGGGAGTTGATATTTAAGCCACAGACAGATTCTCCCCTTCATCAGTCTTCCTCTCTCTCTCTCTCTCTGCGACAAACAAAGGCATTGCTCCCTCACCAACCAGGTAAGAACGCGAGGGGGCCGCGGTCCCCATCCTCCGCGGGCTTTTAACCTTGTCCGCCGACGCAAGAATTTCTGTTCCTTTTCCTTACTGTTTTTTCTAATACTGAGGTAGAGAAACCAACAGCTGTCAAGGTAAAGCAGAGACAAGCTGAAAGCCATGAACCAAGCTTCAGTGTTTAGCTGGACACACACATGACAGAATCCTTTAACTGGTTTTGCAGTTAATCCCTGAGTTACACTTTATGTATTTTTCATACCAATCTATGAAATGCAAGTGACGATTGTGTTTTTTGAATTATTCTTGGTGCAGTTCCTTAATATTCTTTAGGGGCATTGCAGTAAGTTGTATTATGTTTATTTGGTACCCTTGTTGTCATTGTGTGGTATACTGTTCGTGTCTTGCCTGTAGTATTCCTCTCTATCCCATCTCCATTGTGTGTGTTTTGGGAATAGAAAGTATTTTAAAAAAACTCTTAAAAGCTTCCTAGGACACTTGGCAGGGACAACAAAGCATTGTGAATTTGTGATTCCCATGACAACGACTAACACATTGACGACAGCGTACATCCAGTGGTGTCAAGGGTGTGAAACATGAAAGGTGTCTACAGTTGTATTTCTGGTTCTCTTCTTCATAATCATTTGATAGTGAGGATATTGTTTTTTTTCCTGGTGCACACAAAAAATTTCAC
>JAODJW010000046.1:10641781-10652544 GCA_026777045.1 Hyperopisus bebe
AAGCATTGTGAATTTGTGATTCCCATGACAACGACTAACACATTGACGACAGCGTACATCCAGTGGTGTCAAGGGTGATTTCTGGTTCTCTTCTTCATAATCATTTGATAGTGAGGATATTGTTTTTTTTCCTGGTGCACACAAAAAATTTCACAATTAGAGACAATGCTTTTCTTCATTTATTACATGATGACTGCATTCTAAACCCAGCTGTAGTATTTTTTAGCACAGGTCCCTGTGATTAGAAGGAGATGTTTTTATGGATAGTTGAAGAACAAAAGAAATACAAGATTTTATTGTTAACATGCTTGATCATTTACGTTTGGTTAGCTACGTAGCTGTGTGGTGTGGTCAGGCATGGGTAAGTTACAGATAGGGTATGATCAGGCCCAGAAAGCAGCGCCACCACTTTTACTTGCTGCATGATCATCGATGACAGGATCATCTGCGAGTGTCCATAGCTGCATTTGATTTTCATTGTATTGTCTGCATTGTTCCTCCTAAACTCCTGCCCAGCATGTCCAGCACAGAGCCCACCACCAGCCTGGAGAATGCAATGCAGCTGATGATCCAGACTTTCCACAAGTACTCAGGGAATGAGGGGGACAAGTTCACCTTGAGCAGAGGAGAGCTGAAGGAGCTCCTCACGGCGGAGCTGGGCAACTACCTGGGGGTGAGTGACCTCACAGACACACAAGCGTATTAGCATGGGGCACACAGGCTAATGCTAATACGCACCGATGCACATCGTTCATCACTCACTGGCACACTCACAGCAGAGCTCTGCCCATCCATCCCCAGAATGCCCAGGACAAGGACGCAGTGGACAAAGTGATGAAGGACCTGGACGCCAACAATGACGGTGAGGTGGACTTCACAGAATTCGTCATCCTGGTGGGCGCGCTCACCGTGGCCTGCAACGACTTCTTCCAGGACAAGCCTGAAAAGAAGGAGTGAAGAGGCGGGGCTTGGAGGGGAGGAGAGGCTGGATAGGTCGTCTGGGCTACACTTAAATATTTCAATCAGAAAACAGTACGAGAAGGAGGCGGAGAAGCACCATGTTTCCACAAGGACTCACCCCTCTGGCAAGTGATATTAGGAGAATGAGGAGTAGAGTGTAGGAGAAGATGCCTCACAAATCCAGTCATTCCCAAAGAAGACCCACCCACCATTCCTTTGAAATCTGAATCTTCAGGCTGGCTAGAAACACGACTGGAGTAGCATCAGCACATTAGCACAAGAAACAGGAATGTTTGGAGATCCATCAAAATAGTATTCAATTATTTTTTTGTTAAATCTGTCATGGTCATTTCTGTTTATTTCAAATGTTATAGCCTTGTACGAAATTATCCAACTGTTCCTCCTCATTAGAATAAACATGGATTTTAACCAACTTGCTTTATTACACTGTTCTGATCTTTTTGACCTAATTTATCTTTATTTATACATGCTCCCAACTTCCTTTTTTGGGGCAGCATAACATTAATATGCAAATATCCCATAATGGCAATGGCCAACTTCATAGGTGTACCATAGGCATCAACTTAGCATGAACAGGTATTAAATTAATATGGATTTTATAACTGCAGTGTATATTGACATTTGAAGACTTACATACAGAAGAGGTCAGTATCCAGAGACAGATATTTGTTGTGAACAAACATAAAAGCAGTATTAGCTGACATGAAACACATAAAAACATTACGGTCAATATGTACACAAAAGCTTAAGTGTATACTGTGAAACTGAAGCAAATGTAGGTGCCCATCAGTAACAGGATTGGTGACTGGAGAGGTGCTACGTGGCAGAAATGGAGGAGAGATATATGAAGGGAAGAGGGGATAGAGAAGAAAGTAGGAGTGAGTTGGAGTTGGCAAAGCAGAGTGGACTAAAATGAGCCAAAAGATGGTGAGAGAGCAGAAAAGCAAGTCAGCAATCAGTAGAAACTAATAAAGTATGAGAAGAGCTAAAAAGCCCTCTGATATGTGACAGGAAGATGTGTTCAAAATGCTGATGTTAAAAAATACACCAAACTGCCAAATTATGGCTGTTTGACCTTAGTGTCAATGCCTCTGAGGTGAACAATGTCCATGTGACGTCTGTGAGTGTATGTCTGGTACAGACGCTGCTTTGTTGACTTGTAATATACCCACACTGCTAAAAACATAGATATGACAACAGAAATGCCCTACTGATACACCAAACTACACTAATCCATTGATGCTTATCTGGCTGCTTACACTTTTTTTGCTAGCATAGGTGTCAGTCAAGCAAGACAGGAAGGTAGGTAACTATTAGAGTGGGGTGTATGTTTCTGTTAAAAGGTGTGCATAGAGAGAAGTGATTTTCTGATGTCATGTAAGCAGTATTCCTGTTTGGCTTGTGTTTTTTTTTTTTTTTTTTTTTAAAAAGACAGTTAAAGTATGGGGTATTTTGAAACACGCTACTTTCATTAGTAAAACTAAATAGTTCCTAAAGTTTATACAAATTTACTAATGTTCTCATCAAACAAAATTATCTGAATATGACAATCCTTTGCATCAGTCCAGTCCTAACTTCCACCTCCCACTCCAACCGGCATTGGTCGTTAGCTGTGTCCATCTGTGTGGCATGGCTTGTATTGGTCAGCCGGGCAAGTGGGGGAGAGTCTTGGTAGTGTAGTTCTGAAGGAGAGGCTGCACAAACATGCCAATGGTGCCAAAGATGCAGACGAACACAAAGATCCAGAGGAAAAGGCGGTCGATGACCATGGCAACATACTTCCAGTCCTCACTGACCTGTGGGTGGCAGGAGAGGTAAGACACAATGTCAATATGCAGAGATGTGTGCAATTACAGAGAGGTGAGATCAGGAACAGATCACTGGCCACTCATACACCAACAGAGCTTAACATACTGTATACAAGCTGCTAAAGCTAATGATTATTTACAGTACTACAATATCTCAATTCAAAATAGGAAAATGCTGTTTATCAGTTAGGGTTTCAGTTGTCTCACTGCCTTATTCGCTATAAACAATCTTCTGACAGCTAAGATTTCTCTGTTTGACATTCAGTACACAGCTATGGATGTCTGGAAGGACATATGGCTCATAGCACAGTCAGGAATCCCGCTTGGTCAATTACAGTGTGACGGGATGCAGGATTTATTTTCACGCCATCAATCGAGCTGCTTGGCTCCTGCTTGTTTCTCATTAGAGTTGGCTTCAGTGGTTCTCTTTAACTCCACATAGACCTGGACCAAACATCTGCTCTTGTTCTGGGGCAGCCTTTACAAAAATTGAGATACAAGAGATTAATTATGAATTTGCTTTAGAAAGACTACAAAAACGTGTGATTTATGGGAAAACCATCTTCCCTCCCTAATACTTTTGAATAATTTTTGGATGACCTGAGGATTAAAACTGAATCCATGATTGTACTTCAATATCCAGAAGCCAGAAAATGACAGTGGTCATGGTGAAATCCAGGAACAATCAGATCTCTTTGGTCAATGATGTAACACTACGATAGATAATTTAGGTGCCCTCAATTCCCCTATGATTTCCTCACCCTCAAAACATAAACTTAAATCTCAATGGAATGATATTATATATTACCACTATGGAATCTTGTACTTTGAATCAATAGTCTCCAGACCAATCAATACCTAACCAATTATAGTGGTCAGGATTGCAGGGGGGCTGGAGCTTATCCCAAGCAGCATAAGGTTGGGGTTGCCAACCTATTGATCACCACGGACTGGTTTACGTTGTGGAAAAATTTCACAGACCGGTAAAACTTGTCAACTGGGGGATTGCTGCTGGCAGCGGGTAAATTAGCAGGACAGATTAACCATTTCCATCCACACAATAAATTGCCACTTTATGCTAAGTCGTCAGATCATTGTACTGTTCACACTACACAACTTGATGTCTTGTAATTGGGAATCTTGTAGACATTGTGGTTTTCATACTACATGATTGATCAGTGACAGGGGATAACAAATTACATGATGTTTCACCAGAAGGAATCCCCAACAAAGCTGTCTGGTCTCCAAATTACGTTTTGTCCTGAAAACACACATCCGTCAGCAGCAGTGAGTCATCATTCTACACCTCTGAATTATTATTTGAGGATTTACCAATGATAAAACAGTGCTTCTTGGGCCTAGATCACAGGTGAGTGTGAAGGGTCATTGCAAGCTATTCTGCTCCCTTAGGGTGTGCTTACACTAGGCGATCTGTACCATGCCAGAGCACATTTGACCCCCAAAGTCTAGTTTGTTTGACTAGTGTGATCGCTGAGTTGCACAGTACACTGAATTATGCCCAGGCCCACTTGAAGTGGTGGGCCTGGTTATGGTTCAACAGGACTCAGGTACGGTACGCATAGTGTGATCGCTAACCGTGTCCGGTTATGTAACACAGACATGACGTCAATGATGATGTCATAATGGCACACACATGCATACATGTACACTATATGAACTGAACCCAGAAGGAACAGATTGGGTAGGATGTACGGATAAGATAGCGACAACAATTTACCAAACATTTTGGCAAAGGGATTACTTTGTTCATTGGCATTTTCTGGAAATTTGGGCTGATAGAGTATACAGGAACAATAGGATGCAACATAAAAACTCAAAAATATTTGGTAAAATATGAGTTTGGTAAACATTTGGTAGAGAAGGTTTGATTAAATCTATATACATGCAGCACGATTAAATGAAATTCACTGGCTTGCAAACTCGATAAGGCAACTGGGCCAAGTATGAGCACACCTTTATTGTGCTCTTTCTATGATCTTGGGTCTGGCTAATATTTCGAATTGTTGGAGTCTCAATCACACAACAGATTACCTGGTCGGACTTCAGAAAGTGAATCCTAAAGTGAATTGAGTGAATTCTTCAACAGCATGATTGTGTAAGGACTGGTTTGAACAGGAGGAAGCACGAAAGGCCAGAAAGGAGAAGTAAGAGAGGGACAGGAGATAGAAATGAAAGAGAGACAATATGAGTATGAAGGATAGGAGAGATAAGGAGGTGGAGGATCTAAGGTAATGCAAGGGGACCAGAGGAAGAAGAGATGAAAAGCACAGAATTATAATAAATACAGGGGACATAAAAGGGAGGTACAGGAGAAACTGGAGACACAGAAGCAGTAACTTACACTCTGATCGTCATCCTCACTCTTCATGTGGCTGGCGATGAACTTCACTCCCTCCACCGCCTCATCTAACCCAGGACAGGCGCGTGTCAGCAGCGTGTGCCCAAGAATGGGGGGCAGCTTCCCTGGAGTGGGGGCCACAGAGATGCTGTCTGCCCCTGGCCTGAGCCCATTCAGCCCGCCTGCCCCTGCCTCCCCACCAAGCTGCTTCACTGAGGCCTGGTTGACATAACAAGTGCAAGACTCGCTGTCCCCTGTAGGTGGCGCTGTACCCAGCCGCGCCTCCTGGGCCCGGCGCGCCCGGCGTAGCTTCAGCCGCTCGCAGGTCCTGCGGGGTTGCTGCATGAATAGCAAGGAGGGTAGCTTGTCCAGGAAGATTAGGCGCACCCAGGGGGGCATGGTGTGAGTGGTGGGGGAGCGATGGTGCACATTGAGCACGCACACGCTGGTGACAATGGAGAAGGTCACCAGCACCATGGTGAACATCAGGTACTTGCCCACCAGTGGCACATCCAGGGAGGTGGGCGGCACAATCTTGGAGATGAGGAGCAGGAAGACAGTGAGGGCCAAGAGGACAGAGATGCAGAGGGTCATCTTCTCTCCACAGTCGGATGGCAGGTAGAAGACCAGGATGGCGAGCGAGGTGATGAGCACGCAGGGAATAATCAGGTTGATGGTATAAAAAAGGGGCTTACGGCGAATGATGAAGTCATAGGTGATATCCACATAGGCGGCATTCTCATTGCGCCGGCCTGGTAGGGCGATGATATCCCACTCACCACTGGGCGTGAAGTCATCCATGCTGGCCACATCTGACCTGAGCACCAGGTCTATCTCAGTGCGGTCATAGGTCCAAGATCGGAAGCGCATTGTGCAGTTCTGCTGGTCAAATGGGAAGTGTTTGACCTCGATCTTGCAGGCGCTCTTGTAAATGGCTGGCGGAAGCCAGAAGACGCTGCCATCATAGGAGACCAAGGCGTTGGAGTAGAAAGACACCTCATACATCCCATCAGCACTGCAACAGCAAGAGCGGTACATGTAAAGAAGATATACCTCCAGCTCTCAGATACCACACGTGGCTTTGTCTGAAAAACAGACACAGCAGAGCCCTGGGATATCCAGATTGACCACGAATGCCGGAAGTAGTCTGACAAATATATCAACTCTAAGGATGCATGTTCCATAACTTCGCAAGAATAACCCTTTTGATTCTGTCATTGAAGTTGTTACAGTTTTACATCCTTGTTACAGTTTTACTGTCCTTGACAGAATGGAAGTTCCTGCCTGAATTTGGCTCCCCAGTGGTCCATTCTGTCAAGGATCCGGGTGGATCTGGTGCATGGATGGGGCATGGTGCAAGCAGGTAGGAAGGAGGTGGGTGACCCACTTGTGGATCTCAGGACAAAATGGGGTTTATTATTGAACTAAAAAAACACAAGAAACACTTACAAAACAGGAATCACTGGGAACACTACAAAAATAAAGGACCACAAGGGGTCAAAAGTAAAGAGGGAATAAACAAAGACTAATTACAAATGGGTCGGGGCAGGCAGGCAGAACAAACATCTAACATCAAGCAATATCCAGCATACAACAGAGGGGCTAACAGGTATCCGCATGCTCAGCTCATTGAGCCATGCGGCTAACAGGGAGCAAGGGAAGCACTACAGACTAGGACAACAGGTAAAAGGACATAGACCGGGACAATGGGGGAAAGGACACAGACCGGGACAACAGGAGCTGACGTTGACAAACAGATTGTTTCCTATAGTAATATTACACCCAAAACCATATATGTATGTGATCATCATGTAAGCCACCTCATTCAAAACAGTTCACCAAATTTTCAGAATGATTCAAAAATATATTCTATAAATTATAGTGATGCGGCATCGTTGTTTCTGGTTCCCACAGTACATGATTTTGTTGACTTTTTTGTTGTCCTTGTTTTTCCATTTTGCTGTTTTTCTGTTACACTGTACTCTAACTTTTTTGTTTGCTATGGTCCTATATCTAGAGAACTTACATGTGTAAGTTACATGTGCATCTGAGTGCTTTCTCTTACCAGTGAACGTCTCTTACTGTAACGTAGAGCCTTGTAATGGTGAAATTGTTGGTGTCTTTGACACAAATAAGTATAAATTTGCTAAAGAAGAATGATCAGTCAATGACAATGAGAAGGCAGCAAATTACTATCATTCAGAGTTGTGGAGCTCAGGAGCATATTTATGCTGACATACTGACAATATATCAGCTGTTTGGCTGGTTAAAATGATGCTGATTGTACGTTTCATTTTGGTGGCACTGACTAATTCATGCGTGAAATTATTTGCTTTTGAGACATGAGTTAATTGTTTTAATTGTGTAAGTTATGATCTTTTGCAACGTGCACATACTGTTATGCTATGTGCATGAGTTGTTTTTAGAAGTGCTCTTATAGTTGTGAGAATGTTAAGTATGTTTCAACTGCAAAGCAGGAGAAGTGTGGACTTCCTGGAGGAGCTGGGTATTGCTGGTCTGCTAGATAACTGCTGACCTGGGTGGGGACACGTGGGCAGTGCTGCAGCTCAGACAAACATACACAGCTGAAGTAGGGCAGGAAGGACGCCTGGGATACACAGGGGAGCTAGAGTGACAGAGATGTGCCGATTAGTCTGCAGCGAAGGGGCGGGGCCAGACGCCACATCCGTGGCTTGCGTCAGAGTGGTCAGATGGTGATGGAGATAAGGGACCATATCCACTGTGCCCCTTCAGGCAACACCCACCCCCGTGGCCAGATACATAGCAAACACAGTCTTCGTGTCAATACTGAATCTGCCCCCCTCTCCCGATAAGTGGGTCAAGGATGGCAGGTCACGGCCCCCGGGTGCGGCAGACGGGTGATGTCAGCATGGGGGAACGAGGCAGGTAGGATGACAGGTGTCAGCCTGACAGGCTAGAGGCGACGCTGCCGGTTCCTTTTCAGTAACCTACAGGCCTAATGCACGGTATTACCTTACACCGCCTTTATAGTAACACCTAAATACCTGACAGTAAAGCCTCATTATATTACAAAGGATGCTGCAAGGCCTGTCAATATCATTCGCCACCTTCATCGTTACTACAAAGAACTTGTTAGGCAGCATTCCTTTAACACTGAGTTACCCTGCTGGCTGGTTTCAGCCTACCTTTACCCCCGTAAATAGCCACACCCAAAATATCTACCTCGAGAGCAAAAAAAGTCTTAAAATCAGCCTTATGCAAAGCAAACCTCCAACATGTGCTTCATCTTGCACTACAGTCTCCATTATACCCTCCAGTACCATGTGTTTCTATTAAGGCCTACAATCAGTTTCAGGGCTCCTTAAATGTACATTTTCCTTCCTTAATTCCTTAATCCTTAAGGCTTGGTCACACCAGAGCAAAAAATATCCAGTGTCGTCGTTGGAGACTTCAACGAAAATTAGAATGGCTGGATAATACAGTAATAGTGTGGTCGGTGATTGAGCAAATGTAACTGCGGGGACCCTCCCCAGCAAAACAGTGGAACATCATTGCTGATTAGATAGATTACATACATGGTTGGTAGGTAGGTAGGTAGGGTTTCTGTGTTAGTGTGACTGTACCTACAATGATATTGTTTTACTCCTACAAATACAGAGAACAAATTATAAACCCACAAATAGCACTAAGAGCCCAAATATCTGGGGACTGTGTCACCACTTTGAGGGAATCCCTCCCACAGGGAGTCCACACAGAGCACTCACTTGTTGTAGAGCACCACATCGGGCAGCCAGATGTGTTTAGAGGGCAGCCTGACCTTCAGCATCCCATCATATTCCTCTGGGTTCCATGTCAGCCTGTAGTCTTGCCACTCCTGCAGAGTGACTGAATGTTAGCGAACAACGGGCTGCTGGGTGTTGCCACAGCGGGAAATGTGAGTATGCAGCGAGCTGTGCAACCGTTACTGAAGAGCTAGAGGCGAACATAGTGGGTGAAATGTGCTTATGGTGTCATGGTTGCATAGCTCTGTACTGATTAATTAGCTCAAGCTCTTCCTGGGGTGAACAAGGCAGAATAACCAGGAGGAAGCCCGAAAAAAGGCACTCATGAGAATCTTATTAAGCAGTCGCTTGAAGCAGAAGAAAATATTTAGTTTATTTCAAACAGAAGGCTTGTACTGTTTGAGTCCACTACTACAAAAACAGCTGCTATAAGGCTGCACACAAAGCCAAGGCTCTGTATGGGCCGTGTCTCCCTCCCTGCTCCATTATCCTGCATACAGGCAAACAGCGGCCATGTCTGCTGCTATTTAGTTGTCCGGATGGTCACATGACTGCAACACTGTGACACACCTAGCGGCACGTGCCAGGAGTCTGAGCTGTGACAGGGAGGAAGAGCCTGCCTGTAGGCGGGAGCGCAAAGAGCAGCTCTAACTTGGTGTGGCCACTAGGTGGTGCTGTGGGACACATCATGCAGAATTATTGTACAATGGGCTCCCAAGATAGCAGTTTCCTGGGATAGAGAAGTAACCTAACACTCACCTGTGTTAACCAGACATTTGTAGTCATGATCTGCTCCCGTTCATGCTGTAATGAGGGTAAACAACAATACGACAAAGATAGCACCAGGTTAACACCGACAACTAAACCTCAATGGGAGAGGTGGAGAATGTGATAAAACACATCATAAACTACCTCACAGTAGAAAGTCACAGAGGAAAGTCTAGAATGTTACATTGCTGCAGTAGCCTGATATTTACTGTAGAGGGCAGCAGAGCAACCACAGCAGCTTGCCACACAGCACACCAACAGGGTGAATTACCCACTCACTCACCACACTGATTAGCTGTGCCAGGGACACCGTCAGCTGCACCGTTACCAGTTCTGACCTATTGGTTGCCGGGCGAATCAGTTTGTTGTAATGGGCAGGATTAAGGAGATGCTCGACCAATCGCTCCTCTGTGTCTGCTGCAAGGCTTCCTGAGTACAGAGGGACAGGTACTAAACAACATATTCCTATTGCTTCATATAACAGTAGTACATAAGTTACAGATTGAGCATGGTTGGGTAGCAGCAACACAAGCACCGCAAATGTATGTGTTTAAATCTATTTATAAGGAGTAAAACTCTAACATCAGGTTATTCATACTTTTCAAAACACTAGATTTTTACATCAATATTCTAAACTCTGAATAAATCCTGGAATTAAGCAAGATCAACCTTGATGAGCACAACCCCTGGTCTAAACCCAATAAAGTGTGGAAAATCAAGTGAGAAACTCACTCTCTCACTTTCTGGGCATCTTTTCTATCTGCACCATCTCACCTACTCAGGTCCACCATTTGACAACCCTAACTGACGGTTTCAGGGTCTGGATCAAGAAGGACCTTTGCCACATGATATAAAGCCCCCACCACTCTCTCACATAAACTAAACATAAAATCACTGATGCTCATTTGATCTTGTCTCTGCCATTAATCCTGACCTCTCTATGGGAATCTGCATACAGTCACTCTAAAAATGGTTCTAGGCAGTGCTTGAAGTGGGAAAAAATAACTGCAGGAACTCTAATTTTCCGACATTTGACATTTGTGCGGTGAAAAAAAAATCAAGTCTTTAGGATGTGTTGGTTCA
>JAODJW010000046.1:10666922-10681433 GCA_026777045.1 Hyperopisus bebe
GCTCAGTCATTCAGGAGGGACTCAGAGTAGAGCCGCTGCTCCTCCGCATCGAGAGGAGCCAGATGAGGTGGCTCGGGCATTTGGTCAGGATGCCTCCTGGATGCCTTCCTGGTGAGGTATTCCGGGCATGTCCCACTGGGAGGAGGCCCCGGGGAAGACCAAGGACATGCTGGGGAGACTATGTCTCCCAGCTGGCCTGGGAACGCCTTTGAATTCCCCCAGAGGAGCTGGATGAAGTGACAGGGAAGTCTGGATTTCTCTGCTTAGACTGCTGCCCCCGCGACCCGACCCAGAAAAGCGGTAGATAATGGATGGATGGATGGGTGGGTGGATGGGCACCAGGGATGTAGGATTAGACAATGAGAGTATTACCAATAAGAACCTGGATTGGCTCAGCCTTGACTTTCCATGCAAAGATGAGAATATTGAAAAGTTACTACATATTGCATACCAACTGACAGAAAACACTGTTGTTCAGAGCGGATAGATTGAAATCTCCATAGACTGGCAATACAAAACCGAATAAGATGTCTTTTGATTATATAAGAAGGTGACAATTTCGTGAAAAGGGCCTGTTCTCTGTTATTTTTCTGGAGGAATTTCAGTTTAAGCCTTCTACTCCAGGGTACAACAGCATGTTCAGTTTCATGGTCATACGAAGTGCTTTAACAGCTGTGCTTCTGTACCTGGCTGTGTCTTCATTAGCTGTTCCTTCTTCCACTCCCAAGGTAGCTCATACTCGCCCGCACCTCCGACACTCTCTGTGTCTCCCTCGTACGGGACATCATATATCTGGGGAGCTGGGGGTGGCCGAGCCTCCTCGGTGGGCCCCTCCCCACCCTCCATCTGGACACAAATCTTCAACAGGTCCTTGGATCCTCTCCGTCGAATTTCTGAAGCAAGCAAAGTACATAGGACAGTTGGTAGGGGTAGGCAGTAAAGTTCAGCGTGTTGATGTCGGAGGTCACAGGTAATCAACCACCAATAACAGATACTTGCTACCCGCTGCTCCATATAAAATCTAATTTGGACACACCTTAATCTCCCACAGCATTTCCAGATTTTCACCTGAACTGTTACATTAATTTGGTGATTAGTGGTCATTGTTAACACACCACAGCACACAACAACGAAATGTGTCCTCTGCATTTAACCCATATGTGACTTTCACAACATAGCAGGGGGCAGCTAATTCAGCACCCAGGGAGCAGTGCTTGGGGACAGTACCTTACTCAGGGTACCTCAGTGGTGACTTGTGGGTGGGGGATTCGAACCTGCAATCTTTCAATTACAAGTGCACTTCCCTAACCATCAAGCCACCACTGCCCTCGGGGGGCACCACTGCCACCAACCCCAAAATTTTTTCCTGCAAGTTGGAGGACCTCCTTACAGGGCTGGATGTAGATTAACGTCATACCCAGGATGAAGCAATTGCAGGTTAAGCTCAAGGGCCCAATGGAATAGAATCACTCCGGGCATTCATGGGGTTTGAGGCAGCAAATTTCCAGTTGCTGGCACAGATTCCTAGACTCAGAGCCACCACTGCACACAATCATTTCTAATACACCTCCATATGCCAGCTATGAGTTCTTCCTGTTTTCCCATAACTGGAACAAAACAATAAGCAGTTGTCTACATACATAAATTGCTAGTAAAGCATACAAATTTTACATTACCATAAAACAAAAAAGCACAATTTTGCTTATTTCCAAAATAAGTTTAAGAGACCACATGCCTGCATAATGGCAGAACGCAGTGGTTTCATAAGAAATGCCATGAATAACAATATGTGTCAGACCTATTGTATGGCTGTTTAGCCTGAGACAATGGGGTGAATGGAGAGAAAGGTCAAGCAGCCATGTGATTGGACAAGTGATTGGCTTCTTCCTGAATTCTGGAAAGTTATTAGAAATGTAGGGTGTAGATGGGCCTTCCCACAAGTGGGTGTACGTACAGTAAGAGTGCGAGGACTGGGGGGGGCAACTTCCTACAGATAATAGGACTGGGAAACAGAGACAGGAAACAGGATGCAGGGACAGGAAACTGCACCCATTGTCCCAGAACAATACGGTTGCCATGGCAATTTTGGAGGAGCCTGAGCCCCGGAGAGTTTTTCACGCTGCAGGTTGCTGGCCTTCTGAGTTCAGTGCACGTGTACACACACACACACACACACACACACACACACACACACACACACCTGTTATCATCTGCTGGGCGTCATATGGCTCCACATATCCATCGTTTTCTCCCACACGCTCTGCCTCCCTCTGTTCCCGGGTCTTCTGAGCATCAAAGGGGTCAGAGTAGTCTTCAAGGATGATCACCTGGATGAAAGATATGGCCACAGGACATGGGTCTTTACATATCCTAACTCCAGCAGACTAGCCTAAAATACTATATCCCCATAGGTCTCCTACTGGGTCCAATGAGCAGGCGTCAACGTGTCCTGAATGCATTCAACGGCATGTGAGCATTCACAGAGCTAATACAGCCACTGGTATCTCACGGGCTAGCGGCCACAAGCACACTGAGATGGCCGGAGACAGACAGAGCTGAGATTACTTATATTTTAGATGTGTGTGTAGCCCCCAGAAAATACACGCAACCCTGATCCTGAGGAAGAGACTCTTTTCACCTGCATTCACACTCATTCTTAAGATGGAAGCTCATCTCTAGAAAAATTTGCTATCCTTCATGAAGGTCCAGGTGCACTAGTATAGTTTTTTCAGTACTGGTCTTAGTTGATGTGGCACCCTAGGCAGGCATATCCAGCGGTGCCCCCCCTTTTCCGAGGCAATGGTAAATTGGCTGGCAAGTCAGCGCCTCTATGACGCCAATAGGCTTGACAAGCCCCGAGTTTTACCTGGAAGTACAGATATGCCTTTTATTTCAAATTTGAGTCCTGCTCCAGGGTCCTTTCCAGTCATTTGAAATTTTAACCTTACACTTACACGGCAAGTTCGTCGACCACCAGACTGCGTAATCTCATCTGCTAGGCTCCTAAAAGACACTGTGATCATGCTCGGTAAAAAAGTCAAAAAAAAAAAAAAAAGAAAAAAAACTGAAGAGAAATGAAAGAGGTATGGGCAGACGGAAACTCGACGCCCAGCCATTTATTATTCTCCTTTATGTGCCTGTCTCTCCCCCATAACAGTAACCCCCTCCCTGCATCTTCAAAGCACAGCCAGAGGCAGCTGCTGCGGAACAGTCACGCACCTATCGGAGCATCAGGTGACACGGCAGCCTTCTGAAAAAGGAACTTACGACTAGAATGAAAGAATAAACAATGACAGAGAAAGAGGAGAAAGAGCTTAACTATGTTCAGTTTTACTGTGAATGGGCAAGCTATCTAACTGGCATTTGCAGAATTATATCACAGGTTCACTCTGATTTGAAAGGATTGGGTGATGAGTGAAATGAGGGCGAGGAATGAGAGAGATGAGGGAGATGGAAGGCAGACAGGGAGGAGTCTGTACAGTATGTAGGAGACAAAAGATGAGGAAGAGGAGGAAGAAACAACAATATCAGCTTTCATAGCTACACAACTTTCTTTGGTTGCCTTGACAAAAGTTTTAATCATACCACTTCTTACTTTACAAGGTGCTATAATGTATTCCACAAACAATCTAAGTATACATTTAATGATATTAATGTTAATATCTGGCTTCTGGTAATAATAAAATTAAAGAAGTTTACCTTGGTATAATATGGGATTCTCTGAATTGCCACACCTACTAAAACAAATTCTGTTCTGCACTAGCTTATGCCAAAACTAAATCCTGTGTATTTTATGATTGTGGTCCAACCCAAAAATATCATTCATTCATGTTAAATTTGGACTACTTCGTATTAATGAGAAATTTTGCCAGTGTTTTCACAGTGGGACGTTTTAAAAATTGCTACAAAACACTTTCGCGTTTTACGCTGCTGAGGTAATAACTATGTATGTTTCGAAATAAGAAACACATCTGCACATGACTTTACAATCAATTCACTCACCGTTTCTGATTTGCGAGTCCCCTTTCCTTTTTCGGTTTCCTGTACCACTGGACCTCCGGTACCGCTATTGTAATTTAGGTTTTTGTCCAGTTTGTCTACCTTTATCAACCGATTGATGTATGCGTTTGATGAACTCAAGCTTTTAAGTGGCCGGTGGTCCTCCATTCCCGGGTCGAGTTTGAACTGGTTTTTGCGACTCTTCCCGGGTATAAGACTCTCCCAGACCTTTCCGTCCTTAATCGAACCGCCGGTATTAGCTCCGTTCCGTCCCAATTCGACGGCCGAATTTTTCCGATTTCTGACGGACATAAGCGAAGCCATCCCGCCGCCACTCTCAGCTCCCGAGTACTTGCGCTGGCTGCCCTTAGTGCCCACTTTGGTGCCCATGCTGGCTGTGGCTCCAGGCTTGGCCCGAGCGTGCGAGCTTGATTCCGAGGCAGAGCGTATCCTCTCGTTACCGTTCTTCAGGTTGATGGGGAAATCTTTGAACCACTTCGCCATCGTCGCTTATGTATCTGTCTGCAAAGTTCGACCTTAGCTATATTTCTCAAAGCCATACACGCTGTCCCGCACTTTAAAGAACTAGCTGTACTCGATTAAGCAAACACGTGCACAGATGTCTTAACAGTTAAATACAGCCTAATGTTATTTCATAGGTGTAAATATTTTAATGCATTATTTCATGGGTAAGTTTTATTGAATATCGTTATTCGTACACTAATCGAACTACCCTTATGAAAGTAGGAAGATAACAAATTGTTCAAATAATACGCTAACAACGCAAAACCGATATAAAGCAATTTCTCATGGGTCACAAGATAGCCTCTAATATTCTTTCTTAACTTCTAACAAGTTATAACTGCCCATTAATATAGAATCTCGTTTCCTTTATTTTAAATCTCTTGTCGTAATACAACCTGACGTTCAAACGATAGACTTGTAAAAGAAAAGAAATAGCAGACTTATTATAATCACTGCCAAAGATTTCATCCCAGAGTGTACAAGCTATGCGACTGTCTTCTTTCAACTAAGAGCCCAGGGTCCGAGGCAGCGGAGGTGGGAGAGGGGGTGGGGGTACGTAGTGTAACAGGACGGTGAAGGAATCTAAGGGGACGACTTTGCATTGTGTTAAAACTGTACGAACCCTGGTTTCAAGGGTTTTACAGCTCACCCTCTTACCAAAGTGCTGTAGTTATAAGAATGCGTAGAAAATCATGTGTTTTCTAAGCAGTCCTCATTTTACCTCCCCAAATAAACGTATATTGTCATGGTGCTAATCAGCAGCCTGTTTTTAAATATTCCATATGTATTATTAATAACCACCATATAAAAAAGTATGAAAATTATTATGGAGCGTGTTCTATATTATTGTATATGTTCCTTTTAATAAACATTTAAGCTCACTGAAAAATACGATACTTAAGTATGTGCCAAGCATATTTTAAAGGCTATTTTTTACTACGTGTGTACATTTGCGTATGACCGATGTTTGCCCTTAAAAATATATTCCTGGGCGATTTCGTTTGAACACTTCACTTCATTTTCCCTGCCCATATAATGTGCTGCGTTTTAAATGGTTTCAGTAATTTACTGAGATGTAGTTAAATTATATTTACGGAAAAACTACAGGAGCCTACGTGCCTTTTGTGTGTTTTAACTGGGCATGCGTACAAATAGTGAACCCGCCAGATAAAGCCATATTATAGAAGTGTCCACCAAAGGCTTCTGGAGACATACCCTTAAATTATGTTGGACTTTTACTTAAATATAATAATTGTTTTAGTGAAATTTACATCATAACCGCAGAAACAGAAACTGCACGACGCAGACCTCAGACATTCCGCCCCTACTGTAATGTTTAAAAGTGACCCATCCTCGACTGTTCCAAAACTTCAAAATAAAGTAGGGGTTATGATTCGGGTTGAAACACAACTACACACATTGTATTAAAGGTTATAAACAAAAATAAAATAAAATACTTTTCGTGTTTAATATATTCCCATGAAGAAATAAAAATATTCTCGAAGCCAGAAAAAATACACCAAATGCCACAGTATGTTGGAAACGTGTACCCTACAATTTGAAGCGATGGTATTGCTCCAGGGTGCGAGTCCCTCCCGTCTGTCCCTCTTTGTCCGGTGGCGACCGTAGGCTAGATTAAGCTGCGGTTTGTATTCACTTTTGAGCTCATTATTTAGCTGGTTTAGTCGCGACGTAAATTTATTGTCATCCGTGAGGAGCGGGGTATCGGATATGACGGTGAGGAGCGGCGCGTTTTGACTAGCAGGCAGCGAAGGGAGGGACGCTCACAGGGAAATGATGGTTAATGTTGCTTAGCGGGTGAGGCTCGCTAAGCCAGCGGCCCCCAGGCTGAGTCGCGGCGGCTCGTGCGTTTTGCCGATTCGATCGACGGACGCGGCTAATCACGTCGAAGCTTTTGCGGCAAATACGCGATTCGCTAACACTTTTGTCGGTACTACAGAAAAAGCCAAACCATGACTAAACGCGTATAGCGGCGTTTTAACTAAAGGCAGAGCATCTGCTAGTGATTATGTTTTAGGAGGGGGTGTTTCGGCGGCGCCCCAGTCTCCATTACCCCCACCCCCAGTTTTCACCGCCGGCCGGCCTCCTCTTTACCTTTTTAAACTGGTGTGCAGCCCGCAGTTTCGCCGACGTTCGCTGTCTAATCGCGGCTGTTCCGTGGCAAAGGGCCGAGGGTGAGTCCCAACCGTTTGACAGCTGAAAACTTGGCGATCGGGACACGGCCGTCCGCATGATATGAACTGATATCCCAGTTGTCTTGATCGTTCGAGTCCATTCGCCTAATCTAAAGGCAATTTTAGTTATTTAGGTTTTTTCTTTGTATACGAACGGTGACATGGCACCGCACCGACAGTCATATTAATGGCTGCCGAATCTGGGAGGCTGCCGGCAGGACAAGGTCAAGGAAAACGGGGCAAAGGTAGGCGTGTGTCCGTCCGTCCCTTTGCCTTCACATCTGATTGGAAATTCTCCTGTAAGCCTCAACTTGTACGCACGTACCTGAATGTCTGGTTGTCTGTTTTCCAATGGGTCTGTCTTTGGCTATCTGTCGAGCTTTCCGCCTGCCGGCGTCTCCGCTAGTCTGTCCATTCTCGGTCTCTTATCTTCTTCGGTCACTCGCCAGTCCGTAAGGTACTGTCTGTTTCTGCAGCTACTGATATTGTTTTGTCCTTTTTTTATTTTCTACTAAATTAGTTTGTCATATCTATCTTATAACCCTAACAGTTTGAATAGCTGTCAGCCTCTTTTGTTGTTGTTTGTTGTTGTTTGTTGTTGTTGTTTCCTAAGATTTCCTGCTAGGTGTTGGGTTTAAGGTTTTCAAACATGTCTAGATATCTTTTGTGTGGGTGTCTGTGTCTGTATGCCTCGTCCACCCGCCATAATGCCCTGAGCAAGGGCAAATTTTTTGCGGAGGACCCGGACGATTCATACCGTACATGGGAGCATGGCAGTCAGATTTACAGAGGCAGATCGTCACCAAAGGCATGGGGATAGGGAATGCACCATAGACAGGGTGTAGAATCCCCCTGGCACAGTTCGCCATTTGGTTTAGTCTGCCTCTGCAAACTTGATGCTGGACTGGTTGTATTTCTAGTGTGGAAGCTTGCTTTTTGGATCAGTGATGTCCTAGCTGTTAAAACGTGGAACCTGCTCCATGCTTGTCAGACTCTTTAGTGTTAGCTGTAGTGATATCTTAAGGGTAACTGTTCTGAAAAGAAACCATAGGAGTTTCTCTCAGTTTTGTGTGTGTTTCTGAATCCATCTTTTTCTATCCATTTTCTTCAGGTGCACAGATGAAAAGTCCAGAGAAAAAGAAGAGAAAATCCAGCACTCAGGTATGGGCAATGCTTGGAATGTATCAGTGTTTCATGTCTTCCTCTTGCATCATTTGTCCACATGTTTTAATGTCTCTCTCCTTGTCCCTACGTTTTTTTTTCCCCACAAGGGAGCTGCGTTTTCCCACCTCTCTGAGTTTGCGCCCCCTCCCACTCCTATGGTGGACCACCTTGTCGCTTCCAACCCTTTCGATGATGACTTTGGCCCACCGTCACGTCCAGGAGCAGGGGCCGGGGCTCCGTTCCTGCCCAGCCCGGGAGGTGGCGGTGCTGGGGGCTATGGAAGTGGGGGCCGGATGGGAGGGGGCATGGGGTTTATGGGAGGTCCGGGGGGGCCAGGTGGCGGGCAGCCCAATCGTAGACCACCTTTCGGGCCCCCGCCACCCAATGCAGGGCCCCATCACCAGCTAGGCTTTGGGGCCATCCCTGGCTTTGGGGGGGGTGGGGGAGGTGCTGGTGGGGGAGGCTTCCCCCCTAGTGGGCCCTCGCAGTTCAGCATTCCCCCTAACTTCAGCCCCCCGATGCACCCTGGCCCTGGGTTCAACCCCATGCTCTCTCCTGGGGGCATGGGTGCTCCAGGAGGGGGGGGTCCCCCACACCCACGTTTCGGAATGCCACCACAACAGCCCCAGCACGGACAAGGGGGTGGGCACCCGTTCAACAGCCCCCCCTTACCCGGTGGGGCGGGTCCGAGAGGGCCCCCACATGGCCCACTCACCCCCATGGCTGGCATGCCAGGGGGAATCAGCTTAATGGGTGGCCTGGGAGCTGGTGGAGGAGGTGGAGGAAATATGGTGGGGGGGCTTCCAGGATTACCCCCGCCAGGACCGTTTCCTCCCTCTCAGGATGGGCCCTACCCCGGTCCCAGCCCTCCTGGGGGTGAGGAAGGGAAGAACTTTGGTGGAGGAGTGGGACCACAAAGCATGCCCCCATCTCAGCAGCAGCAGCAAAACTTAAACCAGCCACCCCCTAACAATGTCACCCCCGGGCCGCCCTCGTCCGCTGGGCCCCCACCCCCTCAGCCTGGCGGAGGTGGCTTCCCTGGTCACCCTGACGTCCAGCCACCCAACCCAAATGCAGCCAACCAGCCTCCGTCCGTCCCGCCCCCCTCAAATCCCAACTCCTCTCCATCTGCACCTCTGAATGGCCCCCAGCCTCCCCAGCAACAAGTGTCCAATCAGCTGCAAGGCCCTAATTCTGCAGGTGCTCCCACAGGAAACCCTGCCCAGCAACAGCAGCAGCCCACACCCCCCAGTTCTGCCCCTGGTCCCACTCCTTACAGCCAACAGAACAGCACACCGGGCCCGGCTCCCCTGCCCAGCCAGCCCCCGGGTTCCGGTCCAGCCGCCATGACAAATAACGGCAACGCCAACAGTTCCAGCAACAATCCCAATCCCCCCTCAAACTCTACTCCCACCCCGAGTACCCAGTCCCCGCTGCCCCCAGGTCCCACCCCTCCATCCGGTGCCGTGCCTGGGCCCCAAAAGCTCGGTGGCGGGATGGTTTTTCCATGCGGTTTCTGCCTGTCAGAGGTTCACGATGACCAGGAGGCCATCTTGTGCGAAGCGTCGTGCCAGCGCTGGTTCCACCGGGACTGCACGGGCCTGACCGAGCCGGCTTACGGGCTGCTGACTCGTGAGAGCTCCGCCGTCTGGGCCTGCGACTTCTGCCTCAAGACCAAGGAGATCCAGGCCGTGTACATACGCCAGGGCCTGGGCCAGCTAGTGGCTGCCAACGAGGGCTGATGCTGTTTCAGGGAGCTTTCTTCTCCCCAGCTCAGTGCCACTGGAGTTTTGTTTTTCTTTTTTGTGTTTTTTTTATTATTATTATTTTAAGAAGTCTCACGAATCGCTCTTTCATTTCTTTTCTGGATCAAGAGACACCCTGGTCATTGCCTTGGCATCCTTTGCATGGTGTTCCGACCCACTGACGCTGTCCCAAACCACTACCTCACGTGTGCTGTGACTGACTGTCATGCCGCCTGACCATGTCACAGCATGCACAACCAAGGCCTCCCCTACACTCTTCACCCACGGTCGCCCATGCTTTACCCATGGCCCTTATGGACCTTCAATGTGTCTGGGAAAAACCAGGCTGTATAAAGGTGTAGATATGAACGTGATGTTTTTTTTCCTCATTTCACATGGATTGCAGGAAAATCCAATAAGATGTACACTCCCTGCTTTAAACTTTTTTTGTATTCATTAGCTGGACACTTGAGAGCATTGCATTAAATGCTAAATGAATCACATTGTATAGCAAAGTGTATTGTATCGAATCATACTTGCATGGTGTTTGTACACTTCAATGCAGTAAGATGTTTGTTTTGTGTGGTCTCTGCTTGAGGCTGTAAGGTAAACTTGATAATTTGAACGAAAAAATGTTATCGCCTCGGTAAAGGCCTCTGTAATAGTGTAACTTTTTTTAACACGACTTTGTTAAAGTTGCCTTGTTTTTAGCATCTCTCCTTATGTTGTGAATTTTTGTACCGATATCTGTGCTGTTCCATGTGCTGTGTTGGTGACTGTCCAATGGAGGAGAAGGTACTGAACTGAAGTAAAGAGGACATTTTTGTACTTATTTGTTCTTTTTTGGCTTTTATTTCTAAATTGAAAAGTCAATTAGGTAGGGCTTCATATTTCTGTATTTTCATAGGAGGCACGTAGCATTTGATTGGTAGATGCATTTATCCCAAGTGACATGCGGTGGAGCCCATAGCCAGAAATGCTACTGATAGACCCTCCTCAGTTGATTTTGCTCATGTGATGATGGGGGAGGGGATGCAGCAAATTTCCTAGCTACAGAAAGCACGGTTAGCCAGTCACAAGGGTGTAGATTTGCGTTTGGACAATAGGGACATATCCCTACCAATATTGTTAAAGTACTTTGTATGCTTAGCCTATGCCCTTGACCAGTCTCTAGAGCAGCGGAGAGCAGAGCTGACCCTGGAGTGCTGGTATCCAGCAGGTTTTCTATCCTACCTGTTTTTTGATGAATCCCACCTGATCAGAGAGATAGTAACTCATCACAGAAGAAAACTGGCTGGATACCAGCACTCTGGGGTTGTTACCTACACCTGCCATACAGCAATTGAGGGTCAGAGGCCAACAGTATTGCAACTACCAACCACGGGATTTGAACAAATGACCTTATGAATCATGAATCCTATGCCAGAGAGTTACATACTGCACTTTGCGGTTTATCTCAGGAAAATTAAGTTTAATTATTTACAAACTCCTATCTTCATTTTCCCAGTTGCAGTGTAAATGATAAGGGGGGAAAATTGTTTCAAAACCCTTTTTTGAGAAGTAGCCAGTGTTCTGCTGTTGGTTTGTTTTGGCAAATGTATTGGATTGATTGACAGCCAGAAAGGTAACCGAGAGCGCAGCGTCTGCTTGTCAGAGTCCTATTCCGGCCAGTTTGAAGAAGGACTCTGCAGCCTGTTGTTCCGCCCCCTGGTCCTCTCAGCCAATGAGGGAGTGACGTGGGCAGGACTTAAGTCCAGCCGTCGCGAAGTAACAGGTTGCATCCGCATAGTGAATTTAATTCTGCCGTCGCTGTGAAATACGAGCTGCCGGTTGCCAGCTATTATATTAACCTGTATGTTTTCTTCTGCAACCTTGAGTACGATTCGAAGTGTAGTTTGAGAGAAGAAGGACTTTAACTTGATTTTGAAAGTTAAGAGCCTTTGGATCTACAGATAAGCGATTTGTAAGTAATAAACAGGTACAGTGACGTGTCGGCACTGTTTCAATTCTGCCTTCATTTGTTTGTAAATTCGCAATTATCCCGTCTTTGCACTGGAAGGCTCACATACTGCTGATTGAGTTTATCGTTGGGTTATAATGGCCAGCCCATCTTGAAACAAAGAGCAGGTGCATCACCTGTGGCTTTAATCTTAAACCCGTGGGTGTCGAGAGCTATGTTCATTTTCTTCATGCAAGTACAAACCTACACGTTGAATATTTCATTACGTATGTTAATCTCGTTCCCATGAACATCTTTCGTTGCCTCTGTTAGTTTTCGTTTTCTTTTCCCAGCACGTACTCCTTCGATGCTGTTTAATTGTAGTTGCCGTAATGGCACTATTATCTTGTTTGTGTTGTATAATCAGCCTTGTTTTCGGTGTGCGAAATGTGTGCCAGTTATATATTAATTTCTGCTATACTTTAATGCCGTTTAACGAGCGCGATATGTTATTACTTACGGACACAATCGAGTCACTTTCCGATGTTACAGGTTTCTTAAACAGCATCAACTCTGCTTTAGCACTTTCACATTTTTAATAGTTATGTATCTACTGAGTATTCACGCCTTAGTATTGAAAACCAGAAACTTGGGTAACCTCAAAGGTACGGAACGTGAAGAAGTTTTCCCAGTTTGTAAATATATCCAACAGCTTGTGTCGGGTCGGTTCTTATGTAAAATTAAGTTATTTAATATCCTGTACTTTTAATCTTTTTTTTTTTTTTTTTTATTAAACTGAAGTAGCTGATTGTCTAACTGCAGATGGTCTAAGTTGCAAGATAATTTAATGTAGTGTAATGGCCATAGAAATTCTTCTGCTTTATTCTATTATTGTGTGTATTCTGTGTCTATCATTGTGTTTTTGAACTACTTTATGCCGAAAGTTCCTTCGAAATTAATAAAGTATCTCTATCTGGTAACTGATATTTACATATTTCCAGCTAGGGGACAATTCAAGTCTTTTTTTTTTTTTTTGGAAGCTCTAAATATAGTCAAGCACTTTCGATCCTTTCTGTAGTTGAAGCCGGGTTTTAGTGAATTGGTCTCTGATTTAACATGATCTTGTAGGTATGACTGTGTCACAAATTCATCTGAAAGTACATCTTGGAAAAACACATACAAATGTATAACAGTAACGTTTTTCCATATTTTTTTTCTTTTTTCCCCATTGAGTTAAAGATTGAGGGGAACTTGCCGTGTAGTGGTCTGCCTGATGTTTTTTTTGGGCTGTGTCAAATATAGTTTTATGGATGTAAGTGGTACCCTTCCTATAATGTAGTTTTTTAGTATGGGTATAGTAGGAACACCTTGCAATGTCAACACAGAGGTATGGGATAAATCCGCTGTTTACTGATTTAATCATGAATGATTACAGGAAGTCATCTTTGGTTGGCATCACTTTGCATTTAGGAGCAGTGCATGGGCTTTGGATGTTTTATAATCAGTCCTCATGTGAAAGTTTCAGTTGGTTCAGGAAAGGGACAGGGCCTGAAAATGTCTGTGCATGGGGGCTCAAAGAAATGAGGTCAGGTGTGGATGGAGCTTGCTTACCCTAAGCGCCACACCCTGGTCTGAGGTCCCAGCCTTTCAGCTTGTTCTATTGTCATATTTTAACCTTTCAGAATTGGAGAACTAGAAGATTGATGAATGCCCCTTCCAGTATTTTCTCTTATTTATTAAAATTCTTATTTGTGCAGTTTGAAGTTTAATCATCATGGATCATAGATCCTGAGCTTTGCGGAGAGCAGATCTAACTTTATGCAACCTCATGGGCAGCCAGCCACACAGGAGGGTAGGTTACTGCGTTAATGACGACTGGAATCACAGCAGTTTGACTGCATTAACAAGTTAACATTGCACCACGGAAGCTTAGTGATAGCCGTAGCATGTTAGCGCTAGTGGCAGCAGCAACAACGCCAGTAGGTGAATGGTGGGGAAGGGGGTGTCAGCAGCAGGTTAGTGGCAACAGCTGGTAAGGGTGCAGTTTTGCAATGCTAAACCAGGCCGGCTGTCTAGGGATGGCTTCTGCTTGAATAAACCAGCTTGTCTCGTATTCCAACAAACATTCTCGCATTACAGATGGGAGTTCTAGTTTTTCTAGTCTTCCTGTGTATGCAGGAGTTCCAGTCTTCTCACCACACTGCTGCTGTTTGGGGCTTTTGCACATAAACGTGTGAATGATTTCTGTGGGCTTCCTCAGATGTACTGTGAGCGAGTGTCAGGCTGGTTAACAATTTCTTGGCAAGGCTTCCTGCTCTGCTCACTTAATCTATGATTTCAGTCGTTCATCTTTGTTTGGTGTTTATGTAAACATTCCTCCCTTGCGGCAGAAATTCCACTAAACGATCGCACTGTTTATGAAGGTCAAATGGCTGAACCAGTTATACCGAGAGCTCACGTACCATGACAGAGACTCGGAGGTGGGGCATGCAACCCGGTTGGTATGGGGGGAGTGAGTTCCTAGCATAGCTCCCCTTGTTTTCTGCTCTGCATCATATCGACAATAGGATCAGGAATGAACCCCCCCCCCCTCCCCATGTGTGCTGGCAGTCATACATACACTGAATGATATGCAGCAAAATACCTCCAGAAATATGAAGGCGCTTCATAGAAAGTTTTCTGCTGTTACTTGCCTCTGCTGCTGGTGTTGTGCTTCCTTGCTTCCTTTCTGCTATGTCCAGAATTGGCCCATTTGTAATCTATCCATATAATTAAACCTACGCAAGAGCTAAATGCACATTTTAATACGAGCTAATATACTGTGCTGTGGAAAGAGATTGTAGTTATGAATAATAGCTTGAATGTCTGGTATATTTGGTTAAATAGAAAAGTATAGTAGTATACTAATGCACCCCCCCACCCCCCCCCCCCCCCCACCCCTCAC
>JAODJW010000046.1:10788124-10812424 GCA_026777045.1 Hyperopisus bebe
TAATCAGCATTAAATAATAATTAATTAAACTTTAATTTCAAACATATTGGTGGAGAATATTAAAATTTACTTGAGCTTAATAATTCCTACAAAGCCATTAACCAGGAGCCTTTGGAGGACTTCGCGGACATGCTGCACATGATCCCTCTCGTTCTAGAAAAAAATCTGAATATCATCCAGGTACATGAATACAAAGCGATTCAGCATATCCCAAAGGACCTTGTTAACCAAGTTTTGGAAGACTGCAGGAGCATTCGTAAGCCCAAAAGGCATTCCAAGATACTCATAATGACCAGTAGGCATGTTAAACGCAGTCTTCCACTCATCACCCTCCTTGATCCTGATTAGGTGGTAGGCGTTTCTCAGGTCTAGTTTCGTGAAGATCTGTGCACCCTGTAACTGGTCCAGGACTGAAGATAACAATGGCAGGGGGTATCGGTTCAGTAATCAATACAAGGGCAGAGCGAGCCATCCTTCTTACCAACAAAAAAGAAGCCGGCCCCTGCAGGTGATGAGGATGGTCGTATAATGACTGCCCTATGTACTCTTCCATAGCTGTCCTCTCTGGTGCCGAAAGAGAATATAGACGTCCCCTAGGAGGACTAGTTCCCGGGAGCTAAGTCAATGGTACAAATGAATTGCGGTGAGACAGGAGGGTGATGCCTGGAACTTACTGAAAACCCCCTGTAGGTCCTGGTATTCAGCGGGTATTCGAGAGAGGTCAGGGGTCTCTTCAGGAGCAGAGGGGGCCACTGGTAACAGGGCAGAGCGTAGACAGTGAGAGTAGCAAGATGGAGCCCAGGTGGTGATAAACCCCCTTCCCTAATCGATCAGAGGGTTATGCCTGAGGAGCCAAGGGTGACCTAACACCAACGGGACCTGTGGGGAGTCAATTACGAAGAGTAATACTTTCGACATGATTCCCAGATAAACAGAGACTCACCGGGATGGTAGCATGGGTCACTGTTGCCATTCTTCTACCCGTGAGGGATTGAGCCACCGGGGGCACCTGAACTGGTGTGGTGGATATCTCCCACTGCTGGACCAGGGTGGCATCTACAAAACTGCCAGATATAGGGTACCGAAACCAGGGAAAACTAGGAACAGCTGGGACAGGAGTGTCCGAGACAGGAGCAACCAGTAAAACAAGAAAAACTGGATGGCAGGGTACGAAAACCAGTGCCATCCATGACAATATATGTCTAAATATCAAAGTCTATCTTGCGCTGTTTTTGCAATAACACTGCGCGCATTTTCTAAAAACAATTGTAATCATTTTCATCCTTGCTGTTTAAATTGGGTTTATTTGCTTTACAAAATCCCCAGCATTCTTTTTTTTCAACAAAATCACATCACTATGTTTACAACGAAATCACATCGCTAGAACAACATGCTTTATGCATGGTGTACTGGTATATTAAATGACATACTTAAAAAAAAAATTTTTTAATTACTTGTCATGTTATCCTGATTCTTGTAAATGCTAATTGTCACGATCTATGCGTGAGTGGGGAGCGAGGAAACAACCTGCCGGTAATATGAACAAACGGGTTTATTATGGGGAATCAAGGGATAGACAGGACAGTACGAACATCAATGATGGATCTGGGGTTACACACTCAGACGTGGACTTAAATGCACAGGATTAAACGAGCAAAACAGGAAACAGCTGGTTACAATCAGGGTAGTACATGTGGTAAATGAGGGGGCTTGGCACACATGAGGATCGGACGAGCTAGGCGTGACAGAACCCCACCCCTAAAGGTGCGCACTCCCGGCAGCACCTCAGGGCAGATGACGGATGAGACGAGGCGGGGACACGGGACCTGCAAAACAAGACCAAGAACATTAACGAGGGACCAGGAACAGGACAGACACACAAAACAGGCACAACGGCAGGAACCAGGACAACACCTGATAAATGGGAAACGCAGACATGCACACCAGAAAGGGAGAAACAGAAGGCACAGAGAATGGAGGAACAAAAGGACCAGGAATGAATGGAGGAACGACAGGGGGATGAGGAGCTGAGACAGGAGACACAGAGGGACGAGGAGGAAACATGGGAGGCCAGACAGGAAAGGATGGGGGACAATGGGGAGCCCGATGGAGCCACGGCGGGCAACGGGCAGCAGCTGGAGGGGCCGCAGGCAACAGGGAGGCAGGCACAGGAGGGGACCACAAAGGGGGCAAAGAGACAGGCCGAGGGACAGGCGGAGGAGGGGAGGCCGACGCAGGCAAGGAGGGAGATAGAGCCGCGGCAGGTGACGGTGCAGCCACAGCCGGCGAAGGTGCAGCCGACCGACAAATCGGACGAGGGGGACCCGCAGGTGACTGAAGAGTCGAGTCCGGGGAACCAGCAGGCAACCGACGAGGTGTCAGGGGCGGGACTGAGGATGACCAATGCGGCGTTAGAGGGGGACCCAGCAACCGCCAGAACAAGTAGGTTGGGATCAGGCGGGACAGGCAAGGCAAGCGCCGGTGGGACAGGTGGGACAGGCACATCAGGCGCTGGTGGGATGGGCAGGACATCCAGCACGGGTGGGTCAGGAACATCCAGCACAGGCGGGTCACGTATGGGAGCCAGTGTTGGCGCCTCACGAGCAGGTGCTGCCCCTTGGCTGCCCCAAGTTCTGGGTACGTGTGGGATAGTGTCCCAAATTGACCTGGCCCCTTTAGGAGCCACGTGAGTTCCCCCAAAAGCTGCCCGCGATGGCAGCGTGATGGAGGCCACGCGAGCTTAGGGTACTTGCATGCCTGACGTAGCGGTAATGTCGGGGGCGAATACTACCAGATTCCGGATGTAGGAAACTTCTTCTTGGAATCCGGCAGGAGGAGAAACAGCGAGAGAGACGCCCCCCAGGCTCTTCCTTCTGTCTCTGCTCCTTTTGCTTCTTCTTTCTTCTCCGGATGGTGGTGGTCAGTGGAGGTTGGGTCCTCTCAGGGAGGGCAGGCAGCTCTGGACTTTGATTGCCTCCAAGAGAGATCGGTGGGAGCCTCATCTCTGTAACCCTCTCGACCAGCTGCTGGAGGTTTTCGCAAACCTTGTTAATGAGGTGCCTGTTCCCGGGCGGAGACATCCTCTGTAGCAAGGTTCTGCTCCGGCTGGCCAAATTCAAAGCCACGGGATCCTTTCGAACTTTGGGCAGATTCAGCCGGTAAATGACGCGGTTGCCCTTGGCTTGTGGAGGTGCTGCATTGTCGAGATCCGTCATTCTGTCATGATCCATGCGTGAGCAGGGAGTGAGGAAGCACCTCTGAGAGCCGGTAATACGAACAAACGGTTACACACTCAGACGTGGACTTACATGCACAGGATTAAATGAGCAAAACAGGAAACAGCTGGTTACAATCGGGGTAGTACACATGGTAAATGAGGGGGCGTGGCACACAGGAAGATTGGACGAGCCGGGCGTGACACAACCAGCCATTGCAGGGTGCACACTCAGTCACACATACGGTCAGTGGTTTTCAGTGGTGGGCAGGGTTCCGCTAATCCACTAGCTACTGATTAGTGAAGCTAACTTTTCGTTAGTGGATTACCAGTTCCGCTAACTTTGAAAATAATTAGTGTATCAATTAGCTTCTGCTAAATTTAGTTCCACTTTCTGTAATTCTGCTAACATTTTTTGCAGGTAAAGTGAATAAAATTTAATAGTCAAAAACATTTGTAAACCCTAAAATCATACTTTTTTTTGTTCCTGTGTGTTATGAGCATGTCTGCAACAGTTTGTCTGACTGTGTAAAGACATGACTGATCGATAACTTGTTGGATTTAAGGTAGTCTGGGCAAAATGAACTGAACGAAGATACAGTCCATTTCTGCAAGTCTATATCCAGTGGGGTCCTTGGGAGACCATTAGCATCAGCAATATTTTTGCCAGGGCAATATTTAATAGTGAAATTAAAATCAGCTAATTCAGCCACCCACCTTTAGCCTGTTGCATTGAGTTGGGCAGTCGTGAGGATGTAAGAGATGTAAAGGATTATTATCTGTATACACCACAAATGCAGGGGCATGGTACGAGTAATCCCTGAATTATTGAAATATTTCCTATTTAAATTCTAAGAATGCCAGTTTGCTGATAATTCATTTCAACTGGATACAGAGATCTAGATCCATAGGCACTTACCCTTGGCTTGTCCCCGTGCCTCTGGTAAAGCACTGCACCTAATCCTCCTTCTTCATGGTGCAGAATAAACTCCTGGTTGAAATCTGGATAGCCAAATACTGGGGGACTGGAGAGACTAGCAGGTATGTTATCACTTTTTGATGTTCTTCTGTCCATGTTATGAGGAGATTGCTGGAAAGTTGAGCCTTCTCATGTCTCTGTGCTGTATTCTTTCTTTTCACATGTTTTGATTGTAATGTTGTGGCCTGCCTAGGTGATGTGGCAGGCAGTAAGTCATGCAAAGGTTTTGCAAAGTACTGTATGAGAAGTTCTTGATGTGTAATCTGTAGTAACTTAATAAACCTAGAACCTGTCTGAGTTCACTACCTGTAGCAAGTTTCCGTTCCTTTAGGGTCTGCACTGATGCAATCTCTGGTGGATCCATAGTGTACCTGTCTTCAGATATCATTTGTCCTAGAAACTTTACTCTTGTCTTGAAGTGCTTACACTTCCTAGCTGTAAGTTTGATGCCATGCTTTTGGTATGTTCTGAGCACCATCTGGATATGCAGGATATGTTTGGTGAAACACTTACTGTGTATGAGGTTGTCATCCATGTATGTTTGGTAGATCTCATCCTTAAGTCCCCACAGACATTGTTTCATACAACGTTGAAACTCTGCTGGTGCTGAGCTAAGACCAAAGGGTATCCTCACCTGCTCATACAAACCCCAGGGTGTTATAAAAGCTGTGAGTGAGCGGCTTTCTTCATCTATAAAGTCCTGGTGATATATTTTACCCTGATCCAGGACTGAGAACCAAGAGCTGCTACTGTACTTACATTGTCCAACTTATCTTGGATCCTGGGTATTTGGTGTCTATCTGGTACTGACTTCCAATTCAATTCTTGGCAGTCACAGCACAGTACTGGTGTCTATTTGAAGTGCCTCCTCATCAGTCCTTCAGATTTTTAAAAACCTGAAGACCTGCATTAACTGACCTGGCTGAAGGAGGTTATGTTCTATGCTTGCCTGAGTTGCGTTGTGAACCTGCAGTCAATTACTTTTCCTCAACGACCAGGATTATGCATCTCAATAAATTGAAATTGAATTGTGAGAACTGAAATTGAATTGAGAGAAGTGAATTTTTATGTATAGAGCGTCACATTTTCCAGGTAGGATAAATGCAATTTCAAGTTAACTGGAATTCAAATTCAAACTAATAAATTCAGATTCAGTTTTTTAATGCAACAACTGCAGATTCAAATATGCACTATTCAGATTCAGATTCTAGTGGCACAAATATCAGCCCATAGAGGCATCGCAACCATTTATGAAGAAACACTTTCAATAATCTAGAAGTCAGGATTTAAGTTCAAATCATTCTAATTGTTGTTCCTCAGAATTGCAGGCATCTGTACAAATTCTAAATCTTTGTCTCTCCGCCTTATTACGATTTAAAGTCCATCAGGTCCTTATGTGGAAATTTTAGCTGAATTTGCAGAATTTCTTTCAGACCTGGTTATTTCAACTGAAAGAGCAATAATTGTGGGGGGGTTTAATATTCATGTAGATAACAAACAAGATCCTCTGTCAATAGCCTTTATACTAATATACTGGACTCCATGGGTATTGCTCAAAATGTAATTGGGCCCACTCACAACTGCGGTCATACCCTTGATTTAATCCTATCGTTTGGTCTTAATGTAGATAATGTAACACTACTGCCTCAGACCAGTATCTGCATTTATCCTACCTGGAAAAGAATTGTATCTCTGACCATCATCTTATTACATTCAATATTTACCTTAGACAAAATAAAAATTCCTCAAGTCACTTCTGTGCCAAACATACAATCACGTCAAATACAGCTAGTAACTTTATGGATAATCTCCCCAAGCTATCGTTTTTGACAAAAGTAATGTTGAATCCCGCTGAACTTGATAGCATCACAGATTGTCTGGCATCTACGCTTAGTTCCACCTTAGATAAAATTGCTTCATTAAAAATTATGAAGATCAGAGAAAATAAAACTCCCTGGTATAATGACCACTTACATACTTTAAAACATGAGACACAGAAATTAGAACGCAAGTGGAGACAAACTAAACTAGTGGTATTTCGAACTAGCATGGAAAGAGGCTATGGGTAGCTGTAAAAAGGCTCTTAGTGCTGCTAAATCAGAGTATCTATCGCAGCTAATAGATATTAAGAAAAACAATCCTAGATTACTATTTAATATGGTGTCCAAGCTGACTAATAACACCGGGCCACAAATTTAAACTTTTTTCTGCTTCCGAAATAAAAGTTGTGTTCCTAAAGGAGTTTTTGCTGCTAAAATCAAATCTGACTTCAGTTTCTTTCTAGCACATACAGTGTTTGAGAAAAACGGAAATGAAGTTTTTTTATAGTCATTCTATAAATAGTAATGCATTTTCTCCGGCTTACACGTCTGGAAGCACTGCACAACAATTTTTTTTGAAAAGTTTTGCTTCCTGGAGAGTTTTTGCTGATTGAGAAAGGTACCTGTTGGGTATGCACAAATATAATTTTGGTTTTGCTGCATCATGTAGGAACTCTGAGAAACAGAGAGTTAACTCTTTACCAGCAATAATGTATTTTATCGCGTTTATGTTTCTCATACGCTATTACATTCAACATAATTAGAAGTGTTTTGCTCTTGATTTTCATTTGTAGTCGATGTCAGGTACATCATGTTGCAGTGTTAAACAGTAGTCAGCAGAAATATTCATACTTGGTGACATCAAACGCCATTCCAACAGTCTCGAACCCAGCAATTTAGCTTTTGCTTTTGACAGACCCCAATCTCTGACCAGATTGTTTAATTCTAACTGTGTTATGAGATGTGGATCACCGGATGAGCACGGTTCAAAATCCGGATCAATGTCCCTGCCAGTTCCCTGCATTGCAGATTCTTCATGTGGCATGTCTAAGATCCATTCCTCTGGCGGTTTCGGAATTGGAAGACTGTGGTCATGTGGCACGGGTCTCATTGCTGAAGGCGGATTAGGGTATTCAATTGACTACTTGTTTTTGGCAAAGAAACCAGACACATTAGTCAAACAGAAATAGCAGTCCATCACATGGTCTTTCTGTTCTTGCCATATCATCGGGACAGCAAACGACATTGTCTTTCGAGTGTCTCTGAGGCAGGGTCTCAGACAGACAGCACATCGCACAACAAATGTGAGGCGTCCATTGCTTGTCTTGATCACTGATTTTACAGCTGTACAGATGATATGCTTTCTTCACGAGAGCAGTCACTGAGCATCTGTGAGGCGCAAGCGCATATTCACAACAAATATAGCAGAATGTATCGTGGCTGTTTAGACATCGACAAGACATATCGACCAACATCAATCGTCCTGCAAATGTCTATAGCATCTACCTTACTTGTTACATTGTTACTGAGGCAATGCTATATTCTGAAACAATACATACACACTATCAGTTCTATATTAACCCAATGAGCAGCATCTGTGTATGTAAGCCACTTTTATAGCCTGCTAAGGCAGTATCAAGCTGGCTCCAGCCTGTCTAGTCATGCCCAGGCTGCAAACTTCCACAGAACAGCTTCCAATCTGACTCAATTCCATTCTCAGACTGTACAAAACATTGTTGATAGGTCTCTTACAGAAGTGAAAATTTTTGGACACAAATATGCGAAAAAGACATGACAAAACTGAAGATTTCAATGAAACGGTACATGATGGGCGAATTTGGATATGATTTTCGTGATCAGCAGCCAAAAATCTATAAGAAACACCCAACAATGTTCAAGAAGCAAAAACTTTGTTGTGCAGTGTAACCAGACTAGTGTGCCCACATTATTTTCTAGTAACAACTTTATGCAATTTTTTTGAGTATTTTGAATACTCAAGTAACTACAGTTTCTGGCCTTGACATGACTTGTGCTAATGCTGCAACCACCCTATTTGAATCATTTACCTTGGTTAACCAATCAAAACTGACTGTCCTTAATCTTATCTTCAAATTCATCTACTTGTATGCTAGACCCTGTTCCAACAAAATTATTCAAAGAGATGATCCCAGCAGTGATTAAACCGCTACTAGCAATAGTAAACTCCTCAATCAGCACTGGCCATCTACCAAAATCTCTTAAACTAGCAGTAATTAAACCTTTGTTGAAGAAGCCAAACTTAGATCCCTTAGATCCCTTTAGATCTCCAGAGGGGGGGTGGTGGAGGGAATATATATATATAAAAAAAAAAAACCTTGGTGTTACTCTAGATTCCAATCTTTCGTTTGATGTCCATGCTTGAAACATTATCTGTACTGCCTACCTTCAACTGCATAATATTGCCAAATTAAGAAACATGCTATCTTTTCAAGATGCAGAGAAATACACTGAAAAAAATGTTTTGTTGGATCTAATTAATTTTATTATAAGTGGTTGCATTAAATTAATTAATCCAAGAACAGATTTAAAGTTCACTTAATTAAAAAATGTAAGTATTCTACACTAAAAGAAAATGCTACATAAATGTAAGTAGAGTTTAATTATTATTTTTTAATTACTTCAGCAACACCCATGTTCTACTTAAATAGGTTGTTATTAACTTATACAAGTAAACTCAACGTATTAAAAATACATTTATCTGAATTATTAACTTAAGATATTAATGTAATGTAATGTAATGACAGCGTCTGCTGTCACCCTGTGGGTGGACGTTGTTTGAAAATGACCACAGCCTGGCGTGTCACGGGGACATGAAACCATGTCATACACGTCTTTGCATGCACTTGGATGGCAAACACGCAGCTTCGATATATTTCTTCTTTGTGTCAAACTGAAATATTTTTATTTTTCTTAAATTTTAAATCAAAGCATTTGAAATGAAAGTGGCAACGTTTTTGTGGCCAAAGGTCTCGCTGCTTTGGTGCATCCCGGTGTTGGCTGGTGAAAAGTTAAATTATCGGTTTTCAGTCGTCTTCTCTTCCTATTAAGCGACCATTTCTGCACATTGGCCAGGAATGTCAGAGCTGTCCAGCGTGGTGCGTGGTCTGTGCAAAACGTTTGCCTTCAACAGCACATTAACATGTTTCTTGATACAAGTCAAGAAGTGCACTTGTAAAGGTTTGGTCAGATACTGACTTTCACTCATACACACAGACAGTTTCAGCTGTGATATTATTATAGGAGCAGCACAGGAAATCCAGATATAAGCAAGACACTTGTTTTCTCACATCTACAGGGTTGTGGTTTAGATTACTGTCGCAGGTGTGTGTGTGTGTGTGTGTGTGTGTGTGTGTGTGTGTGTGTGTTGGGGGGAGGGTGGTGGTGGTTGCATCTTCTTCCTGTTTTGTCCCACAGATGTGCGGTTTAGATAGTGTGCCCGGTGACTGACTGGCATCTATTTCAGAGTGTCACATGCCCTCTGCTTCCTGGAATATGCTCTAATGCTCTAGCCTTACTGCAACTTAACACTACATGAAAACTGGGTGGGCAGTGGTGTTTCATACTACACAGAAATAACATTTCATAACATACATGGCCAAAATGTCATAATTCCTTTGTTCGCTCATAATGCCCTGGATGTGTCAGTATTATTAACGAGCAAATGAAACCGCATATCAGACGCATTCGATCTCTGACATAACGAGAAAAAAAATCGGTTCATGGCATCTTGGAAGGCGTGAAAATTCCAAAATATGTTTTGCTGTTTCATAACATAACAGCGCCACATTTTGGATATTTCGTAGCCTTTTCGCGCTAAAGATCGACAGATTGATGACAGACGGATTCTTTTCGTTTGAATATCGTACCTCTCCCCAGAATATGCGCACGTAGCCCGGACTCAGAAACACGCTTAGAAACATTGTAGTGATCGCATGGCGCATGCGCACAATAACCATAATAACAACATGAGATGCGGGATTTCAGGCGTGCAGAATCAGGCACTACACCTGTACTGTACTTCAGCTGGTAAACTTAGAAATGGCTTGCGACACCAAGGTTTTTCTTTAAAAAATTAGCTGTCTTATTTCTAGTGGTTGTATCATGCCGCTAGATTCAACCATCTTATATATGCGACCGATCTGAAGTGCCACGAAACCACCAAAAGTATGTACGTAGAAAACATATGCACGAACTCGCATGACGAGATCAGCGTGTGTGCAAAGCGGGAGTTGAAGGCGAAGTCCAAGAATATACTTAAAAAAATAATGGATATATTTGCAATATGTGCACTACATCCACGGGACGATTTTCGCATTTTTAAATACCTGTGTGCAGCTGTATTTTATTTTATGTTTCCAAATTTGCAGTAATTTACGAATCGCAGTCCACGAAAACGAAAGGTGACAGGCGTCTCCGAACACGCCACTGTCTTTGTGGGATGTAGTAA
Source organism: Hyperopisus bebe (assembly GCA_026777045.1). Lineage (NCBI taxonomy): Eukaryota > Metazoa > Chordata > Actinopteri > Osteoglossiformes > Mormyridae > Hyperopisus > Hyperopisus bebe. Next base: position 10,798,624 of record JAODJW010000046.1, read on the forward strand.
TCCTTATTACACGTGCTTTCTGTGGGACATTACTGTGGTGGATCATCACTGTAAAGTGTTAAACAAACTGATGCAATATTGGATGCACAAAAAAGACAGGCTTTCCAAACGCAAGCTCATATCGCACAAATACAAGAACGGAATTTTGAGGAGAGAGATGGATGACCAGCAGTATCGATTCCCCCACAGCGATAACGATAAGGAGTTAAAGATGAATGATCTACAACCCACGGTTGCTGGAGAATATTTCTGTAATGGTATACAGGTTGCAGTCTTAACTGTGTCCTTAGGTAAACTCATATTCGCTTGTTACTAAGTGTGTGTTTGTGCTGTTTAATATGATTTATCCACATAGTAACTGTAAGTGTTGATAACGCAGATGTTTATTAATAATTATACCTTATGTCCATATTCCATGCGCATGTATGTTTATTTTTGGCCTTGTTGGTATATCTTTTGATCTGTTTATGTTTTGTAATCGAAGATACTGGAGACCACATCACACAGGTCACCACTAAGAAGACTGGTGCAGGTATGTATCATTAGCAACGACGGTCACAACTGTCGCACTTACATGTTTTACTATCGCTCCTGGAGGCAGGATTACCAGTTTGCAGTTCTATAAATGGCCACAAGGGGTATTTTGAGACATGTTAAAGTATTAGCGACACAGGAGAATGTATTGTTCACTGTCAAAATCTGTACTGCGAATATATCCGTACATGCAATTAATTTGTGTCACATAAAAATATTGTAGTGAAAAAGTAAATTTTATATGCATGATGGGATTGAGCTGTTGTACTTTTTCGGTGGATAAATGGTGGGGTGGGATGTTTAATATTACTACATCGAATGTCCATGCTGCTATGTTGTGATTGCAGTTTCCGTTTCAGTCGCGGCAGAAACTTAATGTAAAATAAGAAATTTTAGGAATGAGGTTTAAGTCACTGTTCTGGATTTATTTAGAGGAAAAATAAAATCCCAGGTATTTATTGTATGAATTATTTTTCTTCTTTCTAGATAGTTTTGTAGAAGTTTATGAGACCGAGAACAAAGAGACAGACACAGAACGTGGTGAGGCACATAAAGCATATTTTCAAAAATTAATATAAACTAATTATCTATGACACTTGACTGCTTTTATATGCGATACTTAAATGATGTCATTTGTACGCTGTGTATTTAACAAATAGGTCACAGTAGAGTTAAAAGCATCGCAATAGTAGCATTGTGGAATCTATTTAAATAACATTAAAACTTATCGACAGATTTTTGCAGGACCGTTTTCAGAAACGCGCTTTGGATTTAAACGTTAGTATCTTTTACCTACCATAGCTGTCTTGAACAACAAATGTATTTTACTGTTTTCCTACAGTAATGGCCACGGTAGTGATGGGACTCTGTGTTCTGATTCTGTTTGCTGCTCTTGTCTGCCTTTTCTTATGGACCAAAAGGAGAAGCAGGCGCAAAGAGAATATACCATTCAGTAGTAAGTATCGAGAAAGTCGGCTGTGTCTCGTTATTATGTTATTAAGCGATTATTATTAACTTTAAAATGATGGCGTAATTGCCAGTAACAAACATGACATCTTCATCAGTAGAGGCTGCAAATTGAGCCCATTAACATTAGATAAAATAGTGTGTTAGTGTGTTTTAGTTAATTATTATCTAAGTGCGATTATTTTTAGCCATTTATTACACCAGTACAGGATCTCGGTTTGGTATCTATCCAATGTGATAGTGACAGTCTTTCCAGGGAATTAAACATTACAGTCAGATATTATCTTTATTCAGGAAACAAACTGGTAACAGATGGACCAAAGAAACATCAGAAACTACCTGATTTGGGTAAGGTTCTGCTTTTATATCAGCCCAGTTATATTCCCACAGTTTCATATGAGGTAGATTTTATGCAAGCTGTGTTGACTGATTTGAGGTAACTGATCTGCCAGCTGATATCCTGGGAGTCAGAAATTAATTTACTGGGATCATACTGGTTTCTAGGCAACATGTGATAACCCACAGTGAACTTACTGCTATCTGAACCTGTGCACAAAATTGTGAATAATATCACAGATCTTCTTCTCAACATGCATCCAGAAGGTGATTTTCCAGGAAAAATTCTCTGATGGGTGGTCATCTGCATTTTCTTTTTTGTTTAAATGTAGTATGATGCTTTCACACAGACTTTCATATATTATTTTCCAGATTGGGAGAGCGGCCATGAGAAAGTAAGTGTGTCTCAATGGATATGAGAAAATGAACTGTGTGAACTCCTACCCTGAATAGGACAAGCGGTTACGGGAAATGGATGGATGGATTGTGCTAAGTGGAAATATTCAGAACTTAGAAAGTTTATGTGCTTTACAAATGCACAGTAATTTCCCTGTAATAACATAGTAATTGTTTGGAGTAAGGTATGTCACCATTGCCGCAAATGTCAGAATACTTTCCCAGGATCTTAATAGATCAAGGCCGTTCTATGTTTTTTTTTTCTTTTAATTTTTAAAAACTTTTTCATTTTAATGAAAATGTGTAGAAGGAATGTAAGATCTCAGAATAAGGCAAGCATGAAGGAGCAGGGACCTTGCAGAACATAATGTTCGGCTGTCGAGTTCCAGTGTGTTTTTTGTGCTTCGTGTCTGGTCTTCCATGCCGGTGTCCTGATCATCCCTTGTGTGTTATAGTGTTGCTTCTTGAAGAATGAGGTAGATGCCCACAAGTGCTGTCTTGATGAAGACATTGATATGCACTATACCTGCTGGGGCCATCGGAGCTGGAGGGAGAGGCCACACATGCAAAGTGAAGACAGCCACATTATTGTCATCTACTCTCTTGTAGCTGATGGAAGGCCAGACCCATGACTGAATCGCAGGTAGGGGAGGGGGGTCAGTCGACCAGTTGTTTATCTGATGCCAGCAGCAATGGGCCGCCCTTTCTGGTCCTGTGCTGGTCCCACTGACTCACTGCCAGTACGAAGATTTGGCACGGCACAGTATTGTGGACAAGAAGCCAACTTGTGTCTGCGTGCATGACTGTGCCCTTCAATGCTCTCAGCTTTCTAGGAGTGCAGGGTGGTAGGAGTTCTGCAATGTGCATGAGAACGACCAATGAACAGCCATTTATGACGTCAGGTGACTTCTCTGCTCTATACAGTATATATATCATATAATCCGAAACGCATAACCACCAATCACGCAGCCTGTATCTCTGTAGCGAATTGTGCCACTGCAATAGACTATTGAACGTGAATGTAATATGGAAGATAAGCGTGGCTTTCATCAGCGTGACTATAATCCTTCAGTCTCACAAAATGAAGGGTTACATGAAAATGTGGTATGCTAAAGAAGCTTCTGTTATGTCACAAGATTCAGAAGTTTAGAATTTTGCTTGCTGGGTGAGTATGTTTCTTTGAAAAGTGCTGGAAGTTTGACTGAAGAACACATTTATTTTATTTGTGTCAGTCCTTGATGGGCTTGTATAAAGCTAATCAAGGCTCAGAAATATTCGTATATATGCATACAGTGTACAGTAGTTGTGCTGGTTCTTTAGTTGGCCTCCTAAGTGTTGAGTTTATTAATATAGCTTGAAGTAAAGATTCCTTGACATAAATTTCAAGACAGTCATGCGTACAATTTTATGTCTGCATGTGCTTGATAAAGATTTGAGTACTAAGGACAGTATGACTAGAAGATTTTAGAAATGTATAAAATAGAACTATGTGTATTAAAGGTCCATCATTAAATGATGTAGAATTCTATGAATCATGTATTAATATATAGTGGTATAATTGTTTTTTTTTTAATATAATTACAAAGCTTTTTGTACTTATTATAACCTTAATCTTGTTGACTGTTACATATTCCTGAACATGCTATTACTGAAACTTAATAAATATGCAAATATATGTCTTCATTATTCATTTCTTTTTCATTTTGTGCCCTCGGTAACATAATTGCATCAAAGAACTTAATAAAAATCCTGTGATGAAAACAGCAGCCGGGAAAAATAAATGAGTCTCATTGATGTACAGTATTAAAGTCGGTGTGGAGATAAAAGCCGTCGGATTGTCTTTTAATTTTCTAGGGTAGGTTTTAGTATAACATCAGGAAAAGCGTGTTCCATTGTTAGCTGATTACCAGTAATCGTACAACATGATTATATTTCAGATGCTCAAAACAGAATATAAAGATTTTTACATTTGTTTTCTTTGTCATTTCCTCATCTCATTGTTGCCAGGAAAGATGCTTAAATTTTCCTGTTTGTTTATCTGTTTCCTGTTTTTTAGCAGTCTATTATGATAATTTTGTGTTGTCGTTGCTAATGTCTGTGCATACGGCACAATCATATGATTAAATACTGGTTAAGTTTGTCTTTTATCCTCTTTCCATAAGTTCCCATGCAATAATATGTGGACCCATGGCCCTAGAGTTTGGGGAGAATGCCTGTTGTGGCAGAGTTGTCAAATAAGCTGAAAGGAGGATTAAAATGCATGAGAAGTGTGTATTTTCATCCATCCATCTTTCAAACCACTTATCCTTCTGGGTTGCGGGGGTCCGGAGCCTATCACGGAGGCTACAGGCACAAGGAAGCCAGGATGGGGGGACAGCCCATCGCAGGGCACACACACACCATTCACACCTATGGGCAATTTAGGAACTCAGCCTCAGCATATCTTTGGACTGTGGGGGGAAACTGGAGTACCTGGAGGAAACCCCACAACGACATGGGGAGAAAATGCAAACTCCACATGCATGTAACCCAGGCGGAGACTCAAACCCTAGTCCCAGAGGTGTGAGGCAACAGTGCTAACCACTGCACCACCATGCCACCCAAGTGTGTATTTTTAGGCTGTTGAAGAATGCGTCCCTCCACTGACATCTAGTGGACAGCACTGTGTATAGCCTGCAGCAGTGTTTCTCAGCCCAGTCCTCCGGAACTTTTTTTTTGCTCCCTTCACGCTCCCAGCGCGGCTGTACCATATATAGATCGTCGCTGACTTACGACTGCGATCGGTTCCGTCTGACCAGGCGTAAGTTGATTTGGTTATAAGTCGGCCCTTTATTTTATATGCAAAACTGATCATATGTATAGTATAGTATATGTATAGTATAATGTACAATAAAATTACAACATCTATAAGTCATATTGTTTGGTGTTTTTAGCCTCTTTCTTAGATTATTGCTGCCGGCAGTTGGCGTGGAAACTGTTGCTGCCTTCAAATCTTACTCGGAAGATCCGACTATGGAGTTGGGAAATCATAATCACGACATGACATGTGTTCAAGTGGTTACGTCAGAGGCGATAACAAAGCTACTTTTCGTTTTGCTGTATTTGCCGTTCCTCCAACGCTAAAACGCATTCATAGTGTTAAACTTTTCATAATCTCTTGCTCAAACAACAGGTACCTGACAAGCTATATATCAAAGGTTTGTTTCACAGGACACCATTTAATAATCTCCTCAGCATTCAAAACAATACAGAGTTTTGCAATGACACGCTACATAAAATTTACTACTTTCAAAAGGTTGTTGAACCAAGGTTCACTCTCAACTGAAAATGTATGTGTGTGTGTTTCAAAGAGCAAGATGTGACATACAAAGACAAAGCATTCTGATATACTTGTGCAAATAGCAAATAAAGCATCATTCCATTTCACTTGTGTTCACTTATGTGGTTAAGGGCTATAGTCATGAACACATACATGCATGTCCTTTCAGTTGCAGCCAGCACTCTTTGTAGGTGTTACTGCAGAAAACGAGCCTTAGTTTTGCCTGGCTGTTCCCTGAAATGCTACAGTGGCATAGATCACACCATTGGAGGTGGGGCATCTCTGAACAGGAGGGCAGGCCTTGTTAGGTAGGCCAAGACTGTCACAGTGTAGATCCACAATCTGAATGAAGAAACAGCATTGAAAACCGATAATATTACTATACTGTTAAAACATAATGCTGGCACAATGCTGTCAACATAGCTTTGTACACTGTTTATATAAAAATTGCATTTATTGTATTGTATTGTGGATATTGTATATTTATTGATTGTATTTATATCTTTGTGTAGCACCACAGGGGGCCCGAGGGAAATAGAATTTCAATGCACTGTGTACTTGTACACGAATATGTTGACAATAAAGAGAGTCTTGAGTCTTACTCATGCTTGCAGGGTTAGGGATATTAAGAATGGGGTTTGGGCCATATTTTATTTCACATGCAGTGTTACTGTACCTTCAGCTTGTCACTCCTTTCCAGACAGTTGGCACAAGGAGAGGTCTTACGATCTGGATGAGGGAAACACCGTATAGAGTTCAGTGTTAGGAACCGTATGCTCAACCATCGTTATTACGCAGCAATGCCGGGAAATGGGTCTGAGCTGGCGCTGTCAGCACCCTACCGCTCAGTATCTCACCATGTGCCAGCAACTGACTAAGAACCTAAGAAGAAATATACTCATCTCCAGCCATTTTATTAGAACTACAAAGCACGTGTTAAATCAATTATAAAAGGTGGGTCACTCATTTTTCATCTTTAAGTTTTTACAAAGATTCCTCGATAAATCCTTAAAAAAATAGTTCTCCTTTACCGCTGTCATGATTTTAGGGACCAAGGACTCGAGGACAGGGATTGTGGTGAAACCGAAGGGGTTTATTGGCTTGAATAGGCTGGAAACAAACAGGACTGTGAGGGATCCAAAACGGGAGGACATGGACAATAGGAATGTTTGACACTAATGACCAGACCAGGTCTGATGAGGCAAACAGGTACTGAAATACAAGGACTAACAAGGGGCAACATGGGTGGTTGATCAGGGCCACGTTAGGGAGGAGACAGGACGGTCAGGTGTGCAGGACTTGACAACTGCCTTATTCTTGTTAAAGACATGTCCTTGTCTGAAGGTGCCCGGTCCCTCCACTTAGCCTAATTACCCCAATCAGTTTTTATTTCCCTAAATATAATATGCAGTTATGGCAGATGATCACTGGGAACCCACCTGGTCTGGCACACCTAAGTGTTGACTTAGCACACAAAAAATAATGAGAAAATTTGTGAAGGAACAGGCAGAAAAAGGTGTAATGTTTAAAAGGAATATATCTTGGCTCCCTGTGGCTAGAAGAAGGGATCTGAGTGCCTCAGAGAAAGCTGGTCCCTGGGGCTGCGTCGAGTATCTGGGCATTTTATTGTGTGTTTCTTACTTTTCGGCAAAGTCGTCCTACTTTTTCTGGGCACAGAAATTTCTAGGCAGTTTATTACAATCCCAAAAGCAATAAGGCACAGTTCAGTCGGTTTATGGTCCTGGCATGAGAGGATGTTCTCATCAACCTTTTAATGAGACTTTTCTTCATCATAAAAACCAATGATAACAACTCACACGAGAGCAATTGCAACACTAACTGACCCATGTTCCCGAAACAGCAGCCCCTGTGGAAAGTTGTCACATTGCCCTTGAGCTGTGCCTTTAACCATACCTCCAGATGCATCATGGGATATGAGGGACGATCTGCTATAAACACTACCGTCAGTATGTGACTTAATGCTGTCACAATGCTAAAAACATTCAGTACAAAAAAAGTCCCTCAGGTCATGCCATTGACCCTACCAGTAAAAAGACTATTCAGGAAACACAGGGCATAACAATACAGGCAGCATAATCCAGTTTTTCCCAGCCCAGTCCTCAGGAACCTCCAGGTGGTCCACATTTTCGCTCCCTCCCAGCTTTCAGCCAATCAAGAACAGCGAATACCTGATACAAGCGTGTCGGGAGCTGTGAAGGAACAAAAATGTGGGCTGTCTGCGAGTCCCTGCGTAGCACTCATTTTACGTTTCTGTGTTCTCAACATATTTCCTGGACAGGCCCCACGCCCTATAGCAGGGGTGAGCAATCTTCTCCACAAAGGGCTGACGTGTATGCAGGCTTTTGTGGTAACTCCCTACTTGGATTACTAATTAGAGTACTGATTGGCTGAAGAGTCCTCAGGTTTGAACAGCTGACCTACAGGTTATCCCAAAAACCTGCATACACACTGGCCCTTTGTGGATAAGATTGCCTACCCCTGCTCTATACTAAATAAGGCTATGGAAGATGTGCTTTTAATTCATTGTAAGAACCAGCATTCCATTGCTGTTATGGTCTAACCAGTTTAAGGAATTGATCAACAGTGTATAACAGTAGCATTCATGTTTGTGGTACTTTCCTAATTTGCATTCCATGACATTACATTTATCTACGCTAGTTTTAATCTTTCACATTTAACATTTCACTGTGTTTCTTGCTAAACAGATGCCAGCTACCTAGTTAGCAGCAAGATACCCCATGCTACTGAAATGTTTGTAAAATAAGTGAATTGATAAAATTAGTCTTCTACTCAGCAGAATCTCACCTTGGGAGCCAGAACACCCAGGGCTAGCTAAGGTTTTTTTGCTAAGGTTTTGCTTGAACAGCAATTGCCCTCAGCAGGAATTAAGATAAGAAAAAACTTTATTCATCCCAAGGGAGATTACAGTTGAACTGAAATAACTGACACCTTTAGCTTCCTTCACCTTCTTGGAAATGATGTACCTTTGAACATCCGCATGATAATTACCTCCACCGGTATGTTGTTGCAATGTTTTCATATAGAAAGTGAAAGACATTTGTACGTCTCCTCAGCCTTTATAAAGGCTTCACAGCTGATAGCTCAGCACTGAGCCAGAAGCACAGGTGGATTCCCAGCTACCCAACAGCTGCTGACTTCACATCACTAGACCCTGAGGTTCTATAGGAGCATCTAATGCACCTTCATGGCGAGAAGAAACACCACGCTGCCACCCAGCCTGAAATACGAGGCACTTTCAGCCATCACAGAATGCGAGGTACAGTCAATCCAGGAGTACCAGACAATGAACCCAGGCAAGCCAATGCCAGAACCTTTCAGCCCCCAGGATTTTGTCAACTTGGTGTCACTCACACAGCAGACATTTCACGAAAGTATAATGCAGCTGGCAGATGTGAACTGTTTGTATATGAGTGAAAGTCCCGCTGACAATGACTTAATTTGCACAGAACTTTTCGTGAATGAGCAAGACTTCTTCGATCCACGGTACGATTATGATTTCACTCACATAGACGATGGGACTGAACAGTTTAAACGGGGCAGCGAGCCCTATGCAAGGCCCTGTGGATGGAATCGAATTGCCCTGAAGGTCCGTGACAAATACCCAGATGGCAACAGATGGCTGGGAACGGGACCTGACTCCTGGCCCGTCTCCTACCACGGCACTTCAGTAGAGGGCGCCAAGGGAATCATCCAAAGTCACTACAAAGCCGGCAATGGGATGAGTTATGGAAGGGGAGTCTACTCGACACCAGACATTTCCACGGCTTTAAGGTATTCGAACACATTTACATCGAAAACAACTGGGAAAACCTACAATGTGATCATACAAAACAGGATTAACCCACAGAGAAGAAAAATAACCTCCGAAACTCAGTGGTTGGTGCCAGTTCCTGCAGGAACATCATCTGATAAACAGAGAAAAATAGTGGAGAGTGCCATTCGTCCTTATGGACTTCTACTCAGAGAAGTGCAACATCAAGCTTGATAATATAAATGTATGAGAACCAAAAGTCATTCTATTAAAGAATTTTCAAATACAAGGATTTCAAATTGTAGTACTGTACTGCCCCACAAAGGTAAAACACAGTAAGTGCTCTGTTTTTAAGGTTCATTGTCCTTGAAAATGAGAAAGCACTCTTTCTGGTTCTTAAAATATTAGCTGAAGAATTAAGCAAGTGTCCCAAGACTTTCTGTGAGCTGTGTGTTAAATCAGAGGTGAAATGAACAGGGAAGAAGACAAAAAGCTATAAAGTTTGATCAACGATAACAGCACTAGTAGTAGTTGTTGTAGTAGTAGCAATAATAATTATAGTTAATAATAATAATAATAATAATAATGTGTCTAAGACTTCTAACTGTTGAACTGCTCATGGTAGAATATTCCAGAACTAAGAGGCCAGGAAGCCCGTTCTCACTCCGCTGCAGCCCTGATCGGGACTGATCACCACTGAAAGACACTACTCTGTGGAGTCCTCTGCTTCAGGGATGCCACATACATGACTGATCCCAAGTGACATTCTCACCTCATTATGCACATCTTATCTAAGAGTGTAGGAGAAAGTCTGATTCTGGGAGGGGGTGCAAGTTAATTATTAATAACTTTAATTATTTATAATTTAAATGGAAAGATCTTTTTTTGGGGGGGGGGGGTTGGCAAATGGAGCCAAATTAAATACTGGGGGATACAAGAGCCTCCCGCCCCCCCTGGGTTCTATGCTCCACTTGGAGAGTAAGATCACCAAAGACAATCAAACACCAAAGAATGAATCTTTGTACCTGTTCTTCTTCAAATGGCAAATAAATTGTTGTTGATGTTTTTGTTGTTGTTATTGGTATTATTAGTAATAGCAGTAATAGTATTGTTGTGTGTATTATTATTATTATTATTATTATTATTATTATTATTATTATTATTATTATTATCAGTACTACTAGTAGTAGTACTATTGTTGTGTTTTTTGTTGTTGGTATTGTTATTATTATATTAGACTTTGGGAGGAAACTGGAGTACCCAAAGGAATTGCTCACAGACACAGGGAGAACATTAAAACTCCACACGCAATGAGCTAAGGTTACCCACCACACTGGAGGCCCCCCAGTGAGTAGTTAAAACCCCTAGGATGTGTGGCATTATCAGTACGTGGCCCACATGTTTGGAGACACGCCACTTACCTGCAGGGTGGCAGAGCTTGTAGACCAGCAGAGCGATCAGCAGAGAACCTGCTGGGGTCACTGCGGCCAAGAGAATCCAGCACACAGGAAATGAGGTCTGTGACGTCGGACCTGCAGCAAAAACCGCAAACTGGGGAACCACTAATTTGTGAACAACTCCCTGAAAAACAGAAGCTCAGTGCATAGCAGACATTGCCCATAGTGTGTCTGCCCGAGACTGGCAGCCCATCCAGAACACGCCGCCCTAGGTGGGATCAGGCTTCAGGCTCACCGTGTACTGGGCATGTGGTTGGAAGAAGGATGGTTATATTGACTTTATTACACTGATGTGGGAGGAAACCCATAATAGTACAGGGAGAGGATGTGCACCAGTACACCAACAGGCCAGATTCCAACCCCCAACCCTGGACCACAGCGGCACCCAGTGAGAAGCTGTGACATCTGCAAACTGATGCATTATATTCACTATAGTACAAAGAGTATTGCAGTAAAATACAGAGTTCTGTGTTTTTTAAAGGATTGAGCTGGATGAAGTCATGTCTATATCCATCCATCCATCCATTTTCAAAACCCACTTGTACAATGCGGGGTGCTGGAGGTCTGGAGCATATCAATGGGTCCAAGACAGGAAATAACCCAAGATGGGGTGCTAACCAATTGCAGGATGCACACCATTCACACCTACAGACAATCTGGCAACTTCAATTGACCTCAGCATGTTTTTCGGCTGTGGGGGGAAACTTGAGAAACCAGAGCAAACCCTGTGATGACACAGGGAGAACTTGCCCAATTAACAAACATGGAGCCAGGAGGCTTGAAATTTAATATACGCAAACGATATATGCATCTGGGGTAGGTGGCTAAGCCAGTTAGGTCAGTGTTCCTGTAAACTGCTGGTTCAAATCGCATGTCTTGCAGCGGGATTTCACTTGGAGCACAGTCACTATCCCTAATTGCTCCAGGGACTGGCTGACCCTGCTTTCTCAATTTTGTGCCACTTTGGATAAAAGTGTCTGATAAATAAATGGGCACAAACGTATCACCTTCTGAAAAGCAGCTTACCTGCAAAAGTTAGGTGCTCCCCTGAACCAATGACCAGCCTCCCATTGACTCGTACAATGCAGAAATAGATGCCCAGGTCTGCTTCACTGACTTCCTCGATCCATAGATTTATAAGCCCTGTCAGATTGTCTTTAGTGGCTGTGAAGTGGTCTTCTCCCCCATCGAACTCGACCGTTATTTCGTTGTCCAGATCTGGTTTTATGACCCCCAGCGTAGTGATTTCCTCTGAGCGCTGTCGGATCCATGTCATCTCATGCCAGATTGTGAAGTTGCAGGGCAGAGCTACGGTACTTCCAGGCAGAACCTGGCGCAGGGCGTACGGTGCTGAGGGCATGACCCCAGTGGAGACCCCTAAGCAGACAGAAACAGAGAATAAACATTCAAATATCCATATACCTATCCAATCACAGTAGCTGATTATAGAAATTATTTACTTACACCAAATAAGGATAAGATTAAAACGCATGTAAGTCATGTCTTTTCTAGAGACCACAGCCGTGATTGTGCTGAAGCTACTGAGTGCCCTTTGTATAACTTTGTGTTTTTTCTATAGAACACGGAAGTGGTTAACTGGCCCGTTTTATGTGTGGTTTAGGACCACCAGCCCAAAATGCATTATTGACTTGACAATGCAGTTCTGTTTAATAAGAACGGAAAGCTGTAGGCGGATTCTTTAAATATCGTATAGGTTTCGTTTTCTCTAACGCTTCCCTTTAAAACACGGGCACTATGTAGCTGGTAATCCTCCCTCTGCAAGAGAGACGACGCGCAGGACGGCATGATGTCTAGGTAAAATCGCTATTATTTTTAATGCTTGTTGGTTTGAGGTACCGTGAAAATAAATGCAAATTTGTTTAACCAAGCCATGAAACTGAACATATATACAAGTTTTTTATTATTATATAGCTTGAATCGTTGTACAAATTTCACAAAAAATGTATTTTCATTTTATTAACCGTAATGAATGAAATGTCAAGTATGTTCATATAATGAAAATGTTATAATTCCAAATGATTTACATGAATTTACTTCAGTGAAACAATTATTTTGCATTGTTTTTTTTTAAATCTATGATGCACTTCGATATTGTTAGAATATAATTTAAATATATAAGTAGCAGTGCTTTATGTACAAAATACACGAATACAGTAATTATAAGTAAACATGCGGTTTAAATCCCATTCACTGTTTTCGTGAGTCTTTATAACTTAAGTTACAGCTTTACAGCTTGCGGTTTGGCTCGGGTACTGCTCGGCTCGTTAGTTTCTAAGCTTCTGCCCCTGACAGCTGGCCAATGACGTGTTTCGTATGCGTGCTTTTAGTTCCGGTTCTTCCGCTAATCGAAACTTACGGAATTGAATCTTTCCACTGAAACGAAGCTCATATAACTCGAGCACTACCGGTTTTGTCATTATCGTTTTTTGAGTCTGTTACCACATTTCGTGAATAAAATTTTACTTTTGCAGTATTAAAACTTAAAATGTTACACGTACTAATATATATATTTCACACACCTTTTCAGGCTTTTGGTTCTCCACATTCTGTTCCTCGACCTTTATGCGATGATTGGTGAGCAATACTCTTTTTACAAAACGCAATATGAAAGATTGGACTTTCGCACGTAGACAGCTAATGTTTAATGGTATGGTTAATATGTTGAGGTGGCACCGTAGTGCTTGTGTGGAGGTTCTGTGTTCTGCCCTGTTCTCCTATAAGCCCCTCGAATTCTCCTCTATGCTTTTCTTCAAGGTTCTCCACTTTCCCTTTGCAGTGCAGTTGTATGTGATCTAGGTTATTTATCTACTCTAAATTGCAATTAATATGTCAGTGATTCTTGAGATCAGGGACAAAACATGTCCACCAGATAAAACACAGTTTGTGGGTAAAAAAAATACTTAATATTACATATACACTTAACCAGAAGACTAAAAAGGATAATGAAAGCACAAATAAATATTATTTCATGTTGTTTTA
>JAODJW010000046.1:10834120-10848247 GCA_026777045.1 Hyperopisus bebe
GAGTTCTAGGTCAAACTGGTTTGTTCGACTTTCAAGAAATTCGAGTTCTAGTGAGTTTGAGAACCGAGGTACCACTGCATATATACACCAACTTAAACAAAAAATACAAGCCTACACTTTTACAATGCAAGTAATATTAAATATAAACCTTGCAAAACTTGTGTAGTACATACAGACACACTTATCCACTTCAGGTGGTCCTATGGTTACTGCTTGCACACGAACAAAGTGTCTTGCTTACGAGATCATGGTGCTGGGCACCACCAGCTCGTCCACTAGCTGACTGAGGTGGCTCCGCACAGCCTGGCGGTTCTTCAGCCGCACGTTCATGCTGACCGACTGCTGCTGCAGCGTCTGGATCTCACTGCTGATGGAGGAAAGGTCACTCTGGAACCCGCTGAGCATTTCTTCCATGCGCTGGCCAGAAGAGGAGAGAGGAAATGGTTCTGCACACATGGTAATCAACATGATGCAATTACACAAGCAGTGTTTTCTTAATTGCCAGTGTAACCCTTAAACAATAGCCACTCTTTTCCCTATAGTTCCCCTTCACAAAAAGCACCCTTTATTATACAAACACACACACAGACCTGTATTCATATCTTTCTGGGGACCGTCCATTCATTTCTAGGGGCAAAACACTAATCCCAACAATGACCTTATCCCCTACCCAGCCCTAATCTTAACCATAAGTAACCAAACAAAATACAAGTATTTTGGAATTTTTTTGTTTTTTATTGCAGTCACAAATTTTTATATAATTAAATTTTTATATAATTAAATTCCCATTCCCAAAAAAATGGTCCCCACAAAGTCAAAGTAACAGGTTTTTATCACATTGTGGGGACATTTGGTCCCGACAATGTAATGTATACCTGGACCACACATATATACACACACACCATTTCTGAATAACACGAAGATCTCAGACACTCTCCTACCTCGAGTATAGAATCACAGGCTGTGATCTGGTTGTGGAGAGAGGCAATATTCTGGCTTTCCTTAATATCTGGCACAGGATGAGTTACAGATTGTACTTCTTACATGACATCTAATGCATATTATTTCAATCACTCAATCACATAACAAAAACTGTGAAATTCCCTCAATCCTCTTCCCTTTCGTGGGAAAACCTTTAAGGATACAGTCCTTGATTGAAGCCTGCTCAATGCGCTGCAATTCTGTTTCCACCTGCTTGGAGTACTGCCTGAGGTCTACACCCTACAAAAGTCATAATGGCTATTTTGAAACCTTTTACAGTAATGCATTATGTCACGAGAGTTTAGTGCCATATTTGGGAAATGTCAGCAGACAAGAGGTTCTGACTCACAGTTTTCAGTGCTTCTTTCACCAAATCATCTTCAAGATTGGCTTGAATATGAACTGTAAGCAGAAAAAACATGAACTCAGCATCGCCAAAAATGCGTTGAGTACCTAAACTGGTCACCTACATGGATCAAGCATACTTCAAATTATCAGAGAAATATATGGTAGACTTACTGTCCACTTCATCCAAGATAAATTCATCTGTAGTTAGATCTAATTCTCCCAGGTTGAGAGTTGGGAGCGTCTCATATTCAGATTTCATCTACAAAAAATTAAAAATATATTGTCAGGTACTTCATACAAATTATTTGCGACGTCTTGCGTGCATGCTCTTACTATATGGTTACAAAGTTTTACAAGTCAAATGCTCTAAAATGGCCAATTATTCCTTAAATAAAACCAATTAAATCAACTACAAACTGCATAAATTACACAGACATGACATTTCGGTTTTTCAGATAGCCAGAAAAGATGTAAATACTTACAAACTACCTAAATGAACAGAAATGAAACTGACATGACACTTGACAACAGCGATTTTCATTTAACGAAAGCAAATGTTCGTTGCATGATATCGTTAGTGACACTTAACGGTAAATAACAGAAATACAAATGTTAAATACCTCGTCTTGTAAATATCCCATAACATTAGCCGTTGAGCTAACAGCTGTGTTTACATCCGAGCCAGAATTAGTTTCTACTGCCTCCGCCATTGCTGTCACCGACCGCTGTCCAAGCGTCCGAGTAAACTAAATAAAATACCCAGAGTTAATGTTTCATCTAATGGCGCGCTAAATGTACACAGAAAATATTATGCCCGCATATGTCTTAGACAAATACAAGCTGTAGCTTGTAAAAAAAAGCAACATCAATTATAAAAAAGTGGACAATGATGTTTCCACACGAACAATTTCCCCACACGGAATCACTTCCGGCGTGAGTCCTCCGAAATGATATAATTGTCTCGCGAGATATCGTGTGCTTCCTCTTCGAAACGGAATCTGCCTCCAAAATGGTGAGTGTAAGAATTAGGCAGTAGTATGAAATATGAAACATCTGGTTTCATCCATTCTATATGAAATCCTACGATGTGAATAAAAGTATGAGAATGTTCCCAAAACTGTATTTTTCAATTTTTGTTGATTATTAGTTGGGTAGGAACTTGCGGTGCAAAGAAATTCACTTTAGATAGTTGGCTATGAATTCGATGCAGTGTCAGGCCGCCTCCATTTAATGTAATGATATGGGATCTCACTTTAGTTGGCTTTATGGCACATTGCATAAGAAACCCAAAAATAAAAATGCGTTTTAATTTGTAATTATTAGCCCTGCTTCCAACTGTCCGGAATTGAACATAGTAAAATACTCACGTGTCCTACACAGGTTTACTTAGTCGTTGCTATATCTTGGGTTAATTTGGCTAATGAGTTTCGTTGTGTGTATGTGTCATGGTGTTTGCTTTGTTTTTCTTTTTAGTCTCTGGTGATTCCTGAAAAGTTTCAACACATCCTTCGTGTTCTTAACACGAACATCGACGGGAGGAGGAAGATCGCCTTCGCCATCACTGCCATCAAGGTTCGTGTTGCCGAATGACTGCCCACTGCAAACCGGACAATGTGTAAATGTGAAGGATTTTGTAGCAAACCGAGGGCGATATCTCACGTTTCGGATCCCTTGCAGGGCGTCGGTAGGCGATATGCCCATGTCGTTCTCAGGAAGGCCGATATTGACCTTAACAAGAGAGCTGGCGAATTAACTGAGGATGAGGTACGATTTGGGGCATCATAGTTTGGTGGAGACTTGCAGCTTCGTGTGTCATGGCGGAGTTATCTGTTAAAACAATACCCTGACTTTTTCCGGTAGGTTGAAAGGGTCGTGACCATTATGCAGAACCCACGCCAGTACAAAATCCCTGACTGGTTCCTCAACAGGCAG
Source organism: Hyperopisus bebe (assembly GCA_026777045.1). Classification (NCBI taxonomy): domain Eukaryota; kingdom Metazoa; phylum Chordata; class Actinopteri; order Osteoglossiformes; family Mormyridae; genus Hyperopisus; species Hyperopisus bebe. The sequence goes on from JAODJW010000046.1 coordinate 10,837,382, forward strand.
AAGGATGTCAAGGATGGCAAGTACAGCCAGGTATGTTGGTGTAGGTTGGGAAAATAGCCCTTCATGAGCAATTAGTTCATCTATAAGCTCTGCACTTATCAGCTTTTTGCATATTTTTAATTAAAGGTGACCAACTGCACAGGTGGTCACCTTGTGTTAATGTGAATTGAGGAATAAACAGTACATTTTATCCAGTTTAATCCTCCTCTCTGGATGCTTGATTGTATACTGAGCAGAACTACCTAGAATTGATTGTATTATAAAGCATATTTGGGAGCCTTCCATTGCTTAAAGTGTATAAATGCTTTGACAGATTCTTGCCAACGGTTTGGACAACAAACTGAGAGAAGATCTGGAGAGGCTGAAGAAGATCAGGGCTCATCGTGGTCTCAGACACTTCTGGGGGTAAGAATCATTTGCTGGATTTGTGGTTTTTATATTATGGCTTCATTTGTGTAATTGAAATAATGTGTAGCTCTAACCTTAGCTCTGAATCAAAATAGTGCATCAAGATTGTTTAAAGCAAGTTGAAATTTGGAACGGGCAGATGTGAAACTGGGTGATCAGAGTTGTAATAGATTTAAGCAGCACAGTTAGTGTTCAAACTCCCGCTTCTGATTGTTTGCAGGAGAATTCAGGCGAAGTCTCTGAATAATATTGAACTCCTAGAAAATGCTAGTTTTCTATCAAGCCATATCATGTGCTGCTTAGTGTGTCCTCTTCCAGGACATGTACTTGACTAGCAATGTGCCTTGGTTGGGGGTGTATTTGTGGAAATCAGTGGAATTCACAGGCCGTCTTTCTCTTCACAGTCTGCGTGTGCGTGGCCAGCACACGAAGACCACCGGCCGCCGCGGTCGCACCGTTGGTGTGTCCAAGAAGAAGTAAACTCATTGTCTTTGTCAATAAACACCACAGTTCAGTCTTTTTGTCTAGAGTCTCTGTTGCCTGTCCCTGTGTTGGGCACTTGGGTTTCAGTTGTGGTTACTTTACATTCCTGATATTGGGAGCTTTTTTGTGGTTGAACAAATGGGATTTATGGATCTACTTGGTTTTCTGACCTTGTTGAGAAGGGATTTAGACCAGTACATGCAGTATTTTGAGAACCAACACCATTATTACTGTGCTGGTTTTTGGTAAAAGTTTATTCTATCATTGTGAACTGAGTACATGGTAGAACTTGATGTTCCTGGTCATCTAGAATAATCACCGTAGGTTTTGCTGAAACTGCACTCTACACGAGATATTAACTGTTCTGGACCGGATTTCCGATCTTGTCAAACAAATGGCAAATGACAGCATGATCTCCATTACGTAAAACTGTTTAAAATATCAATCTCAATTATTTAGTAGTCTAAACAAATTAAGCAGTTGATTGCTAGCCAGTTACTGCAGTTAGAAGATAACTAGCACAGTGGGCTGGTGGAATTATGTCAGTTATTGAGCTATAACCTCCAACATGCACTGTAGCGGCTCGCTATGGTTTGAAACCAAAGGGGAGAATTGCTCCCTCCAGACTGGGGGTTAGTTGCTGCCTCAAGTGCAGAAGTTTGTATCTTGAGGTCTTACGAGTGTGGGGAGAATAGAGCAGGAGATAGACGGGTGAATCAAAGCAGTGTCAGCAGTTATGCGGATGTTGTACCATTCTGATGCAGTAAGAAAGGCTGAGCGGAAAGGTGAAGCTATTGATTTACCCCTTGATCTATGTTCCTACTTTCACCTATGGTCACAAGTTCTGGGTAGTGACTGAATATCTGGGTAATGAGCTTTCATCATAGGGTGTCTGGGCACAGCCTGAATCGCAGGGTGAGGAGCTCAGACACATGGAAGGGGCTTAGAGTAGAACCACTGCTCCTCCAATCAAAATCAAAAGAAACCAGATGAGGTGGTCTGAATATCTGGCTAGGGTGCCTCCCCAGAGAGGTATTTCAGACGTCCTTAGGAGGAAACCCTAGGGCAGATACGGGCCATGCTGGAGCGATAACTCAGCTGACTTGGGGATGCTTGGGTGTCGTCCCAAATGAGCTAGAAGTGGTGGGTAGGGAGGGAGGTGTGGGCATCTCTGTTTAGACTGCTGCCCATGCAACCTGACCTCATAAGCAGAGGACAACAGGTGGTGGAACTTCTAAATTCATAGGAATATCGAGCCATTCTGATGACTCCCAGTTCCAAAGTGTTACTATAATTTTCACACCAACCTTAAGTTTAAGCTTAAGAACAGCCCAATACACAAAGATGCACATGTACTTGAGACCTAGTGTTTCAATTTCAAATGTGAAATAAGATGGTGTTAAGGAATGACCGTTCGAGCCTTCATATTCACTGACAGACAAAGTGTACGGTGTAAAAGCATCAGGAGAGATTTAATGGTCAAACTTAGATGCCATTACAAAATTCCAGATCTCATTTTGGACAAATCTCAAACCTGGAGAAATCGGGCAGACATGCAGTTAGATGCACCATAACTGCAAAGTCAGTGTCAATTCCAGATGCAGGATGAGATCACCAATCCATCACAGTGTACTCATACAGCATCAAGACTGGAGTACCCAGCCGAAACCACCAGAGCAAGTTCGGGGCAGATTTACTGAAATAAAACTCTTTAAAAAATCTCCCATATAAAAGTTAGACACAGCTCGGTGATCAATCTGATATCAGACCTTCAGTTAAAAAGATGCAGTTCGCATCTTACAAAATGTATGAGGCCACAACAATGAAACATTTCTCGGCCCAGGAGTAAGGGAATCCCCAGATTTCGTGATTCAGTCTAAAAGTAAACTTGCTGCTCACATGTAATCGACGGACTGTCTTTTTGTAAATACGTTGGCTGACTGATGAAAGATGACCCTGGTAACAAATGTAACAGCAAAGCAACATTTTGACCATGGTGACTAAGTACTGAGGCACCTCGAGGCTGTCTGTGGGTAACCATCACTGTACAGATCACTAGGGAAGAGGGGGGCAAAGCAGAAACTTCACAGTGAGTAGAACCGGTTGATGCAGTAGGAGAGAACTTGTGCACACCTAAGGTGACAGTATCGGTTTATGTAACATTTATCCGGTACAGGAATGGGCTGATTCTGGAGCCCATCCTTGGAAACACTGGGCGAAAGGTAGGGGATTATGTCAGCGTAAGCTGACTGTTCAGTGTAGCTTAAGCCAGTGTTTCTCAAACCAGTCCACCGGGACATTTTTTGTTCCCTCCCAGCTCTCTGCCAAGCAAGAACACCAAATACCTGATTCAGATGTGTTGGGATCTGGGAAGCGAGCAAAAACGTCTCTCTCTGGGGGTCTCTGAGGACCGGTTTGAGAAACACTGGCCTAATTCACTTAGATCGATCAATATTCCAGACCACATATTTGCCACTGGGAAGGGGTACTTCCGGACAGCCCCTGATCAACTGTGATATACAAAAAAAAGCACACATCCATCAGTCACATGTGAAATGGATTCAGTCATCAGAAAAGTTGCTCCTCCCATTGATGTTGTGCCTGTGAATGACATCACCACCCAACACCAGTCCACTTGGAGAATCACTATAAAATAATCGTGGACAGTTAAACGGGTACTTTTGGAGGTCAGGAGAAAAGGAGTAGAAAAGTTAGGGGCAGTGAGTTGCACACACAGTGTCAACTGGCATATTTGAACAACAAAGAGTCACGTCTCTTCATCAGGACTGAAGAGAACTGAGGGGGTGAAACAAGGTCTTGGGTTCATAGTTGTGAGAAACACAGACCCCACGTCCTAGATCTGAAAAGTAAAAGTTAAATCAACCCAACATTTCAGTCAAGTGTGAACTCTAACTTCTGACTCAGATAAATATAAAAAGATTTGATTGTGCTCAGACTTCAGAAGAAAAAGTGACAGTAGCCTTTCTCCCAGTTTCAAATTTAGAGAAAAAAAAAAATCGGAAAATCAAAACTCCTCATGGCATGGTTGACAAGGGAAGAGGAGGAGAGGGTCCACACTGTTCAGGCAGGAGGAGGGGTGGGAGTGCCCCCCCTCACTGCGGCTGATGTTGCTGGTGGTCCTTGGTGGGGGCGTAGTACAGTTCCAGCGGCTTGCTGACCTTCCAATACTTCTCGTTCACCAACTCCAGCGTGAGGGAACCATTCAGTATCTAAGAGAAAGCAGAAAAGAACAGAATTATAAGAGTCACAGAAGACACAGGATATGATATAAGATGGTGTTTCCCCACCTGGACCCCCAGGAGCTGGGAAAGAGCAATAATATAGACTGTCTCAGGGTCCCTGAGAACCGGTTGGGAAACGGGCTTACAGAACGAGTCTTTACAAACGCAACCAATGATTAAATTTAACGGTTGCAATGACTGCCACTCCAGACTAACTAAACTCTACTTACTGGCCAGTATGGAGCTGAGAGGGAGCAAAAACGTGGACTGTCTCGGGGGCCCTGAGGACCGGGTTTGGAAACACTGACATAAGAAGCATGATAGATGAATGGAGGGGGGAGATGGCTTTCAATGGCTTCTTGCACCATATTCATGCAGCCCCACTCACTGAAAACTGCCCGCCAGATGTGGTGATGTAGATGGTGTACTGCTTCTCGCTGACATCCTGTAGACTGGCCCCTCCCCCTCCTCCTGCCCCGCCCCCTTCGTCTCCCGCCGCCGACTCCCCGGCCGCTGGCCTCTCTGGCTGTCGCTTGGCCTGACGCTCCTCCAGGGCGATGCGCAGGGCCAAGTATTTGGAAAGGTGGTCCACGGTAGCATTAGCTGTCGTTTTCACATATCTGTAGGTATGAAGGAACTACTAACATACACAAACACTTTACATTTCATGTATAGTATTCCTTAAAATTAAGGATAAGAGATGTATCTGTCAGTTACAGTCCCAAAAGTAGTCGATACAGGAAGTTATCGAAGAGCCAAAATGCAATGCAAAAAGGTAACATGCCTTTAAGCAATTTTCACTCTCTTTTGATCTATTTAATGTGTTCTTTAGTTCATATTACTAGTATATTTTTGGCATATGTGTTTTTGCCATCAAGTGCTTTTAATAAAATGGGAAGGTACATCCAACTTACGCAAAATATGATTTATGTAAGGGTTCGTAAAACGGATTACTTACATCAGTTGAGAGCTCCCTGTATATCTAAACCTGGGATTAAATAAAGAGAACTGTATCTGAAAGGTTTATTAAGGCTAACCTTTATTTGGGTCAAATTCACCCAAGATAGTGATTTATATTTAAATGACACCAAACTATCCGATTTCTGAATCCAAAAGCCGTCCACACAGTCTCTTTCCAGTGTGAGGCAGACTCACCCCACTCACCTGGTCTGGCTGTACTCCTGGGTGTTGACCAGTAGGGGGTGCGGGCGAAACACCAGCTCGATCTCAGAGGCCGGTCCATCATGGTGGTGCAACGGCGGTGGTGTGGGGCTGCCCCGGTCCATCTCAGGACAGGACTCGTCGGACAGGCGGGGGCGCTTGTTGTGACTAGGCCCCGCCTCCGTTGGTGGGAGGGCGGGGTGCATTGGCACAGAGTCGTGGGAGCGAGCGTCACAGTTGTCCTCGCCGCCGCTGAACGTGGTGTTGTCGCTCTCCTGCTGCTGCTTTCGAACCCTTTGCGCTCTGGGTGTGGGGTGGGGGGGTTAAGCAGAGTCACAGACAGCTCGGGTTCGAGGTGGGACTCTTTCCTTACAGTATCTATGTAGTACCTCACAGAACCTATTGCCTCTAGACTGCAGATACCACATCACAATGTCTATCTGTCAATAAGTTCAAAATTTCAACTGCATTTCTGTTGTTGGACATTGAAATTTGGAACAGCACGGTGGTGCAGTGGTTAGTACAGTCACATCACACTTCTGGGACCAAGTCTTCAGCATGGCTATGTGGAGTTTGCATGGTCTCCCCGTGTCATCGTGGGTTATCCTCTGGGTACTCCAGTTCCCCCACCCAAGGCATCCAAGAACATGCTAAGGTGAACTGAAGTTACTCTAGATATGCATTTGTGAGTCAGTGGTGCTTCTGTAGGGGCGGCATGGTGGCGCCTCACACTTCTAGAACCCGGGTTCGAGTCTCCGCCTGGGTTACATGTGTGTGGAGTTTGCATGATGTCATCATGGGGTTTCCTCCGGGTACTCCGGATTCCCCCCACAGTCCAAAGACATGCTGAGGCTAATTGGTTAAAGTTAAGTGAGTGAATGGTGCGTAAGTGTGCCCTACGATGGGATGCCCTTGTTTACAGTCACATGTGTGACACAATTCTAGTACATTGCTTCTATCAAGATTATGAATCATAGACTGATGGGCAGAATGACTGAAGTTCCCTTTCCACTTGTGCACTGCTTGGACAGAGGAGACATTCTGTTACGGAATGTGTTTGGTGCGAAAGCGTAACAATTCCATCCTGCTGACCCACAGAACCCCCCCCCCGTATGGCACACATACCTGTGGAGGGCCTGCATCTTGAGGCCTTCCTCTATGCTGGAACTCAGCGCCTGCTTGTTGTGCAGTCGGCTGAGCCGCTCCAGTACGCGGTCCTGGTGGGCCTCGTATTCGTCCCGGCTGGGGTAGATCTTGGAAATTAGTGCGTCGAAATTCGGGTCGGGCCTCAGCGAGCGCTTCGAAACCAGCTTCTTGCGACAGGTGGGGCATTCTTTGTTGCTGGTGGGGGGGGAACAAACAAAGGTGGTGGTTCAAATAAGGCACAAAAACACCACACGAAAACACCAAAATGGCAGAAATGGATTTGGCCACTAGGACCCCCCCCACTCCCGCAACCACAAGCTCAAGACCATGAAAACACAAGCTGGCGGGAATCTGCGGATACCCCGATCGCAGGGCGGTGACGATGCATTCGGAGCAGAATCGGTGCAGACACTCCTTGGTGGTCATGGTGTTCTTCAGCATGTCCAGGCAGATGGGACACATCAGCTCGCTGTGGAGGCTCCGAGGAGACACCGCGATCTCCGTGCTGTCCATGATCGCTTCCTGTGGCACACAGCCGTTAATCGATCGAAGGACAAAAATCACACATGTCCGTCTATGTATGTCAGGCTACTAGAAGCACTGCTACTATAATCTCACATTGTCCTCAAACCCCTCATGGACAGACCATGCCCACCAGTTTGACACCCACCTGTGGGGTTCTGTGTAGCTCGTATAAGCTGAGTTCCCACGTTTTGCTGGGGTTCTGTGCGTTGACTGGCGTGGCCATTGTGTCTCAGTGTCCTGGGTTAAAAAGGAAGAGGGGCACCAGGATTACATTCCGATATGGTCAACAGCAAGAATATCTTCCCCCATGATATCACTCCGTAAACATTCCAGTATGGTTTAACAGTGCCCTGACGTCACGTATTTTGTCGTCGACTGGAATATTTTTAATTTGTCGAATTTTTAAATATCCTGGGGCTCTCCAGGCGTCTTAGACGTTTAAGTGCTAAAAGAACCACACTGATCATAAAATGTTAGGAAGCCCTGTTAGACATGGGCTTTAAATTAGAGTTTTAAGTTGTTTGCCCACGTGCCCGGGCTGAGGTTCTTTCTATTTTTTTCCAAAGAAATTAATAAATAATGATGTCGTGAAGTCGGCTCCACGAGTCGTCGCCGACCTTGCAATGAAAAACACGGAATCTCCCAGGAAACTCATTACTTACACGTAAATAAATTTCACAGTGGATCTCACGTATTATCGATTAACGCGGACACGTAGCCAATAACCTCAATCGCAATGCCCGTATAAAATGTATCCGTTAAAGGCGTCGCACTTTCGCACCTACTTTGTCCACAAGCAACAGTAGCGAAATAACTTCAAACGAGAATATCACCGCTTGTATCAGCACAGCCACCCATATGGCGTCTCACTACACATCGCTGGCAGTTAGGCTACATGCAGAAATGGACCATCTGGGCAAAAATGCAGAAAGCAGGGACATAATATTTTAGTTCCTCTTTTTCAGCAGTTTCAAATATTTCTTCTGCTAAGCCGCTTAAGCTAACAATTTCAACAGTTACGGTCGGGAAGTACTGCACATCTAAATCAGCCCAATAACTAACCTGTACTTTTAATGTATTTTATAGAAACCTGATGGCTGCCGAGACGCCGCTGTGGCGATGTACCACTGCCTGTACTGTAAACTAACTACTCACCTCCAAATATTATATATGATCGGTGGTTGCTGGAAGGTTACCGAGCTAGAAACTCAAACACTTCGGCGCATGAGCACTCGCTCCCCCCTATAAGCAGACGCTAATGCGCCCCGTAGTGGATCTAGGCAGCCGCTTTTGTTCGGATCGTTTCAAATTCTACTAATAATATTAATTTAAAAACTTGACCAGAACGAAAGTAATAAGAGCAAAGTGTCAGCCCCAGCGTCACCGAGCAGAATCCATCTTTCCGGCGGATGTTCCCCCCGCCTCCCGACCGGGCAGTTTCGGCGTCCTCTTCATCCACGGCGCAGCCGTGCAGCCGCCCCTGTCGGCGGCTCGCAGAACCATCACTCAGCGCCCGACCAGCTTTTATTGCATTTAACAGTCTCTTTATTACCGTGGAAAATCCTAACTTTCTCTGCTTACAATTAGATTACTCAGCGGGTGAGCGGTAGGAAACATGTAGCCTATACGGACATGAAAAGTATGCCACACAGAAACAGACTACAAAAACATTATTAGTATTAGCGATTTGTATATTTTAATTAATATTAAAGGAGAATTTAGGATATGAAAATACAGAAACTGTAAAAAGTACTGTAAAAGTACCTGTTATGAAAGTCGCTAACGCTGTATCGATTAAGTCCATTGCAGAATTCTGTGTTCATCTATATACAAATGTAGCTTTTCTGTTTTAATGATAGACATAGATATTATTTTTAATATTATGTAACAGATGAATAGCAGACGAACTATTCTAATGAATAAAGACAAGAGATAAGTCGGTGTTTCAAATAACGTAACAGTTTATTAAGTATGTTTGCGTATGTTAAGATGTAGCCTATGAGACAATATTCTACAAATGACAGTAAAAGTAAACATTACTCATATCGAAACTGGCCCTGGAATTCATAATGCGAAAAACAGTCATAATTAGGTTTGGGTCCTCTTTGTGTGGGGCACTTTAATTTAAATGGCATATAATAACTTAACAAAAACCCCCCAACCACAAAATACGAACTACGTGAATGTCACTGAACACGTAAAGCCTACATAAAACAATGCCACGGAAATAACAGAAATCCGCTTTACCTTTTTCTTGCAAATACACTGCAGGATATCGTTACACTCGGCATCAACTTAATATGACTGATTATAATAACCATTATGTAAAATACAGAAGCAACGATGGCAAAGATTTGACATTGTAGTGGAATCTTCAATGGTGGTTAAACTGGTGAAATGGTGACCAGTTACATAGGCCGACTAAAGTATTTAACGAACCATTAACCAAAACAACGTTAAAGGGTGGTTATCGATTTAGAAAACACAGAATGATTGAAAATGTTACATTTAACAGGGAAGATTATCTTAGATCTTAGGTATTGCTATGAAATATTTGGGGATATTGCAAAACCCAGAATAAAAAAAAAAATATTGGTGTGCAAAACACCTGTCTGTATAAATAGATGCCAGTCATAGGGGCAGCTATTCTGTAGCAAAGCTCTCATGCTATATTTCAGTAAATCAGGAGATTAAATACCTTTCCAAAGATACAATTTTCAATGTTTCAACATTTGAAATTAAAAGTATAATTAATTTTATGGTAACGGTAAGTTGGAAAGTACAAAACGGGTGATACAAATTCATGGCTGGTGTTAAAACGGCATTTATTTAACCAATTCAAGTGCATTCAAACTTTGGAGGAAATGTTTAGCTGAAACAAAGAAGGAGGCTGTCTTCAGTGTAAATATATCGACGAGCGGGAGCGTGCGTTTGTGCCCGCGTGCGTTTGAGAGGGAGAGTGCCTGGGGATTAGCCTCCGTGTGTGTCCACCAGTGATTAGCCCGGTCAGCGGGCCTGTTGTGTATTGAGTCAGTTGATTAGCATTTTAATGCCGTCCCCCTCTTGATCTCTTCCTGCATGTATCTTCGCCTCACTTTTCCTTTTCCTCCCGTACATTTTAACTCCTTTCCTGCAGTTTCTCCCTTTCAGCTCCCACCAACTCTCTCCCTGCTGCTCACTCCAGAGTCACACTCAGCCACACAGTTTTTATTTTTTTGTTGCCTCATCTGGCTACCCTCTCTTCCCATTTGCCTACACTCCTTATATCTTTCACTCCTAGTTAATCCCACTTTCTCCCTAAACCCTCTCTCTCCCCATCTCTCACACCAATCCCTCCTTTTATTTTTTCTTTTTCTAGCCCCTCAACATTGCCAAACAACCCCCACATTCTAAACTCATTCACCTCCATTCTTTCTCCTTCCTCTCTCGCTTTGTGTTTCTGTAATAAATTGATTAAAAGAGAGGCAGAAGGAAGATTAAGCCTGGAACATAGGTACCACGGACTTATGAACCACTTCGACACTTGAGAGCATCTGGTGTTGTCCGTGTGAAGTACGTCAAGCAGTTCTTGAGGGACAGAAGAAGTTTCTCGTGTTTTGGAGCCGAACCAAGCAAACCTTTAAATACATTTGAAGGATTTTTTTTTCCCCAATAGCTGAAAAGCAGGAGTGGATGATTTAAGAAAAAAAAGAACTTTCTAGTCTCTTAGCTTTATAAAGGGCTTCTCTCCATCTTCCTCACTCCACCCCTGATGAGAGAAAGAGTCCGGTGCGTGATGTCCATCCACAACTCCTGATTTCAGAGACTCAGACACAAGAATTGCGTTTGGACAATCAGCAACGGACACCCAGGAACAATGGATGGGGGGGGGGCAGGGTGGGGGGGGTCACGGGGGCACTAG
>JAODJW010000046.1:10848347-10867952 GCA_026777045.1 Hyperopisus bebe
TCACTAGTAGTACTAGTTGTACAAAATTCTAATCAGGAGGCAGGAAAGGGGCAAACACTCGGGGGGTCACGGGGGCACTAGGGACAGAGGCTGGCGGGGAGGGAGGCCCACAGCAGGATGCAATGGAGTGACCCTCTCGGTCAGCAGGACCGTTTACAAAAGGAGTTCCTCATGGTCAACCTGATCAAAGAAAGGAAGGAGAGGAAGCTCAGCGTCGTAACCGGCAGTGGAAATCTGAATTAGCCCAATGAGACCTACAATAAATGATGAAAAGATCAAACAGCAGCCAAACATAATGCCTACCTCCTATGCCATCCAATGCCAGCGCCTGTGTGGAATTCCCCTAATTTTCCAGTTCCGAAGTTTAAAAAGTCTAGTTAAAACATAATTTATCTTGGTGCCATATCTCTATTTCATTCGCAATCGAACAATTAATAGGCAACGAGAAACATCTGCTCTCATAAGGGTTCACTAAAACTTCACAGTGCCATCACTTTGGAGTTTAGTTCAAATTATGCTTAAAAAAATTGAGTGGATTAAAAAATAGTAATTTATGAATTATTCAGAATAGAGGATTTGACAGAATATGAGTACACATATATGTATTTTTATTTTATTTATTCTACTACTAAAAATTTAAAAAGTGTAAAAACTTATTCAAATAAATTGTATTGCTCTAGTGATAAAGCTTCTTTTGTCATATATAGTGTTACTCTATGAAAAATTTTCTGATGTATTCATAGAAACATTTAATAAAGAAATACTTTATTAAATTATAGTCCAATTAAGGCCCTTTATTTGAGCTCCCTTGAAATAAACGCAAAATGGCAAAATGGTTTGCAGATCCCCTAAATGAAGACTGACACATATGATTCAGATATTAGTCCTTATGTTCCAAACTGGGTTCTTTGGTCATATAAATTATTTCGGAAATTCCACGCGATATGAAGTAAATGATGACCAGGCTTTTTTATGCCTGTAATTCATTTTGGAGCGCAGTGTTCGTTAAAGCGCGAAGCAAACGTGCAGCCTGACTGAAGGGGTCAGCAGCCGCAGGTTCCTCCTGATCTTAAGTGCCCTCCCTGCAGTATTACCGTGGCGCTCAGAGCGCTCAGGTTAACTTTGCGATTAGCACGCATTGGAGCGCCGCGGCTCAGCTAACAGCCTCACCCTCAGCCCCTGTCCGCATCCTGCTTTAGGCCTCCCCAGCACCATTATAAACACTGCAGGAGAAATAATAATATATACATCCATAATCATGCGGGCTTTACGAAAGAATGACGATATACTTTAGGTGCGCAAGTGTAAAACATATCAAGAAATAATATAAAGTGCAAAGTAGGTAAAAAATAAAGTTTAAAGACTGAAAAAACAACTGCTGATGTCAGTGTTACTATAATAACCGTAATGTGCTCTTCCTACCTCCCAGCTGTTGCCCTGATATCCGCTCGGCCTCTATAACATGCTCTGTTTCAGCACTGAACTCTTTTCTGGTAATTTCTCCCGTTCTTCACTCTCTCGGTCTTCAGCCCTCTCTGTCTGTGTCCCTCACTGTCTTTCAGTTTCCTTGTGTGTGTGTGTCTCTCTCTCACTCTCTCACTCTCTCTCTCTCCATCCTCCTCATTTCATGCAGGACTGGGGTTACCTAAGAGACTGGGCTTCAATGGAGAAAATCTCTTTTGGTACAATAAAATGGGAGAGAGGGAGCGGGGAGAGAGGGAGGGAGTGGAGGAGCAAGGGGGGAGAGAGAGAAAGATAGAGATGCAGATGCTGGCCGGGAGGGTGGGGGGCGGGGGGGGGGATAGAAAATCAAAAATTGAATGCGTGGCTGCGCTTGCGTGATTTCGCATCAATGGTCAGTCTGTCAGGGCATCAACAGACTTGGCCTGGTGGTTCGGTTGAGCTTGAAATGCACGGCAGTTTGGATTTTTGTGCCGCGCTGCAATATTTGTAGGAAAAGCTCACCTTTCCTACTGTGCTTGGAACTTTTGCCCAGTGAGATATGTAAGACTGATCTCAAATAACAGCTGACTGTATTCACAGGACGTTCACCACCCTGTGACTTGAGAGTAACTCCAACCTTTATAATAACACGCAAAACAAAAGCTTGGACTAAGCTATAACACAATGGACCCCGGCTCTGCTCGAAAAAGACTCCATTCATTAGCTTATTTTAATCCACAGAGAAGGCAAGTAAATGGGCTCCTCGCAAAATTCACATTCCCCCCCCCCCCTGGAGCCCTAAGAGTGTGTCAGTTTATCGCGGCCTTAGCTTGTCTACGGCAAAGGCCTTATCATTAAGCGCAGGTAGACCGAACCACCTGCGGAAGTTTCATAAATCTCTGAAGTATCTTTGTATTCAAAAGGGGTGCAGGAACATTCAAGATGACAGGCCACATGACCCGAAGATGTAGTAATCGCAACAACAATGTTTTATTTCTATTATTCTATCTCATCAACATGCCGATCTAAGATAGCTGTGACAATGATTTAATCAGATAGTACTACGCTGTGGTGGAATTGATGGCAGGCATCCCGGGCAGATTGTCCGCAGTCCGGTTCAATGAAGTCATTTCCAGGGTTCTGTCCATCTGTTACCGTGGTAGCGGTGACCACTGCGTCGCCATGGTGAGGTCCGCACAAAAGGGCGTGGCGTGGGAAAGAGTCCAGGGGTCAGGAGTGAGGGTCAGGGGGTCAGAGGTCACAGCCAGCTGGACAGCAGACAAGAGGAGATGAGGGTGAGAAAAGAGGGAGGGCCATTTGCTGGAGGGCTGGCTGACTGGACACAACGGGACATTAACATTGAACTGGGCGAAGATAAAAGAAGAATCGGAGAGGGGCCCACTGACAAACATCTTTGGGAGGCAGCCTACGCTGCCACTATACCTACTGATGTCTAATCGTGCATGGCATTTGACAGGCAATTGACTCCTATCAATGTCCCGGCAAATGCGGCTTTTGAGAGATTTGGCGGGCAGTGCGTGTTGTCGCCTTTAACCAATAAGCGATACTCGGGGAAACAATGGCGCACTTGGGGGACTGCGTTCTAACTGGCACTGGGAAAATAAATATATTCCAGTGATTGTTCGAATAAAGTTTCCTCAACCGAAAGGCAAAATCACTTCGGGTTTCCAATGTGCAGCCATCATCCAGTAGGGCTTGGATTACTTTGAAACTGCTTAAAACTTCATAATATTACAATTTCCAGTCTTACAAATCCCATTCTAAAGATAATGTCATGTAAGTACTTTTATTAATGTATACTATAATCACTTAAGAATATTTAATTAGAGTGTAAACATATACACATTTAGTTAATAATACATAGTTTACTGGGTGCTATATATCTACATAGGCTGGCAATGTGTTAAAGTTCAACATCTGCAAAATAGAACATAGGAAAGACAAAGATGAAATAAAATAAAATCAATGCAGTGAACGCAAACCGATATACACACATAAACCCGGAAGTCATGCTGACTTTGGAACGCGGCTCTTTTGAAGCACGGCAAGGTGATGCAGCATGTGTGTGTGGCTGTAATAAGATTACATCTATGCATGCAAAAACATGACAACCTAACTTTAAAGCACAGTTTGACATCTTTTTTGGGGTATCTAGGAAATAGGCGGAAAAAAAAAGAATCAGAAAATAGGAAAATTTAACAAACCTTTCCTCAGGCAAAACTATTTAGAAACTTTAGATTAGTTATTTTGTTTCATTCACAATATTATTACATATAACATTAAGGAGATACAAATGTTTGATATTAATAAAAATGATGGTTCCTCAACTAAATTTCCAAAATTGTAACTTTTGCTGAGAAAATTTGATTCATGGGGGTAACATTACAAAAACAAACAAACAAAAAAGCAAAAAAACAACAAATTGCATGCTAATTAGTTTTTATATAAATTAAAGTGATTTAAGTAAATAATGTAACTGATGTGAGATGGTTTTTCCAATTAAATTCAAGAAATAAACTGTGCCAGTGATCAGTAGACTGCTGTTTGCTTTATCCTGGGGAAGCCAATCCTTATCCATACTTGGATAAATTCCAAAATTTAATTGCTTCAGTAAATAGAAAACAAACTGCAAATATTAAAAAAATTGTCAGATGTGGAAATCACCTTGAACATCAGAGCCTTCAATGCAGATTATATAATTTTACATCACCGGAAAAGTAGCAACTTCGAACCTCATAAATAGTAACAGAATTGCAATAATACATTGAGAGGCTGTTAGGAATGTTCTACCTACAAAGTTAACCCAACTATCCCTTTACCTAAAAATGGAAAGGCTCCATTGTGTTTGAATTTGCTTTTCAGAACATATATCATTGTAATATAGATCATTTTTCCCAAAGGAGTCAGATTATTTTCTTTGTCCACTTTCAGGCCCAATGCATGCATGTAACCATGGTAGCCCTGGATTTAATATTTGGTCCCTGGTACCCATATGGGTCTAAGCAGAATATGGCAGTTGTCAGTGGCTGATGGGAGCGATGTCATGCTTAAGGCTCAGCTGTTTCCTGTCTGTGTCAACAACCAACCAGGCTCTGCCTCCTGACGAACAAATAATCTGGTGCTGACCATCGATGGAATTCAGGTTTAATGCCAAGTATTAATTGTATGGTTCAGCACAGCTATAGGAAATATTTTAAGACATTATAGATATGACTAAGTGTATATTTCTTGAAAATTGCAATTTTGCATAAATGTGTAAAAAATTATTGCATGTTAATTAAATATTTTTTAGTGTGGAAAGCACAACATCCTGGGAATTTATGGATAACAAAACGTAAAATTATAACAGGAAAGTGGCAAATACTGAAACTAAGACAAGCACTTTATGTAAGATAAGCCAAATGTGTCATTCCCATTCCTTGGAAATCGCGACCCTGGTATACACACTGCACGATTTGAATTAAGTCGGATAAGAAACCAACTCTGAGTATTAAATGGCTGATATCTCAGTAGTATAGTAACCAGGGTAAACCTTAAATGCGTTTTAGTCGGGAAATTATGTTCCATATTACAGTGAACCACACCGACCCTTCCAATAATGAACTTTAATTAGAGGTCCCCAGTGATATGTGATAATTTAATGTCGGACATGTAATTATTTAATGTCGGACATGGTAATCAAAGATATTTTTCTGAGAAATATTAGATATCTTTCTTTGGACTGGGGAGAAAATGTCTGACTTAAATGAACCCCTATATGGACTTCATATGGGCAGCAATAAAACAGTAATGTTTTGGGATAAACAACATGTTTTAAACAAAAATGTTTAAACTGACACACAGTTACCATACACAGAATGAGGTGGGTTCAGTTGCACAGCATTTCCTTAATGCTGCGTTAACATGGTGGATCGTTAACAAAAACGTAAGCCAAGTTCAGACCCGATAATTCCTAATCTGATAGTGTTGCATTTTCAACAAACCAATAGTACATAAACATTTGAGAAGGAAGAACTTGGTGATTTAAGAATAATCTTTTTCTGGATGATCTTAGTCCTGCATTATCCTCGCTAATTTAAGAATATATGACATAGGGTTCTGTTAAACGAAGCTGTCACATCTAAATTAAAAGGGAGTCACTTGAATTAAAATGGAAATGACAAACAGCTTAAAAGCAGAAATCCTGAATTCAAAAGATTTTAATTTGTGAAAGCAGTCATGCTTTTTTTTTTTTTTGCTGACAAATCTTTGAGAAGCAGCATATGATTAATAACTGGGTATAGAATGTGAGCGCGAGACAGAGAGGACACAGGAGTGAGGGAGAGGAGGGAAAGAAAAGGAAATTTACCTTGAACTCTGGTCACTCTGTCCCCACGGCAGGACCGCTGATTGTGGCAGGGTCACGGATGAGGAGTGGGCTGAATTAAGGGGACCCCCAGGTCAATGGGGAAACGGTCAAGGGGGCTGCTCTGAGTGGGGGGGAGGGGGGGCTGTCGGGGCAGATGTCTTATGTATGAGTGCCCCCAGGACGTTATTCAAATGTACCGATTAACATTTTTGAAAGTTACCAGTGTTTACACCTCAGTCACAAGCTTAAAAATAGCTCAAATGTAAAGTGAATAATTTTAACAAGGATGTTTGTAAAAGGGGTATAAGCTTTAAAGCAGCTATACTCAGGGACCATGCTACCGATAAGCTGTGTTAATTAATATATCACTTTTGTTGTCTTTTTGTGTGTGAACATGAATCCAGGTAAAATTCCAAGAAATCACTCAATACAAAACATACAGAACAACAAGAAAGAAGGTAGTATTTTTTTGGCTAACTTGACAGTATGTGGGCAAGTGTACAACGTAACCCTTTTGATTATAAACATGTTAGAATGACTAGCAATTGCTAAACTTGCTAAGAAAACTGCATATTTGGTCATGGGGCAGCCTGGAGCTAATCCCAGGCAGAATAGGGCTCCAGGTACCCCGGACTGGATGCCAGCCAATCACGGGACACACACTCACACACTATTGGAAATTTTAAGGCACCATTTAGCATAGCTGCATATCATTGAACTACAGAATGAAACCTGCAGGACACAAGGAGTGCATGAAAACTCCACACGCCCAGTGGAGACAAGAATCAAACCCCCAGCCATAGAGGTATGAGAGTGGAAGTGCCCATCCACTCGGCCACCCACCTTAGGCAACATGTTTAATAAATATATCAAATCAGCTTCCTGCCATGAAGTATTAATGAACAGTAATATAATGATGGAAAATGAACTCGTACCCCTTAAAAGATGCATTGAAACAAAGATTAATTGTATGTGCTGGATTTCGCTGCCAACATAGAGCAGTTGCAAAAAAACAAGGCCACCATCAGCAATAGCAGCAACCAATCACAGTTCAGATGCTTGGAATTATTAGGCTTTCATTAAGTTTATCTGTCTTCAAACTGTTTATCTTAGTTAGGGTTGTGGCTGGGGCTGGAGCCAATCCCAGTCAGCACAGACCCTAGATGGGATGCCAATCTGTCACACTTACAAAGACAAACAAAAAAGACAAACAATTCAGAGATATAATTTTGCCTAACCGCGTGTCTTTGAATATGGGTGGAAACTGTAAGGGCTGGGAAGAACATGCACATTGCACAAACAAAGCGGAGGTGTGACATGAACCATCAAACACAAATGTGTTAGGCAAGAGTGCTACAAGGCTAACTAAAGAACACTTTTTAAGATATTCAAGTATGCATTATAAAAAAGTTTCGTAAAAGGTAAAAGCTTGATTCATATGCGACTATCATAAGAAACGACTGTTTATCTGTCAAATATACTACTGCGTTGAGCATACACGGTTACTTGATTAAACGCGATTAATCGATTTTTTTTAAAAGCATCAATTAAAAATTGCTTTCTGGATTACTCGGGGAGTATATAGCGTAGGACGGTATAAATAAAAAGAGCGAAAGTCGCATTTATATGGGAGCACTTCCAATTAGAAGTGAATGAATATACAGTCGTTGCAGAGCCTAAATAAGCACAACTGCAATGGAACATCTTTAAAAAAAATACATTCACAGACTCACCGAATAATGCGATGTTAGCCATAGATAACTATAATCTATTAATTGTCCATTAGCCTCCTGGGGTAATCTAGCCTATCTGTCATTACTTTGACTTAAATTATTTAGCTTGATTACATTCTATGATACCTATATATATCTAGTCCTGTCATTTACATAACAGCCTACATAATAGCTATATAATATTAATTAATACCGGTCTATTACATAATAGATGTGTATATTATTATTCGGTAAATATATTTTATGTATTGAGTAGTGATGAATGATATTGGAAACTTCACTTTGCCATATTTGATAATATTTTAAAATATTGCGATATTTTTTAAAAATGGAGTTGGAAGTTTCAGACAAATAGAACTTATAGGCTTTTATCTGCCAATAGTCTGTAAGTTGGTGGCTTCTGATTACTTGCTTGTGATCAAAATTGTCTCAGCGGAATCCAAAATACGCCAATACAACACAAGATGAAAGTGAATGATGACCAGCTCTCTTTTCGCCTCTTCATTTATTTGGTAAAATTTCTCAGAAGCACGTACGCCACATTGAGTGAGTGCAACACCAAGGACGAAAATGACAGTCAGAGAGCGCATACAGTACTCAAGAAAAAGCAGCAGCGCTAAACCCCACACAGATTTTTAACATGTACTAATATAATCTTAAAATTAGAAAGTTTCGTTTTCCATGACAGAATAAAAATGTTGTCGCTTAACTGTCTGCTGATTCTTCGATCGGATGTGACAATTGTATGTGCATAACATGGGGCATATAAACAACTGCCCGATTAATCGTCAAATTAATCTGCAAATTACTCAATTATTAATGTAATCTACAATGACAGCTGTACCACCATATGTAAATCTGCGTTAATTCGTCTTCGTATTTTCAGCCATATTTAGCTGTGAAACTGAAAAACATTACAAAGTAAATCACAGGAAATACCCAAGTGACATGCAGAGATGTGCAACAAAATAAACAAGTAGCCTAGAAAACTTAGTTTTATGAGCATTGTTTTGCTGTGTCTATTTTATTCCTATTTTAAAAACGTGTTTATCCTCTAATATATACTACTTGTATTACATTAGCGTTACCAAAAATTATGTAAACTGCAGTGACTTTATTAGTGATTCGAACATGCCTCGATGCCCGCATGTACATAGTTCTGTTTGCTTAGTTGGTCGAATATTGGTGTTTCCGTTTACTTTGCACGCCTAGCATCCGGCTTTTTATTTAGTTTCAGGACAGTCAGCGCCACAGCCCGGGAAGATCTCGCGATGGTTTAGCGGCCGGCCTGCGGAACAAGCGGCTTGCCGACGGAAATCACGCGAGACTGCATTGAGTTGACCAGATGCCACGTCTGAGAAAGAATTGATATAATGAAGTGGTAGCGTAGGGTGTATTAAAGTAGAAAACGGTTCGTATATTATTATTATTGACTGTTTCTATCACGGGCTTCTGACTCATTGGCTGGTAAGTCAGTATTTAACTGGTCGGCAAAGCGTGCAAACCATTCACTGATGCTTGCTAAAGTGCAACATGTTTGAGTGCTTGCAAGCTAGCTATCTCAGTTTACCCGGTTATAACTACGGTATATGCAATGAAAATAGCTGACCTAAAGCTTAGCTAGTGGTTTACTCGGAATGCGTTAACTAGTTTAAACCGAATATTATGCATCCCAGCTATTTAGCCCTATAACTGTCTATTTAAACACATACTGATACGTAGTTGTTAACTTACTATCTAGCTGCTTATTCATCGTTGACGGTTGCTATTAATATATAATATAATATATATATTCCTTGGGTTTTCATAAATACTCTCCAGGTTTTATTTGGGGTATTTAAAAATGTTGTCCTGATCCACGCTCCAGAAACGCGGCCATTGCATCTGTATGTTATAACTAAATCTTTCTGCACTCCTATAATGGGGAACAACACTTCTCAAATGCTTGAGGGTTGTGAAAGATTTTCCAGCCCCTTTTAGTGATCTTTGTTAGATCCCCGTTTGAATGTTCTTTTGCTTCGGAAGTGTGTAGCTGACTGATTCGTAGGTATTCGATAGATTTCATCCTAGCCAGTTGCAAAGTGTGTGTATGTGTGTGTGTCAGAGAGAGATCGATTTGCAGACTGCATTATCAGATCAGATTTGAATACATGCACAAATAGTATGGACTCCATTTCAAAAGTTATTTACATGATAACTGTAGTACCATAATATAATCGGCAACAATACTGGCACATTGCCTCAGCACGGTCCTAAACATTTAAAAGAAACGATGATAAAAAAGTGTGGTTACTTTTTAGTAGCTTGTCACACTCGGTTGCAAGCGACTTAATGATTTTGTGTGTCCCTCTGCCAGGTACAATGGCCTCTATACATCTTCTGATGCTTGCAGTGCCTTGCACATTAATGGTGCTGACTGTGGCTCACTCTCATTCCCATGGTGCTCACGGACACGCTCACTCGCACGGCCACCACGGCCACTCGCACGGGGGAGGTGGCTGCCACGGCCACTCTCACGAGGTACCAGGGGTGAGGATGCATCACGGCGCCAGCAAGTGGAGCGCCGAAGCTAATCTCCCTCCACCGGAAGATTTGCACGAGCACTCGCACTCCCATGGACATGACCATGGCAGTGAGGAGCCCCACTCTCACTATCACAACCACAAGGATGAAGAGGAGCATGACCATGCCCACAGCGAAGCCAATGATCATGCCCACTCTCATGGCCACGCCCACAGTGAAGCCCATGGCCACACCCACTCTCATGGCCATGCCCACAGTGAAGCCCACGGTCACGCCCACTCCCATTCCCATGGTGCAGAGCGCCCTAGGCGAGATGTAGCAGGAGAGAAGAGAAGCATGGTCGAGCTTTGGATGCAGGTACCTGAGGTCTTCTAGACCTTTCCCAAAACTGATGTCCATGGAGGAGCTGCCCTATAAACATTTGGAACAGCCAATTTAATTCAACACTTGCAGAGTCATTTTCGTTTGAAAAGGTGTTTGAAAATATTTTGCTTACAGAAAGCTAAGGTCACTAAAGAACTGTTAAAAAAATGTTTAGTTTGCTAATTATATTAAACTGAGAAAATCAGAATTGGCTAGTATCAGTATCAGCAGGTCAAACTTAGAAAAAAAAAAGATCAGCCAAGGAAAATGCAATCACTGCATCCTAATTTTGTGTCATTATTTTACATATGCATTTTGCCTATAGTTTTTTTTATATATATTGATAGGGATGTAATTCTTTTAAATGCATATGTTTTTAAATGTTTTTGCCAAAAAAATTGAGAAATCGAAGAAGAGTGGGATTCCTGAACATGTGTAAAAATCTCATTCTCTCTCTGCCTCTGCTCCGGCCTGACTAGGCAATCGGCGCCACCGTGCTGATCAGCGCCGCCCCCTTCCTCATCCTGTTCTTCATCCCAGTCCAGTCCAACACCGACCAGCACCAGAATCTCCTGAAGGTTCTGCTGAGCTTTGCATCCGGGGGTTTGCTCGGAGACGCGTTCCTACACCTTATTCCACACGCTCTCGGTTAGTATGTCCGACGTCACGCAGTGCAGGGACGCAGTGCAGGGATGCAGTGGGTCAGTGTAACTGTAATGTAACAGTGATCTTCATTAACGTGTTTATTTTCAATATATCGCTGTTGCTTTTTTTGCTGAACATGAGCTATGGGAAGCTTGGCCTTACGACTGCATATGAGCGACGATTTTTATGAATGGTGGCTTTAACAAGTAGGAATGACTTTTGGTGTGGCTGATGTTTCTGGTGCGGTGGTTTGATCTTTGGTGATTAATTCAGCTGCTGAGTTTGAAGTTGCCTGTAGTTACTGGGTCACGACTAGCCAGCTTAATGCCAAACCTGCCCTTAACCATTATAAAATGACACGAGTCATGGTTAACCTGCTGATAATCAGCAAGATCATTTTTATTTTATACTCATAATCGTTTTGATTTATAGGGGCCTTTAAGCACATTATGAGCAGTGAAATACTTGGATGAAATCTGTGGTGGAGTCTCCATCTAGTGGCTATTCCTGACAATGCACATAGCCACTGTGAATTACACAACATGTCATGCTTTAGTGTTCTGTACAACATAACATTCAATTGCAATTCAGACATCTTAAGTTTCATCAGAATTGCTTTGTAGTGGTTTGTTCTGCAGTGTTATGTATAATCCCCATAGACTTGAGCTCTTTGCATTTTGCCGTCTACCCCCCCAGAGCCTCACTCTCACCATGGAAGCGAGGAACACAGCCACTCAGACGCCCCGGCAGAGTCACATGATCATGGTCACTCACATGGTAAGCTTCTCTCTCTTTTTTTCCCCCCTCCGATTACTGTGCTTTATATGAATGGCTTGTGTAAAATACGATGCCTGTAGCAGAGTGATACTTGTTTATGGTTTTATGTCCCTTCTGTTTTATATCTAGTACAGTTAACTGATTTTCAGTTATTTACTGTATTTGTCTTCTTCAGATGTTTATGACGTGAAATGCTGTCTGCATAAAACATGGTGTTAGTTATCAGCAGAACTGGATGATGTGAACAGTGATGCTCATGGCTTGTTTCAAAAATCCCTCTTGCAGGATCTTGTCTCCCCCTGCCATCTCACTGATGCAGTACCATGTTTCACACTCAGGTGGCGCTCACGGTCACATGATGTCCGTGGGGCTGTGGGTCCTGGGTGGGATCATAGCCTTCCTAGTGGTTGAGAAATTTGTGCGTCTTCTGAAGGATGGACACGGACACGGACATGGACACTCCCATGGTAGTAAATCTCCTGCGAGATGTGGTCGTCAGCTGAAGTTCTCCAGATTTTATTTTACGGTTTAAAGTTCTCTAAAGTTTGACTGCTGTGAGAAATAGGCAGTGAATGCACTGGTAGAAATATCACATTTCTGTCATGTTCACATTCAAAGATGCTTTCGAACAAGTTGTAAATTACGTTGATATGGTTACAGCTTCAGATGAAACTGCGGAACTGATTGGCCTGGAAGCTGCTGGTTAGATGTCTCTTGCACAGCTATTGGATGCTGACGACTCCATGTGACATAGCTTTTGAGCAACTCCCAATCAGTGACTCATTAGACAGTAAATGTCATTGCAACAATCGTGCTCTTTGTTTCTTTAATGCCAGCTGCTCCAAAAGCCAAATGTAATGATGGGGAGGAAGAAAAAGAGAAGGAGGGTGAGAAAGATGGAGTGAAAAAAGGCAAAAAAACAGGGGCAGAAAAGAAAGAGAAGGAGAAGAGTAGTGGTAAGTCAGCTGACAGACCACATGCAGCTCAGCTCCCCAATAACCTACTGTGACTCCACAACTTTGGGTCACACTTCTGAGTAATTTTTCTGTGTGCTAATTTTTTTTGCCAGTTTTTTTTTTATGTGGTTGGCTCCTTTTTATTGGCTCTGCAGAATAGAGAGGGCCAGGAAAATGAATTGTAGTCCTTAGCAGAGGGGGACAGTTCAGGTCCTGAAAGTAAAAAAAAATCCAGACCAAGATTTTGTTTCAACCAACCAGTTGAGTATAAAGAGTCATATTCACAGAGTCCTCAACTGATTGGTTGAAATAAAATCTTGGTCTGGATTTTTTTTACTTTCAGGACCTGAACTTTCCACCTCTGGTCTTTAGTCAGTCTATATAAATACAGTGGCCTGAAAAAACACTGCCAATGATTTACTTTTACTGTAGGTCAGAAGGGCAGGATTATGCATTTTCAGGTTTATGAAACTATAATTTTTCAGTCTATTTGCCAAAATAAGGTTATTACGACATCGGCCATGCCAAGTATTTACTTTTATTTGTGAACGATTTTTCTTTATCAACTTCACTTCCAAATAAAACTCTTTTTGGGCTGTGACTGTCACTGTCCTTGTGTCTTCAGACATCAAAGTGTCAGGCTACCTTAACCTGGCGGCCGATTTCACGCACAACTTCACGGACGGTCTGGCCATCGGCGCCTCGTTCCTGGTGAGCTCTGGGGTGGGAGCGGTCACCACCCTCACCATCCTGCTGCATGAGGTGCCCCATGAGATCGGCGACTTTGCCATCCTGGTCCAGTCAGGGTGCACCAAGAGGAAGGTACGTGGTCATCGGCTAGACATACTGAGGGCGGTGTGCGACTCAGTGGGCTAAGCCTCTGTGCCAGTGTTTGGAAAGTCGCTGGTTCAAGCCTCAATAGAATAGTGACATGTCTGTGGGCTCTTGAGCCGGGCCCTTAACCCCCAGCTCCAGGGGCCCTAGCCCCCCCCCAGCTCCGTGGGCACTGCACACTGGCTGATCCTGCGCTGTGACCCCCGAGCTATGGAGAGCAAGATGGGGCAGTCGTAAAGAATTTCCCCATGGGGATTAATGAAGTATAATTATTCTATTCTAAACAATTTGCTGTCATTTTGACACCTGTGATTAGTGACGTTATGGTCTATGACATAAGTTGTCACCAAAGTAGGATTTCTCTGTCCTTTCTTATAACTAGAGTCCACAAGAAAAATTTAAGGATGGATGTGAAATAATTGAAGTTTTGCAGTATCCTGCTGATGGTCAGCCTGTTGCACGGTTGCCATGGTTCCTGATTGCCCCCCCTCCCCCCCCCAGGCCATGTGTTTGCAGCTCTTGACAGCCCTGGGCGCTCTGGCGGGCACCGCCTGCTCCCTGTTTGCCGAAGGTGTGGGGGCCGCCGCCACGGCCTGGATCCTGCCCTTCACGGCGGGGGGCTTTGTGTACATCGCCACGGTGACGGTGCTGCCTGAGCTGCTGGCGGGGCGATCCTCCCTGGGTCAGTCGGTGCTGGAGGTTCTGGCTATGCTGCTTGGAGTGGGCATGATGGTCCTGATTGCAGAGTATGAGTGAGTGAGTGAGAGAGAGAGAGACGGAAGGGTGGGGGGTGGGTGAGATGGAGAGAGTGAGCTGAGAGGGAGGGGTCTGTGGGATTAATGACACCTATGTATGTAGGTAGGTGGGGGATTGAGTATATAGAGACTGACCAGAGGTCCATAAACGCGACCAAAGGAAACTGGGAACATGGTGGACTCTGTTCACAAAATGGCCGATGCTGAGATCCAGGGATATATTGGAGGATTGAGGTATGCGCAAACTTGAAATGGGTAGTTTTCATTCTACCAAGTGTTTTGGCACAAGTGACAGTCACTGTGGCAGCATTAGGGGTCCTCATGCTGAGCCAGAGGTGGCAGGGGTAGATGGGAATTGTAGTTCCTAATCCGGCCATCTGAATACCATGTAGAGTGAGTGACCGAAAACATTACAGAGGATTTACTATTTTTGCCTGTGTGCAAAGGGCACGGTTATATATTTCCAGGTTAGGCCTTTAACCAAGCCTGTTTGCTGACATTAGGTCATTTAAAGCATCAGTCAAACCAAGCAGTGGATATTTTTGCTAGATTATTCAATTGTTTAAAAAAATGATATATAGAATAGACTTGTTTCTAGTGTAAGTTGAGAATGCCTGAATCTGGCAGCATGTTATTTCTTTTATGCAGTTTATCATTTTAGTACAGTTGGCTTCGACACCCTACAGTTTGGTGATGATCTTTAGTGTCTCAGAGCTTCAAAAAAACTGGACTGATTTTTGTCTAATTGTCTTCTGTAATCATGTATCGCTACATCGTGACCCGCAGCTTCAGCAGGCCAAACGCCTGACTATATGACACTGACATGTAAAGATGTTTGATTTTTTGTCTTACCTATTTTGCTCAGTGTTTAAATTTTTTTTTATTTTATTTTCTAATGTTCACGCAGAATGTGTGCAAGACTTCCTATGTTTTCAATGTGACCAGAATTTGCTTTTTTTTTTCTTCCAATCTTGTGGAGAGTGTAAAATCGATGCTCATGGCACAATACGAACTCCCACTGCACTTAACCAAGAACTGAAATAAACCACTAGGAAATGTACCATCAGTGGTCCACCAAGTTCGTTTGTTTTATTAGGTCACCCGGGAAAGCTCAAATGGTCGGTCAGACAATCGATGCTGAAGTTATCGACTGTAAATCCATCCACCCTTACCCATGTGACGTGTGTGTATGTATGTGTGTGTGTATAAGACAGCGACCACAATTTAGCTTTTTATGGTCAGTGTATTAAATGGATGGGAGGGAGATAAGAATGAGCTTGGGAAGCGAATGAGGTGCTTTGTTTCGCATTGATTTTGTGCTAGAAAATAAAAACTTTTAAAAATATAAAAATGTGTTTGTGTGTGGTGTGGGGTGGGGGGGGTGGTAGAGTCCCATTACTGTCTTAGAACTTTGTTCCATGGTGTAACAGTTTGCCATTTGGGCAAATGAGGCATAGCCTGTGGATTGGAGTTAAGTTTTGTACAGGTGATATGGATTAACCACAAGCTGGAAACTTTAGATGACTGTATTGAATATTCAGTATCAAGTTTATACATCTAACCAACTCATTTCTGCCAGAACACCAGTTCAAAACTAGTAGTGCAGTGAAAATTAGCAAGAAGACACTAGGTGTTTTATAATATGTAGCCACAATGCCCACTGTCAATCTCATATTTCTGTGAGTCTGCTATGTGTGAGTGACATCAGACCACTATCCTCAAGGGTTAGGTAAACAAGTCAACTCTGAGGTTGGGGAAAAAAAACAATTCAACTAAAAAGATTATGGAATTCTGTCGTATTCTATATTAGTGATCACTACATAAAGGAGCATTTCACAAATTCCCATCAGTAACCACCATATTGAACAACTAAATTAAATTAGACTTTATTAGGTTATATCTAAAAGAGCCTTTGGATCCATTAATGAATTATTGAAGTAAATGCTCACTGCCTTCGTGTTACAGATTGATTACATGTGTATATTCATATCATTTATGAAACTTTTTTCGAATGTTAATTTGCAAGAACAATTTCCAGAATTCGAGGCGTGTTTTAAAAAATCATCAGGTTTGGCGGGTTTTTAGCCCTCTAATTACAGAAAAACCTGAGTGAACAGAACCAGTGCAACGTCATCTACCTCGTTTTAATCGTAAGTGTAACGTATATACTTTATCCATATCGGTTCAAAGTAACACGAGATTTTGAGTTTCTATGCAATAGGCCATACGAGGTGCTGTAATACCGATAATGATCAAAACGATACTTGTTCTGGTAAATCTAGTATTTCAAGATGTGCACAAAGTGAACGAGATTATCTATAAAATGGAAAGACAGAACGGGGATTCGTATAAATATTTCCTTCACATACACGGCTTTGTATCACATTAAGAATCTGCTACGGCTTACACTGTCTCGGAGTCGGCAAAGGCATTTACAGCCTGGTGATTAAATCCTTGGGGAATCTTTTCCTCTCTCAGCAGGTGGACTTTAAATGTCAAGACTGTCCATCTCGCATTCACTAAATTCCTGGAGACCAGTACAAACATGGTCTCCAAAGTATACTGCGATATGTTGTACACTTCTTTGGTGATATTATTTTGTCATTTCTTTTGTATGAATTTTAGCATGCAGTATATTCTATTTGTAAATTCAACCCTATGTCTAATCTCTAAGGTTTCCTACAATGTAACAGCTAGAGACTTTTACATTAAGGTCGGGTTAAGTACTTTAAATAAGATCATAAACCAAATGAAATATAAAATACAAATACATGATTAACATTTTAATGGTATATGAGTAGGGTATCACATACATGAGAATAAACAAGAATGCAAATTAACATTTTGATCATTCAATCTTACGTCCGCATTCCAATAGACAACTAGTTTCTGCAGATAAGAGGAAAGACTCCCCCTGTAGGTAGACGACGGAAATAGCATGCCAATTGGCCGACAATCGGAATTTACTAAAGTAGACACGTCCTCACTTATTGTCGCGTAAGATCAAGTTACTTAAAGTATGACTCTAATATCCGTATAGAACAATTCAAATATCTAGGAAATTCCCTATTTTAAGTGAAACTTTATTGATGGCGATCCCTTCGATGTTCACGTCGCTTTTAGCCCAGTCATTTTGGCTCTAAAACTCGGCAAGCTGCAGCTACACGCCAGGATCCGAAATGGCGCCCATTCCCCCCGTTCCGACTGTGTATCGAGCCCAGTTTCCACTCCAGAAGGGGGAGGGTTGACGACGAGACAAGTGTGGGTGAAGGAGGGGGGTGGGAAAGGAAGCGAATGCAGGCCCAGCTTCTCGTTTTTCGTGGTTTTCATGTCCAGATTTCCATCGTCTAGACGATAACGTTAGCGAAACTAGCGCGGCGGCCTCTCGGCCGAATACTTCCCGGAGACGAACCACTTCGGATTTCGAACTGCCCAGTTACCGTTTCAGCGGCTAAGCGGACGGACGCTTAATTTTAAAGACAGCTCTTTTTAGGAGCCAGCTACAGGAATTTTCATTACATCTGATTTTAAAAGCGGACTTCGTTGGTTTGGTTGCAGGTCGTTCCGTCCGAATCTTTCATGCAAGATCGGTCAACTTATTAAAGGTTTGATTCGCGCAGAAGTATCATTTTTGGCTCTGTTAAGCGGCGTAACCCGAATAACAAACCTGTTTGCCATGGGCTCCGACATGAGATCCAGTAGCTGATACAACACGCAGACCGCAAAACTCGCAAGCGCTGTTTCGGTACGTGTCGATACCCGGGTGCTCATACTCGCTCGGCCCCCGTATTTCGGATCACCCGCGTTTTCCACGCTGCGATCCCCGGGTTGATATTTTCGGTCGAGCTGAACGCTCACGGGGCCGGGCCTGAGTCCACGGTCTCGAGTTCTAGCCCCTACCGGAGGCTCGGTGCGTCTCGCGGCGCCTCGATTCCTTGCAGCCTCGGCTCGCCATGGGCGACAGCAGAGGTAAGATGAGTTTGGTGTCATCGGTGCCTGTTAAATGTTTCCTAAATAAACTCAACGTCTGCGGGTATAGCCACACAATGGGAAACTTACGATCAAATTCAGTTGTGGAAAAGGGGATATTTAGGAAACTTCTGAACTGTTTGCCATGTTGTTTTTTGTTGCGTGGTCAACCCTGTGTTTTTTTTTTTTTTTACCTTTTGCTGTAATGCGCAGCGATCTCTATCTGCATTCTCCAAGCCATTTCTTTTTACCATATATAGGCCTTATTTGCAAGCTGACCCAACTATTAATGAAACTTAATCTCTTTGCATAGTAGATCAGTGCAGTTAAAACACGGCAACGTACCGCTGTGGGGTAAATTGAATTGAAAAAGGGACATACTGTAAATGCTCACTCAGCCATCTTAATTTTTTTTGGATCTAGTCCGGTGCGACGGTGTCCGCCTTTAAAGCGTCTCCATAACTTAATATTTGGCTGCTGGACAGGCTGCTGCTTTTGGCCGCGTCCGGCCGAACGCCTGCGGTTTGCCAGTGGCACCTTGGGGCCATCTGTGCTGTGAACCTGAACTCCTGTCCGGGCCCCAGCCCTGCTTTCATTTCCTTATTTTTAATTTTATATATATAAAAGAGAAGCATACTTGCAACGTCCTGTATATTTGAAATGAAATCATCCGTAACAGAGTGATTGGGAGGTTGTTCAATCTAGGAAGCCACCTATTTTCCTTCCGTGACAAAACATCGAAGTGTCTGTGCAAGGTGGAGCGCAAAGCCCTACATTTATCTAAATGTAAAGATGTAAATGTAGATTTTTTTTAAGTTCCTGGTTCAGTTTCTAGATATGAGGTAGTATTGTCACAATACATTATTTATGCCTTTTGAAATGTATTATTTTTAGTTGAGAACAAAGGTATTTATTCATAATTATACAAAAGTGATTTCACGAACCCAGTCCCACTTAATTCGTTTTTTTTGTTTGTTTTTTTCTTTTTTACCCCGGTATTGGTATTTAATCTAATGGAATGCTAAGTGTCTGTCCCTTTGTTTCTGCAATTGAAGACCTAAGCCATTCATACAAAGCACATGTGAAATTTATTACTTGATTCCTTTTAGGCAGGAAGAGCAGCTTATCCTACAAGAAAACCACATAAAAATGTTTTCTGAGCCTGAATGTGATGCACATTAATTGGAATACCCTGAATCTGCCAGTTGACTGTTTTGTTTCCTTCCTGCCCCCCCCCC
>JAODJW010000046.1:10897107-10917143 GCA_026777045.1 Hyperopisus bebe
ATTACATTCTTAACTGTTGTACCATAATAAATTTGGTAGTCAGTTTAATTTAAAGATGATGAATGTATTTGTTTGCGGGAAAATGTTCTACTGTAAATGTAAAGATATCTGCAGGTTTCATGTGGAAAGTAGCCTTAGTTATACTTTTCAGGTCTTGTGGTTTAGCCTTCAAGGGAACATCAGTGGTAATTCCTATGGAAAACAGGGCTGTACGTGACCCCTAACTTTAAGAGCCTGTAAATGGATATAATAATATCATTGTTTCCTTGGGCTTCCACTTGCGTTTTGCTCTTATTTGTCTTCTGTTCACAATTGTTCTTCTTAAACGTACTCGTAAAAGTACAAGTAATTATTGAGATGGACTGTAGTGACTCCCAAAGGGGACAGAGGTGACAAACGGGGGAGCTGTAGTGCAGCGACAGCAGTGCTCACAAGAGGGGGCTCCGGAACCTTCCAGCAATACTTACTTTGGGCCGGATTCTGCCGGAGCGTTTTCGTCCCGGGACCTGCGGCCGCTCTCGTAGGTTCCGGCACCTTCTGATTTACAAATGAAGCAGCACCGCTCTCTCAGGGAGCCCTGAACAGGACGCCTCAGGGTACATGCACAGGGGTCCATTTAGAGGCACCAATCCACCAAAGCCTCATCTGGGGCGGAACCCAGGGACAGGACACAAGCTCCAGATGCTGGTAGTGAAAACAAGAAACAGACCCACGAGCCTGTGACGTCACCCAATCCCTATCCAGGTCTCCCTCCCATCTCTCCGAACCGTTATGCATCTTATCTTCATACAAGCAAATTCTAATTCCCGTCCAGGCCACTTCCCAGAGAACTTCTCCATCATGGCACTGGTGAAGGCCCAGTCAGGTCTCCAGGCTTTCCTGCTGTCGATCTACAGTGAGCAGGGCGTGCAGCAGCTGGGCGTGGAGCTGGGCCGCTCCCCCATCTTCCTGTACGAGGACCAGTTACGGAAGCCTGCCCCGGAGGACTACCCGCTCTTCAAGGGCATCAACCTGGCTGACGGCAAGTCAGTAACACTGCAAACTCTGCTTCGCTCGATTGTGTGTGAAAGCTCATTGGCTTTCAGTCTTTATTCATATAGCACTGTTTTAAGCCCAGAGTTTACAAAGTGCTTCACAGACATTTTAGAAGAAGAAAAAGAAATTGAAATAAGCACACAAGAAATAACAATAAGTACAAAAATTGGAATAGAATAAAATAAATAAATAGACAAATAAATAAATAAATAAATAAATAAATAAATAATACCACCAAAACGTAGGACTATCCACTTTCTCCTTGGGGGACTCTAGCCCCTACCTCACAGGAGGTTCTAATAGAGTGATATGCATTTATGTAATTATGTAATATTATAAACATTAGAAAGATATTCACTGATTTTAGTGTCATGCATTTCGATTGTCTTTATGACTATGAGTATAAGTTGGATGACACCTTTGCCTCGTGAATACACGCCTTTCTTTTCATAGTATAAGACAGTCTTGCTGTTCCTCCTCCTGTCCTGCAGGTGGCACCGCATAGCTATTTCTGTGCAGAAGAAGAATGTGACATTGATCCTGGACTGCAAGAAGCGCATGACCAAGCCCCTGCTACGCAGTGATAAGCCTGTACTGGATGTCAAAGGCATCACTGTATTTGGGGCCCGCCTGCACGACGAGGGGGTTTTCCAGGTCAGATGGCAGCCAGTGTGATGGCAGAAAACTGTCCCCTTTCCACTAACTGCCCAAAAGGGTATTATGTGTTTATATAAGCTGTGAGCCAGTGGGAGGCACAGCAGTGGCACAGTCACTCCTATTATGGCAAGTGATCGCCAGCCATGTGCTTCAAAAGCTGTCAATTAATCCAGCCGGTCGGTATTAGGTTAATTACATTAATATCGTGTTGAGTGGCTAAGAGACAGAAGTGCTGGAGAAGGCATCTTGAAGGGTGTGGGGGGGGGGCTTTACAGTTGCTTTTCAGTTTACTTCTGCAGAATCAACCAGCCGCCTTTAACCTGGGTTTATGCCATAGTATGCAATTTGACAGAAGTGCATATAATTACTTAAAATGATAGCTATCTGGTTGATTTAATTGCTGTAGTAACCCTTCTTGGAATCCACTTATGTTGTAAACCTCATCTTCTTTTCCAGATACTCTTTGCATATTTATTTCGATTTCCCGTCTATAGATTGATTCTCCTGCTATTTGTGCACAGGGAGACATCCAGCAGCTGCTGATCGCGTCCAACCCTCAGGCTGCTTATGACTTCTGTGAGCACTACAGTCCCGACTGCGACTCACCACTGCCCAAGACTCAGTCGCAGGACCCCAACGCATACGTGAGTGATGCCCCATGGCCAATCCCACACCGCCATCCCATCTGCACATGAGTATCTGTTCAGCTATAATAATGCCCTACGAGAAAACTACCGTATCTCCCGCCTACGCATTAGAGATTCACTCCCTGTTTGTAAGTTAATACCACAGTATCAAAGCAGCACACCCACAAATGTTTACACTGGAGGCCTAGGAGTTATCAGTGGGTATTTTCAGGATCATCAAAGTCCTGGTCTCTGCACTCATGGGAGTTTAACTTACACAAAAATGTTCTGAGGGTAGAACAAAAAATGATTGGTTCAGAGAAATAACCAATCTGATTATAGAGAAGGTGGGTCCAAGTAACTAGAGAAGGCAGGACCAACCAATGAGATGTCTTGGTCCTGCCTCTTGTAGTTGCTTGGACCCACCTCCACTACAATCTGATTGGTTATGTCCCTAAACCAATCATTTTTTCTCCCCTCAGAAAATTTTTGTGTAAGTAAAACTCACTCAAATGCTCTCCGCTTGCGCGCTGTGCTTTGTATCACTCTCTCTCTCCTGTCATTCCATTCAAGTCCTGAGCCACCAAAAGGACTCCCAGGAGGCATAGCATACACAAAGGGAGATGATGTAACCATCCAATTAATATTTTATGACTTGGAGTTTATCTAACATACTGTTCTCTGCATAACTATCACATTTTAATTTTTAAGTTTGATGGAAAGTTCTCTGCTTCAGAAAGGAGAGGAAAGCACGACAGGAACATGAGAGAAAGCATGATACAAACTGACTGCTTATGCTGTTTTCCCACTTGTGCTTTCATGCATCATGATCAGAATGAATTAAAAAAGTAAAAACAGTCTGAATGTTGGGATGTTCATTGGGAATGAGGCTTTCTGACACTCAAAGGTTAATGAGCATCTACACTTTGAGAGGCTGAAGCCCAAGACCAAATTAATGTGTCAGTGCAGGTTGTGCATGGCCTTAAAATGACATTGGTAGATCAGCCCATAACTGTTGCGTTGCGTGCGGGCGAGCAGGGAAGCAGGCGAGTCGAGTCGTGATTACGGGTAGAAACGGGGTTTATTTGGAGCGGACAGGACAATACGGCAGACAACATCAATGACTGATCTGGGGAATACTGACTCAGACGCAGACTAAATACACAGGATAGGGTGAACAGAACAGGCAACAGGTGATTACAATCGGGAATGAACACGAGGCAACGAGGGGGGCGTGGCGCACAGGAGGATCAGACGAGCAGGTCATGACAATAACATTACTTAATAATATATTTACCGTCACTGTGAAGAGTAAACAAAATGTAAACAACATAACAGAAGAAAATTTTGATTCTATGAGACTGGTCACTTTATTGTTCAAAACACATTTTTGCAGATAAATTAAATACAACTAGATGTCTTTTGTGCACAACTTGTAATAGTGTGGAAAAATACTGTACATCTAAAATCAATAAAGGTGTCTACACGAATGAAATATAATTTTTTATATATAGTATCTAAATTTTTATAGATATATGGTATCTAGATATTGAAGACATGCTATACTTTGTATAGAGGGATTTTTGTAGTCATGATGCATTCTGCTACACACAGCTCTGTCACATGGCTTATTGTCACATGGCTTGTGCTTCTGAATATTTTTTTGGGTGGGTCATATTCTTACAGCATTACAAACTATGTCCTACCCGGCTCATTGGAACTAAAAATATTTACACACATTGGCTTTAAATCCTTGAAACTCTAAAATAAAACAGATTTATAGTAGAAATACCAGCACATTCTTTAAAGAATCCAAATTTTGTATAGTAAAACATTTACTTATGCTTATATTGAGTAAGATTTCTTTTTTAAAAGGGTAGAAATAGTTTGATGAATATGACCCATCATTTTGGCAGTGTCCTTAATATGAGTAGCATCAGATGACACTTTGAATTTGTATTTTATAATAAAAACTCAAAAACCAGGGGTTGAGGAACATGTTTTCGGCCTTTTTCAAAAGTCTATAATCAAACCCCAGCCCTTGTTTGCTTGAAACTGCTATTTTGTCATGTTGATGCTACTGAATAAGTGGCAGAAGTGAATATAAATCATTGTGGTTTTATTCATTGATGTGTCTCTTTTGCTGAGTGCTCCTATTAAACTATGGAGGGCCTCTCTGAGACAGCAGTGGAAGAAATTAGCGTGGGATTAGTGTGTCCTTCAGTCACTGATCATTCTAACCCATTTTTCACTGGGTTAAACCTGACAATGACTGACAGCACATGCTAATTCCACCCACTTCAGGGGGGTGTTCCACGAAACAGGATTTCTCAGTTAGCTGGGTTAACTTATGCTGGAAGTCATGATCGTCCAATAAGAGTTCAGGTAAGGAGCATTCCTATTGGACAGTCATGACTGTGGAAGTTAACACAGGTAATTGAGTGATCCTGCTTTGTGGAAACACCCCCTGGTTTCAAAGTCACTTTTCTCCCATTACTACTTTCAATGGCCCAACAAGTTTTAATAGACAACAGCCATGGCTAATGCTGATCAATCTACATTTTCTTCCCTGTATTTCTTGTTTGCTCCTCCATGTGGTTCACCTCACATTCATTCCTCCCCCCCTTTCTGCCCCCATCCCCCCCCCCCGTATGTGCGTCTGCTTTTACCATGACATTGCTACCTCTCCATCTCTGCCCTTCTGTGTCCGCCCCCTACCAAAAACTTTGATGAGAGGCAGGATGACTATGAGTACCCTTATTACGAAGATTCCACCGGCAAACCCTTCTCTCCGTCGTCCCCCCCTCCCTCGCTCGAGAAGGTCCCCTCTGAGCAGGTAAATAGGGAGCAGGAGAGGAGGGAAAGCTGGGGCGATCAGGGTAAGGAGGCAGGATGGGGTGAAGGGAGGCAGTAACATCATACTACCTCTGAACACTTCGGATATTTGGCTAAAGAAACTTTTTCGCAGGTATGCCATAGTCTGTCTGATTCAGGGACTTGTCTATGTAGGACTGAAGGCATGGGCACTGCAAAGGGTCACATGACACTATCCTCTGGCAGCCCCTTTCAGCCTGAATAGTATCAGGATCAGTCTTCACCCTGCCCCCCACCTCCTCTCTCTGGTGTGCCCCACGCTCTCCCTCCTTGCGTTTTCGCCCGTACCTCCCCCCCCACCTTGTCCACCGCAATGGCGTCAACGTCGCGCGAATGTCATGTGCGTGTAATGTCACTGCCACCTGTGCAAATACGTGTGTGTGTGTGTGTGTGTTGGGTGTGGAGGTGTCGCATGGGCTCGGGTGCCCTGGTGCTCAGTGATTCTGCTACACTGCCTGTTGCACCGAGTCCATCCAACTGTCCAGAGACAGGAAGGGCGGGGGAGGGAATTGTGAGCCAGCAAGAGAAAGAATGAAGCAGGCAGCTATAATGCATGCAATCTGCAAGTCTCTGTCCATGTATCAGAATATTTTTGAAACCTATGCTTTGATCTCTCTTCATACCTTTAATGTGTTTTTTTATGCAAGTCTTCTCTCATACTCCATGAAGAACGTATCTGCATCTGCATGTGTGTCTCTGTTCTCCTCCTGTGCAATAAGTTCAGGCATGTTCATGGGCACGTAAATGTTTAAACATCTAAGCATGTATCTGTTTTTGTTCGTTTCTATGCATTTGAAAAGTCCATCATATTGATAGCCGCATCGTGCTTGTCGTGTGGGATTTCATGTTTTAGTACAGTATCTGTTTGAACCCCTTTACAAGGCTATTGCTGACTGTTCTTCCTCAGTGCACCTGAATATCACTTACACATTGGTAGCAACACATCCTTCTCTGTGTGGTTGGAGGACTCAGCGCCCTCTGGCTGTCGGGCAATGTCACTGATGCCAGGTTTATCTGGTTGCCATGCCCAGTGTCACCCCAAACCTTAGGCTTGAGTTCTCTTAAACATAAATTGCTGCTTTTTAATACAGAATATGGCATTACTGGAGAGTGCAGAAACCTTTATACAAATAACTCAGAATGAAATTAAAACAAAAATGTGAACAACAAATTCATCTTCTAATTGCTTATCCTGGATTTCAAGTATAATTTTTAATTTTATGTGTTGTCTTATTGTCTTCTCTGCAGTTGATATTTGCTGTACCCAGTAATGCCAAAACTAGCTAAATAATAAATCCAGCTAAGCCTCAGCTATTATTATATCTCAAAACATCCAACTATGTCTTTGTCTCTCCATCCCCTTCTCTGTGCCTCTTTGCCCCTACTGTCCCTGATGTGTGTCTCTCTCCATACCATCCTCCTTTGTGGTTCACAAACTGCAACACAACACACCAAAATGTGCAACAGAAGAGCAAGGCTGTCAATGGCAACCCCAACAAGCCTAAGCCCTCACTGGCCAAACCCAAAGCACCCACGGGCAAGCCAGACTTAGTGAAGCCCAAACCAAAACCCACTTCCAAACCAAAGTCCCTGCCAGTCAACAAAAATGACAACCGTAAAAATGGAAATGGGAAAGATGTCAACGGCCAGAACAGCAAAAACGGCAACAGCAAAAACGGCAACAGCAAAAACAGCAACGGTGTGACCAACGGCAACAAAGTCCAGGAAGTAAAGAGCTTCCATGCCCAAAAGACACCCCCTATCAAACCTGCTCCCAAGAAAGTGACTACAGCTCCCAAAATTCCTGCTTCCGCCAAGCCCAAAATGATTCCTCCCTTTGGGAAGGCTGCGGTCAGCTCCACTGCCTCCTCGATGCCGACTAAGCCCAGGACGACAACAGGCAACGGTTATCAACAGGTACAAATGAAGGGCCCAAGGTGCACAGATCTAGAACCATCGGTCCAACTTGACTACAAATGACTATGACATCACCGATCGTCCAGGTTTTCCTTCACTGAGTCAGCATTCTTATTGGTGCCATAAACGTTACAGCCCTTTATATGTTAGTTCCATTGTCTCTAATACACACATAATGCCACATTCCCACAACCAAAGCCAGTATAATCCTATATAAATTGTGCACACATGTAATATTTATATGGATATTCATATTTAATATATTTTAAACATAGTAATCATACCTACAAGCTTTCACAGTGTATGAAAACCTGGATTCATTGTGAGTTCTCCAAAACTGGCGCATGTGGGCCTAGATGATCTCCACCTTTTATAAAATCCCATGTATATTTTAGTGATGGGTATAAAGTATAAATTATGAATGGTATGATATAGCAATATAACATTACTGTCATATTGCAGCATATCGTTACCTGCAACCAGCAAGCAGTGTAAACTGGTCTACACAGGGTTTGCTACCACTGCTAGCTGTTTAAGTATAAGAATTGAACTTTGGCATGCTGATTGAGTAAAATGTGTGCATGCTTTGGTTTTTCCCGCTCCGTAAGATGATGTCAAACTGACACTTAAAATGAAACATACAAAGTAAGTACAGAAATGGACACAACAGAGTGAAAACGCCTCTGATTCTGCTCTCTTCGCTCAATATCCTCCTGACACTTATGTCGGTCATATTTCAAATAAATATGGACATGACGAGGTCACGGGAACGGGATTATGAGGCGATAAAGAAAAACGCAAAACGAAAATGCACCCACTGTGCACAGAATGCATATATTCTGACGCAAACGTGAGAGCTGTAACCAGGCCAACGTGTTGCCGCAGTAACGGTTCTCAGGTCCTTCATCGTGCGAACGTGAAGCAAAATGTCAAAGCAGACATTATTCCTGCGATTACCCCATCATGAATATATGTACTGAATGTAAATGGCACGGTAAGTATGTAGCCTTCTCCCTTTCTCTCTGTGTTCTCTTTGTCTCCTGTCATGTTTTGTGAAGTTCTGTCCCACTTAACAGAAAACACTATACCAGCTGTGCGCCGCCACCATTGTCAGTCTATGTGCAGGCTGATGGTGTAGATTTACACTCTGTAGATTTACACTCTGTTTCCAATGATTGGCTCAAATGCAGATGAACTGCAGGAGCCATTGTACTCTAAAGCTTTAACCTTCTTACGGCATAGTGGCTCTTCATTAAACTTTGGAGTACAAATAACAAACAAAATCTATTATCTGTTCCTTCATTTGTAATTTCCAGTCAGAACTTAAGCACAACAAAGGAATTCGAGCTGGCTGAGGATCTTTGTCAATCCAAATCTTGCATCTAAGAGGCAAGGTTTTTAATACCAGCTGAATTCCTCTGTTTAACTGAATACTGAAAATTACAGTGTTTTGCTGGAGATTTTATCTAGCAACAATCTTCCATATTATGCACTGCCTCTATTCTCTTTGTTAACATAATTACAATGATAATAATTCTGAAAGCCTTTAGACTAACCCCCCTTTTCCCCCCAAATCTGCCTGCCTCCCCCCTCACCCTGCCCACCTGCCATTGGCTTTGGCCTATCAGGATATAGATCCTTCCCAAACAGAGGCTGACCACACTCCCACAGAGACGGATTATTATTACACCTTAGAGGAGGAGGAGACAGCCCCAGACAGTGAGGTGACTGGACAGGAAGTCCCCATGTCAAAGGTAAACCTAGAATTCTGGGAAAGATAACGTAGTATATGGAGCGCAACACAAGTCAAGAATTACAGCTATTTTCAGAATAAATGCCACATGGCACCTTTGATTCTAAAAGGACACCATTTTATGACAATAAACCCATAGTTTAAGGCTGATCCTGTACTGCATTTTAAAATACATTAGTCTACGGCACTCTTTTCTTTCAGAGAGCTGGAATAGATGTAAATATCTTTATGAAAATGCAGAATTAATAAAATTAAGGATAAATGTTAATGTTGGTACAGGCCAGCTGTCATTTGATATGTTAACTTTTATAATAACTTCCTACATAACAGAATAATTGCCATGGGATTTGAAATACTGCAATCGCACAGTATGTTCCACATCATAAATATTATTTATTTTAAAATAATGACCCGTAAGATATTTTTTTCCTAAATGTGTGTTTATAAGGCAAAATTCTTTTGCATCTCCCATTTAGGTATTTTTGTTCTTACTTTGGGATTTTCTCAAAATTAGGCCAAAAATACACCTTCTCAAAATGTGAGATAACATCGAGAAGACTTTGTCTTAAACTAACTACATTTAAGAAAATCTTTCTTCTGTCTGGAATCATTATTTTAAGATTAATGATAATTATAGTGCTAACACTTAATCAGGATATAGTCATAGAACCTTTTATGGAAATGAGAAATGATGATGTGTAATTTTCCAGGCACAGAATGACATGTAATGTAAAATATCGTAGTTCATTTTGTATGAACCTTGATGGTAAATTTTTGAAACGGTGTTTAATTCTTGGAAGAAGCTGAATTACAATTTCCCTTTTTAGTGGAAACCTAGTTAGTACCTTCACTTAAGTTACAACAGAAAGTCAGTAAGAATTCGTAGAATAACATGATTTATCATTGGTAGGATTTTGTTTTGGCAAGTAAACATTTTAATACAGTTTAGGTAAAATTGTGAAATAAGGCTGCAGTTTTACACAAAGATATTTGCCTTAAATGTTGCCATGCATGTTATGTTTTTGATGTTTTAGCTTAATGTGTAGGTCAAATTATATTGGAATAATTATTTAACTTATACATAAAATAATGTGTGTATGAATTGTCATAAAAAAAAGAAAGAGTTTGTGAAGCATATTGATTTTAATGGAAAACTCTCTAGGTATGAGGAAAGGAAATTAGACAGACCAGGAGAAAGGTTGGTATCCTAAGGAATGTAACCAGTAAGCCCCATAACAATGTTGGCTGATAGTCAAAAGAGGTGTAACACTGAGGTCACCGGTGGATGAGCCGTCTAAACTATGCAGTTTAATTACGATCCACCAGGTGTCAGTGCACACTCTGTCCTTCTTTCAATGCCTGTTGACAAAGGTAAGACTCACCACACTGTCTCTCTCTGCCTTCTCCCTCTCTGTCATGGCCTTCACTGTCTTACTTGCCATTTCCTTTCCCTTTATTTCCTTTCAATGCCTTTGCGTGCCATCTATTTTCCCCTCCCTCCCTGTTCCGCTCTTTCATTTCATTCTTTCATTTCCTCCCACGTCCTCCGTCTGTCCTGTGTAACCTCTGTGAACCCAGGTGGACGAGACAGTGGTGGCACAGGATGTAGATTTGGCTAAGTCGGGTGTGTCTCAGTCACTGGATGAGGTCTTCACCGAAGAGTACGTGACCGGAGACGGGGGCATGAAGGAATACGACTATTCCTACAAGGACTTCATCGACCCCGTCCCTGATGGCAATGGCGGCACCCCCGATAGCGACATCGGCCCCGCGCTGTCCGCTGTGACGGACGAGGGCGGCGTAAGTTATTCTGCTTCATGCCAAACCTCCATTTCAGTTTCAGAAGAAGTTGAATTGGGATTTGCTAGTGAAGAGTGTATTACGTGTAGACATGCATGCATGATTGCATGTGTCTGCGTCTGGCTGCAAAACAGTGGTCCTACCACAGGACGGAAGATGGGGATGAGTGTTACATTCTGGAACATAAAGCACCTGATATGGCTGCAAAACACTAATGCACCAGTGTGATGCACTCCATCTGAATCATTCTCC
Organism: Hyperopisus bebe; assembly: GCA_026777045.1. NCBI lineage: Eukaryota > Metazoa > Chordata > Actinopteri > Osteoglossiformes > Mormyridae > Hyperopisus > Hyperopisus bebe. Next base: position 10,908,022 of record JAODJW010000046.1, read on the forward strand.
AAGGGACCACGCAGACATGCCAAGCGGATGAAAACTGCAAATAACAGAAAACTGTCCTACTCATGAAAATTAAAAAAATAAATAAAAATCTAAGCATAATATCTTAATGAAAATGAATGATTTGGTTTGGTTCTGAGCCTGTTTTTAAAGAGTGTTGTATTGGGCAGTACTGACTCAAATAAATTTGAGTCAGTACCTAAAGCTAAAACGGAACCAATTATCTGACCAGCAGCAAAGCTGGCTTACTTTTAAATTGACCATCTATAAACCTGTTAATCACCAAACATCAAAATAGCATTGATAAAAGAAATAGACTAAAATGCAGATATTAACCAAACACAATTTCTCTCTTAGTGGAACATGTCTGAGGTCACTCGGGGAGAGAGAAACTCCTCTTTGAGTGCGTCATGGGTCCATATAGTGCTTTTGAAAATTCATAACAGAATAAAAATATAAGTACAGTACTACAAACAAACCCATCACACATCATGTTAGAGGCCCTTTCAAGTGGCAGGAGTCAGGGTTTGATGCTGGGTCTCTCAACACCTGGAAAATTAGCAGCCATACCGGGCAGTGTTTTCCAAACCAAGTTTTTGCTTCCTCCCAGGTCCCTGGCTGACTGTCCACGTTTTTGCTCCCTCCCAGCTCCTGGGAGAGCAAAAATGTAGTCTACGGGTCACTAAGGACCAGATTGAGAAACACTGCTGTAGGGGTTTAGTGAATCTCAGCCTTACCGAGACATGAAGCCTCTCTGCTGTTCATTAAAAAATGGAGCTGAAGTTTAAATATGAACAGACCATAAAACTTAGCACTGATCCAAGAGGTGCCAAGCAATATGGCCCTGTAGCCCATTAAGAATCAAGTGTGTTTAGCATTTTTATATGTAAGACTTACCAGAGGTGCTTGGTAGTGTTTCAGAGTAATGAGATGAGTTTGAATGTGACATGATGGTGGGAGAGAAGAAAACCTGTGTTCCTCTCTGTGTACACGCTGCCCGCACTGTGTGTGGATGTTTCTGAATGTGCGTGTTTGCCTCTCCTTCTCCAGCTTCTTGGAGTGATTCAGCATAGCCACTATGGTGTCTGTATTTCATTTTCACCAAGGAATTGTGTCAAATTGCAACATAGTAACATAATACTTGCGAAATTCTCAGCAGTAGTTCTGTAATTAACGTGTCCACAAACCAATCTATCCGTAAAAATGGATCTACCATACCACACCGCCCACACAGAGACATTTGAGCATGACGGTAATGTATGGTGATATATAACAATTATACTGCGGTACACCATACCTGCTTCTGAGACATTTCCAGGACCTCTTTTGCCAATGGCACACATTAGCAAAGGGTTCTTCCTCTGCAAAAAGAGACTGTACCCCTGTGCTCTCTTCTGTAAGGCAGTAATAAAAACATCTTCATGATGCATGTACTGCGTTTGCATGCCATCATGACCAGGATGCGTGTTTGCGCTGCCTCGTTGCGGCACTGCAACACAGATTCACAGTGACTCTCATGATCATGCATAATGCATCCATTGGTCATGCAGTACTGAAACAATCATGGTCAATGCGCCCCCCCCCCCCACAAGTGTGCCTGCGAAGGCTTCTGTGTTTCAGAGCAGCCCTGCAGCTCCTGGATGGTTCACAGGTCCAGTAAGCATGAAAGTCTTTGACGTGCAGTGTTCTGTGTGTGGACCTCTGACTCGTGTACACTGACTGTGCTGTGTTTGTGGGTTACATGTGTGTTTTCCCCAGGCCTCAGTACGAGCCCAGAAAGGAGAAAAAGGAGATCCTGCAGTTCTGGAACCCGTGAGTGATGCTTATCAGTCGGCAGTCTGAGCACTCAGGTCGTTCACATCATAAGACAAGCTGTCTCACTGCCTCTTTCAGGGTATGCTAATTGAAGGACCTCCCGGACCAGAGGGACCAGCAGTAAGAATTCATTCTTTACCATTATGAGTCTCCTTTTCTGCTTGTGGTTTCTGTGGTTTCAGTGACCTTCTGTGTCCATGGCCAACCCGCTTTGTGGCTTTTCACTCAGTGTAGCATTAATGCACGCATATCTGTCATTAACTCTGATTCACAAGCTATTTATATAGCATGTTCTGAAGAACTGGAGCCTGTTTTTTGATGTGGTGCAAAATGACCAAATCATATTGTGGTTGATCTTCTCCATGTACTGCTATGCACAGGTGTTTTATAGTGTATGTGCACTTGTAATTTTTCTGTCTTCCCTCCATCTCTCTCTCTCAGGGTCTTCCCGGCCCCCCCGGCTCCCCTGGTCATCAGGGTTCCATTGGTGATCCCGGAGAAAGGGTGGGTGTTATCACAGTCCCTCGTTGATGCAGCCTCCCCAAAACTCGTACTATGTGAACGTGTGCTGGGTCACCTGTCTGTATTTTATATGGTTTCATGAACGGCTTCAATAACAAAAATAGCTCTACTGTCGAAACTTTGTTTCACAAAGTTCACTAACGTGGACCGCCTATTTTAGCACCTATTTTACAAAAATGCATTTTCACTCTTCAGGAAGCGATCACTCACTGGAATGTAATCTTTAGGTATATATAACTTTTTTTTAAAATCAGATAGCTGCAACTGCTTATGGGGCTGCTCTGTTGACCATAAATATGCATTTATAACGACAAATGCTTTTTGCTAGAAAAAAAATAATATTTACCTCATCGCAAGCACATGTGGGTCAGCTTATGCAGCATTCAAGCCTGAGCGAAGCTCTATCTCAGCTGCTTTAAGCCTGTTCATGGCCATGTTCAGTCAATCTTGTCCTCAGTAAACGGCTCTATTCAGAGAACAACAGGTGGTGCCTACAGTGGGTGCATTGTGTCATAAATACTGTTTGTCTGCTCCCCGCTCCTGCAGGGGCCCCCTGGACGGGCCGGTCTGCCCGGAGCTGACGGAGTCCCTGGCCCCCCCGGAACGTCTCTCATGTTACCCGTAAGCCTCCCTCTAGCATCTTCTTCTTTTGCAGCCTCTGCTTCACAGCCTCACCCTCATTCTTGCTCTGGTGTCTTGAAATATTTAGGGAAGCATCTGATTCCTCAGGCGCGGATCCAGAGGGGGGCGCACCCGCCGCACGCCCCCCCTATTTTTCCATGGACAACAATTGACAACATGAAAAACAATGGCACTCGCTGTAGTGGCTGCGCCCCCCCTTTCCAAAAATCCTAGATCCGCCCCTGTTACTTTTGCTTGTAAGAAGTTCTTAAAAATCAGGCTCTTTTTAATTACAAATATTTAAAATATTTATGCAAGTATATCATAGAGTATAAGGTAAATGAATACCTAATACGTGTGAAAATCATCTCTGTGAAATACTGCGAGAACTGGTAGTCTCCTGTTGCAATTCCATGCACATACCACAAGGTGTCAGTGTAACCCCATAATAGAGTGTTGTTAAAATTACATAATCAATATGAAGTCTGTTTATGCTTCAAGCCTTATTTTTGAAACACGTGATTCACAGATGACCAAAGACACACACGCATTTATGCTATGTGATTTCTGAAAAGGCATTATTTGATTTATATGTGATGAATGTACTGGGCTTTATGATTCAATTCCTTGAGTTTGCTTGTCCATTTCATATTTCAGTTTCGATTTGGCGGTGGTGGAGGTGACAAGGGACCCGTCGCCTCAGCACAGGAGGCACAAGTCCAAGCCATTCTGTCACAGGCCAGGGTGAGTAAAAAACGGTGACAACTCCAGGCCATGTAAACCATGCAGTGTGTGACAGACCCTCAACAAGGAAATGTGAACAGAGAGAGCTCACAGCACGCACTGCAGAGCATTACGGAGCATCAGAACGTAATTACAGTGTGAGCAGTGAGAGCTCACAGCACACACTGCAGGGCCTCATGGGGCTTTAGCAAGGAATTATAGTGTAAACAGTGAGAGCTCACAGCACACACTGCAGGACAGGCCAGAGCCTCGCCAAGGACTTACAGTGTGAACAGTGAGAGCTCACAGCACACATTGTAGGACAGGGCAGAGCATGTGCAAGGAATTACAGTGTAAACAGTGAGAGCTCACAGCACACACTGCAGGGCATGATGGAGCCTCATCAAGGAATTACAGTGTAAATAGTGACAGCACACAGCACAAACTGCAGGACAGGGCAGAGCACTGGCAAGGAATTACAGTGTGAGCAGTGAGAGCTCACAGCACACACTGCAGGGCATGATGGAGCCTCAGCAAGGGATTGCAGTGTGAACAGTGAGAGTTCACTGCATCACTGCAGGGCATTATGGAGCCTTAGCAAGGAATTACAGTGTGAAGAGTAAGAGCTTACAGCACACACTGCAGGGCATGACAGAGCCTTAGCAAGCAATTACAGTGTGAACAGTGTGAGCTCACAGTGCGCAGTGCAGGGCATGACAGAGCCTTAGCAAGCAATTACAGTGTGATCAGTGAGAGCTTACAGCACACACTGCAGGGCATGATGGAGCCTCAGCAAGGAATTACAGTGTGAACAGTGAGAGTTCACTGCAGCACTGCAGGGCATGATGGAGCCTCAGCAAGCAATTACAGTGTGATCAGTGAGAGCTTACAGCACACACTGCAGGGCATGATGGAGCCTCGGCAAGGAATTACAGTGTGAACAGTGTGAGCTCACAGTGCACAGTGCAGTACAGGACAGAGCCTAAGCAAGGAATTACTGTGTGAACAGTGTCAATCATCCTCACTCCACAAAACAATGAAGCATAAAGTACAGAATATCCTCTTTTAACATGACGTGTGTTTGCTGATGTTTTCCTGTCCAGCTCGCACTAAAAGGTCCTTCTGGACCCATGGGATACACTGGCCGCCCAGGACCCCAGGTGAGTATCACACACATCTAGGCCGATGAAGAACTGCAGCCTAGTTCTGGTGCTGTTGTATGTCCTGTATATACTCATGTCTCCAGAAGCAGAATTCAGCATTCAATCTTATTGAAACAATTGAGAAAATTCCATTTCAATGTGAGATTATTTATTATGAATAGAACAGATCAGAGTTCTTTCTGTTTGTGTAATAGTCTCAATAACTTTCCGATATTTTAGGGAACTCCTGGAAGTTCTGGCTTCAAAGGTGAATCTGGTGATCCAGGCCCTCAGGTAGGTCTAAGCTGTGACATCACTCTCAGAGAGGCATTTTCCTGGAGCAGATCTTTGGAGCTTTTTAATAAGTTATGGGCTTCTCAGTTTTTATATTTTTATAGCCAGGGATGCACATAACTGGTATGCAAGTATGTATTCACCCCATAAAACGTTATGCGAGGCAATTTCCTGTCATAACAGTGCAAAAGCATTGAATTATTGTGTGCATTTGTGCTATTATGACAAGAAATTACTGTCCATTTTAGCCTTTATACCATGAATGAACTATGGATAAGCCGTATAAAGGTTAAAACGCATGGTAATTTCTTGTCATAGCAGTGCAAATGCACATAGGTACACATCTGCGTTATGACAAGAAATTACCACGCATATCGCTTCATACAGCGAATGGGTACTTGCATACCAGTCACGTGCATCCCTGTTTATAGTGAATGTTTTTACCTCACAGGTGGATATGTTCTATTAAAAGGTTGTACGCTGTGGTATGCAACCTCTTCCTAGCCTTTAAATCTGAAGTATGTGGTGCATGTGAACTATGTTGTGTGTCATCTAATATTTTCGGCAGCTTTATTTTACTTCATTCAAAGTTACAGCACTCACCTCCCAAAGTGGGTGTTTATGGGCCCTGGTACCCAAACTGCATATTCCTGCTAGTGGGGAAGATGTTTATTTATGTGGCCTCAGTCTAGTGAACAAGCCTCATAAATGTGTGTTTCTGACTCAGGGTCCCAGAGGACCACCGGGCTTATCCGGACCCCCTGGCAAATCTGGACGACGGGTGAGTGCCGGTCGCCACACATTCGCACATGTTGGCATCTGTTTTTGGTTATCCTGGGGAAGTGTTTGCCGAGACTGATTGGAGATTAACTCTGGGGCTTCAAGGAACCCAGTACTAAAGGTAGATTCCCAAGAACCCATTTGATTTTTGCAAAAACACTTTCTGATTGGCAGAGATGGAAAGTTCAGGTCCAGGAAGTACAAATCCAGACCGAGGTTTAGTTTCAAATAACCAGATGAGTATAAAGAGTCACAGTCACAGAGGACTCAACTGGTCGGTTGAAACAAAACCTTGGTCTGGATTTTTACTTTCTGGACCTGAACTTGCCACCTCTGCTGACTGGTTCCTTGCCTTCTTAGCGTCAATTAGTGAGTTTTGTTAAAATGGGGCTTGAGTGTGAAATACATTGATCTATGTCTCTGTGAAGGGTCGTGCTGGAGCTGACGGTGCCAGAGGAATGCCAGGCGAATCTGGACCTAAGGTACTAGTCCTGCTTTAACAGTGATCCCTATTAACTAAGGCCTTTCCCTTGTTTGGTGCTCTGTAAGCTTTGGGAAGTCTGGATTTTTGTCAATTTTATAACTGTAAGTTTGGGTTCTGTCTGTGTATTCGTGAATCCGTTTTTTGCAGAAGTGCAATGTTAAGATTCCCTCCATCCTCTCCTTCTTTATAATACTGTTTTCACTATATCCTAGGGTGATCGAGGTTTTGATGGCCTTCCTGGATTGCCTGGAGACAAAGGGCACAGGGTGAGTGTGAAAAGGAATCATTCAAAACATTAATGATAATGACAACCCCCCCCCCCCCCCACACACACACACACACAGACACATACTTATTGGTTCTGGAGGAATGTGTCAGAAGCATGAACTTGTGGATGGTCTGAAAGCAACTGTGACAGTAAAGGTGAAGAACTTCTTCTCTTCTTATCTGTCTTTCATAGGGAGAAACTGGAGGAATGGGACTCCCAGGCCCACCTGGAGAGGATGGAGAGAGGGTAAAATCACCAGGAAATTAAGATATTTCACACTTCTCTTGCTTGGCGGCATTGTGAGATATTATCAGTGTACGGTGTACCTCAATGTCTCCCTCATTTTTATTCTTAATTTCGCTGCAATTTTTCAGGGTGATGATGGAGAGGTTGGACCCAGGGGGCTTCCAGGTGAACCAGTGAGTGTTTATTTGTCATTTCATTCTGTTGACATGTGTATGCTCTACTTACCGTTTGGGGACGGGCCATCACCAGTGTAGTGTATTGTCACCTTTACAGGTACAGTCTGACTGATTGGGTTTGTATTAATCGGTTTGCTGCTTCTTTCTTTGCCTTGACTCTGTCTTTTTCTGTCTTGTTTTTAGGGACCTCGTGGTTTACTGGGACCTAAAGGTCCTTCTGGACTTCCTGGACCTCCTGTGAGTGTACAATATAATATTTAGAACATTAAATACCAGACAAATTTGTTTGCAGTAGCTTAATTTCTAAAACCAGACCATCTAAGTTGACGACAGAAAACATTAATGGAACATTTCGAGAGAAAATTTCTGTGACAGGTTATTGACACGTTGCGAACCCGCGAAGCACAAGGCACAAACAGCCGTATTTCACACAGACATTAAGGACATGGTCACATGACACTGGTAGGACAAAACCAGAAGCAGGCACACGTTGGTACATAGTACCATAGTTCTTTCTGTTACGTAAAATATAAAACCAATCAATAGCAGTGGATTATTCTGAAAGCTAAAGTAATATGTGCTTTTAAAGGTCTAGGAACAAGAATAACAGCCAAAATGAATGGTTACTATAGAAACAGCAATTGTAGAAACAGCTTGTGGTGGTAGAAATTTGCCAGCGATTAATCCTCTAAATCTTGTCTTTTCAGGGTGTTAGAGGCAATGATGGCCCCCACGGTCCAAAAGGAAATCTGGTCAGTAATACATCACAATTCTGATGATAAATGTCATTCATCACCTTCCATGCAATGCTACTATTAACTGATATGTAATGCCTTGCACAGGCTTTTTATACTGCACCCCCAGTCATCATTTCAGTTTGAACCCCCTCACCCTACATTGCTTTTCTTTCCCTGCCATACCTCAGGGTCCCCAAGGAGAGCCAGGCCCCCCAGGGCAGCAGGGAAGCCCAGGAACGCAGGTGGGCTGAGTTGCTGAGCTGCACCCATCAAACCTCAGGACATTTGGTTGTTCTGCTTTCAGAGATGCTTTTATGTTATACAGTTCTACGTCTATATGCACAAAAATAATAAAACCTTTTAATATGTAAATTATGCTACTGCGGAATATATAGTACAATAGTGCAGGGATTCTAGGATTTTGTTTACCATCCAGTAAACCGAGCAGTAATTATGTAGAGAGGATCATATATGAGTCCGGTATTAATGCTTTATTTCAGGTGTAACTCAAATAACAAACAAAAAGCATGTTTAAAATGTGCTTTTAAGCTTAAATTGCCAGGTCGCTCTGGGGTTGGGGAGGGACGCGAGGTGTCACTGCCTCAGTCACTGTTCTGGTATCCTCAGAGTCACATGATGTAAACTCAATGATAAGATCACTAAATGTGTGACACCCTGTGAAACAGTAACGGCCATAAGGAGACATGTCTCGTTTCAGGGAATGGCGGGGCCCCAGGGAGCCATCGGACCCCCGGGGGAGAAGGTACGCGACGACGCTGACGTTTGTGCCAGCCAGGCCGATTACCTGCATGTCAAGTGTATTTGTCTCCAGTTGCGATGGTGACTGTTCCATGTACCATCATACTGTGCTAAATGTGCAGCGGGAGCAGAGCTGAATTCCATGCAGGTGCAGCACACAGTAGTTTTTGGGCCGATCGGATACCTACAGTGATGAACTCAGGATTCACGTTTTACAAGAATGCCATAAACATTGCTAAATGTATATATTTTGTGTATTTGACAGATACATGGCTTTGGTATAGTGTATTACAAAGCATAAATACGAGTTCTCTAACATCAAAAGACAAAATGATAGACCATGGCTTTTGACTTCTTGTGCTCTTTGTCAGGGTCCCACGGGAAAGCCAGGTCTGCCTGGAATGCCTGGAGCTGATGGACCTCCCGTAAGTGTCCCTCATGGCCCCCTTTTGATGTCTGTGTCCAGCTGAGGGAGCGGCATTCCCGGGAGCACTGCATCACTGCATGCGATTAGGACAGGACACCTACTCTATGTCCAGCTAAGGGGGCGGCATTCCC
>JAODJW010000046.1:10930315-10944347 GCA_026777045.1 Hyperopisus bebe
TAGCATTTGTAACCCTGCTGATTCTTCTCTGCCCCAAGGGCCCCCCTGGGGAAGTCATCCAGCCCCTGCCCATCCAGATCCCCAAGAAGTCCAAGCGCTCCATCGACGCCAGCCAAATCCCCGCCGACTCGCCCGGCGACGACTTCCCGCCGGGAAGCGAGGGCATGGAGGAGATCTTCGGCTCGCTGAACTCCTTGCGGCAGGAGATCGAGACGATGCGCTTCCCGCTGGGCACTCAGGACAGCCCTGCTCGCACCTGTCAGGACCTCAAGCTGAGCCAGCCAGACTACAAAGATGGTACATCTGCGGCCAGGAGTCAGCGCACGTCTTGGGAAACGGGGCGACTTGAGACACCAAGATTTTCATTTTCCAATTCTCATTCGCATGATAACATATCATAAGAATGCATATTACACACTGTATTACACAGTAATGTTGGGTGTTTTTTATGCACTTGAAATCACATTTCTGTAAAGCAAGGTCAGCACTGGTGCAAGGATCCATTCATTGGAATTATAGTCTTAGATTCTTTAGACATCAGATTAAATAATTAATTTGAGTCAGTCCTCTGTCAAGATCAGAAGTTCGTATTATAACAAGCCTATTGCGATTTGTGATGCCTGAACCAGAAGAACAAAAATGTCAGTAATCTGTGGGGACAGTCTGACGCTTTCTTTTTCCCGTGCAGGCGAATACTGGATTGATCCGAACCAGGGCTGCTCTCGTGACTCCTTCAAGGTGTTCTGCAATTTCACAGCTGGCGGCGAGACCTGCCTGTACCCCAGCAAGAGCAGCGACTCGGTGAGGACCCAGGTGTAGCTGATCAACAGAACATTTCTAATACAGCACACAACACGCTGTGAAACTCTCCCTATCTCCCCCGACTTCAGGTAAAGATGGACATTTGGTCTAAGGAGACTCCTGGCTCTTGGTACAGTCAGTTTGCAACAGGCAGCAAAGTGAGAATTTGTTCATTTTATCTAAAAATGCATATCTATACTACAGTAAATTTTGCAGCGTTCACTATGAGGGCTAAGGGCTTCCTCTTCCAATTTCCCAGTTTTCCTACGTAGATTCCAATGGGGAGCCTGTGGGTGTGGTGCAGCTGGGTTTCATCCGCCTCTTGAGCGTCCAGGCCCGACAGAACCTCACCTACCACTGCCACCGCTCTGTGGCCTGGGCTGACCGCACCGCCAAAGATGGCCACAAGAGGGCTCTGCAATTCCTTGGGGCCGACGAAAAGGAATTGGGCTATGAGACGAGCCCTTACATCAAGGCCCTCATTGATGGCTGCTCTGTAAGTCCTTACACATCTAATGGCTAATGAGACTCTGATAAGGTATTACCTCGAATGAGATTACCCTTCAAATAAGCTGGTTATTCTCTACTAAGAGCTGCTTTTAAATGCTAGATAATGTCCCTGCACTAAAACAGACATATAGTAGGTGTTACAATTCCATAAAAATACTGTTGTAGATATTGTACTGCGTGTGTCACTGCCCATCTTTGTCACATTTTACATGACCCTGTGTAAAGCCTTTTGTTTCATTAGGTAAATAAGGCTAGAAAAATACATTTATGCCACATAAAATAGCTTATTCTAACTATAACTTATATAATTAATGTGAGAGAAAATCAATAATTAACCTTGTCCCCTACAACTTTTCTCCCCTTCTCTCACTCTAGTATCGCAAGGGTTTTGACAGGACGGTGCTGGAGGTAAACACACCCCAGGTGGAACAGCTCCCCCTGTTGGACATCAAGATCTCAGACTTTGGGGAGAAAAACCAACAATTTGGCTTTGAAGTTGGACCTGTCTGTTTCCTGGGTTAAAACACACATATTTACACAGTCATACATTCATTTACACTGATGCACACGGGAACACCAAGGTAGGCAAATACATGCACTACAATCAGACACAGACACTCATTGAGATCCTACTAACATTAAAGGTAAAGGACGCATTAACACTCAGTCATGTGCTCACTCAGAAGTCAAGAACCAGGAAAATCTTCTAACACGAGATGGACAACAGAAGAAGAGAAACGTAGAACAAAAGTACACTCTCGTGCTGCGGAGAGTAAAGATCTACCTTGAGGAAGGGAAATAGCATTCCGACCAAAACAGAATAAAACAGTGTTTTAATTGAGCAGCTGACCCCAAAGTTTTAACTTCAAGAAAGCCCTGATATTGGATATACTTCTCACTACTCCCTTTGTTTTGCTGTTTCTCTCTCAAATTGTCACCCTAACCCCTTTCCCCACGTCTCTCCATTTCTCACTTAAAGTCTTCCTTTACCTCACTTCCTATATCTTGCCTGACAGAAAGGTATACTGAGACAAGCTTGGGAGGTAACAGTTACACTGTTTCAAAAGTAGAGACCGAAAGAACAGAGTCAATCCAAAAATATGAAGAGGAACCACACAGTCTGAAGACCAAACTGATGGAACAGAAGCTGACGCGCTGGAATTCCTTCACACTCCCACGTCTTCCATCTGTGAATATTATGTTCATTGATGTCTGGCTACAGCTGGCTTTACTCAGTATTATACAGCTTCACCACATATTACTAAAGCCATTCAGTCAGCCATATTGCTATTGGTGACAGTTCATACTACAGAGAACAGGACAGGAGAGAAAACTGTGAGGACTTAGCTTGCTTAAACTTGAGGTGCGACACTAAATGGCTATCAGCCTCCGTGAGCTATTTCAAAGAATACAATCTTTAACAGGAATATCTTAGGGACAATATGGCCGCCTCTCGTGTCAGTATTGTAGCATGCTTGAGTGCTGTACATGCATTCGCAGGAAGAGATGGTAACACAGCTTTGTGTAAATGCTGCAGAACCAAAGCTATTAAGCCTTGCAAATTGATATTAATGTTTTGTACATGTGTTACAAAGAATTAAAACCATCACTGTCAAGAACCGGTCACTATTTTAACAAGCTAACTTTTCATGCGCTAAAACAATTTTGGCTTATGGAGTGATACAGTCAGGACTGTTTTAGTTCAGATTACATTTTTGTAACATGCTTGTTGACATAGTGCCTCGTTTTAGGATCAAAACATATCAGATTTAATGTGGGTATGGGCTCCATATGGGGTGTGAGTTGTCATAAGCGATAATTACATTCATGTGATCAAATACTGTAACGTTTGGGGATTCACAGATCTAAGTGTAAAACTTGCAATGATCAGTTTTCTGACTGGAGTTGTGCATTACAAACATATGTACAGAAATACTATTTTATTTATTTAAAAATACAGGGTGCTTAAAACTCCAACTAAATATGGCAGTAAATGTGGTACTTCCTCTTTATTTATTTCATTCAATTTTCTCTCGCCAAACGAAGACAGATCAAATACGTATATTAAAATGAGGTCGCAGTGGACTCTGCACGGTGACGCCGTTTTAAGTTCGAATGCGTCACTGCAGTAAGCCGCTGTACTGTTTCGTTTGTCGTTATCGTGACGATTAAACGATGGCGCTCTGCTCCTGTCATTTCTCATTGTTAATCCAGTGCTTGGGCTGTGGTCTGACCCAGCAGCTTAGTGGGAGGGATGTGGAGAGACCAGGTGGGAGGGGGGCAGGTCGCTTCTTTAAAACTCCTGGGAAGAGCAGGGAACAGCATGTGAGAGAAAAATAAATGAAAGGGAGCTTATGTGGGATCAGTCTGGGGGGGCTGTTTATGGGCAAATAAATGGCTTTGGGAAATGTTTCTTCTTTTTACTTGTTGCTTTATTGGGGTGGGGAAGGGGGAGGGACAATATTGAAAACCTTGGTGCTCAAAAACTGTTTGTAATTCTCAAAGGTATATCACCGTTAAGATCTGTTTGTGTTTTGTAAGACCAACGGCTACGTTTAGACAAAATATGGTGCTGAAAAAGGAAAAGAAGTATTTTATAATGTGTGTAATTATTTGGGAAAATGTTTCTGTAATATATAATCTTTTTAAAGAGTTGCTCGACTCCCTTGTTTTTTTTTGTCCTCCTTTCCTGCTTTCCTGTTAATGCATGAAGCATGTTTTCCTTTCTCTCTCTCTTGCTGATAGCAGCTCTACAGCCGCAGTGAACTGAAACCTCATTCCTCACATACACTTTCGTTTTGACTCCTCTAACCCAGACTGCACTCCCAAGCTGACTTACTCTGTATTTATCCAAAATACTGTCACAGACCAGGCCCCCGCTTCTGGACCCCCCTGCCGACTCACCTGGTCACCCAGCCATACGTCTAACCTCAGCCTCCTAGCCTCCCTTCCAGCTGGACATTCCTCACTTTTAACAGCAATGTCTTACTTGTTTGGGTTTGTTTTGGTCTGGGTCTTTTATCTGGCCCAGGTTTGACTGTCTTGGTCCATTCCTGGCCTATTGTTGTCCCTCCCCCAAAGTCCTTCATTAAACCACATGCCAATGCACTTTCTCAGTGTCTGTCACTGTGCAGTCTAAACCTGTTCATTCGTATGTAAGCTCTGACTACACAGCACCATCAAAACTTAAACCCTCCACCTCTGATGCTAAAAAATCAGTTTCTTGTGAATCTGTGCAATCAAGAGTCACAGTTCTTCCCCCCTTAGTCACTGCTCTTTGACTATAATGCTGCAGTTTCCATCTGAGTCATCTGGCCGATTATGAAGAACATTCCCAGCAGTCCTTGTTAGAAAGGCCACGAGACAGGTGATTCCTCTAAACGCAGCGAAACTGAAGCACATGAAATGATGAATGTCTGCTTTGGCACTGAAGGTCAGTCCTTTACATTCCTGTCCTTGGATGATCTTACTCACAGAGTAGGAAAAGTGAAAACATAACATATATGACTGCATTTTAATTCATTATAGATACACAGCTATTTACACAGATCCCTTCAAGTTGACTTGCAAATTAAGGTTCACATTGCAAATATTGTTATTAAAGAGACAAAAAGGCACCAAGGCTGTGACCTTGTCTTCCATTGGTCTGGCCAAAGAGACGAGATCAAATTTCAGCCAATGAAAAGGCCTCCTGCAACCACAACAACAACATCTAATTATCTGCGGATTTAAAATAAGAACATGTTCTATTATTAATAAACATATTTTCAACTAAGGCTTGAATTCGTCTTCATAAAAACAGCCTGTACGTACATTACAGTAACATTTGCTTTGACAGTGTTGTTACTGCTGTTAACAAAGATACCTAAAGCAGTGCATTCAGGATTAGTGCTTCCGTTACAGCGGCTGTGGTCTGACGTCTGCGTGGGACGCGTCTCAGACATGCTGGGAAAGTTACCTGTGACTTCAATGCTAACTCCAGTAATGTAGCGGCTCTCGTCCGAAGCCAGGAAGGTGCACACATCTGCCACCTCTGCCAAGAGCAGGCGGGCAAGGGCAGGAGAAAAGAGATGCTGCGTTGAGTCGAGGGTATCATGCTTAACGCGAGTACCCATAATGCACTGCCATCACACAGAGACCCACCTGCTGGTTCTCCCATCCTCCCCATGGGCACCAAGGAGGTGATCTACACACAACACACAACCTGTTAGCACACCTCTGTGCAACACCGTGCATGCAGATTCCTTTGTGCGGGTATGACCATATTTTTCAGGTAGACGTGTTTTCTGCATATTTAACATGACTAACAAAGGTGGGAAAAAATCATCAAAACCAGTGTTTCCCAGTCTGGTCCTCAGGGACCCACAGACAGTCCACTGTGAGCTGTCTGGCAGAGACAAGAGCATGTAGACCTCAGAGGCAAAAATGTGGAGCGGCTATGGATCCCCAAGGACAGGACTGGGAAACACTGATCTGAAGAATCATTTAGACTCCTGACCTTGCTGATGACCTTCTCTGGCACCTTGTCGGTCATCGGTGTGGTTATGAAACCTGGCAGCACACAGTTGCAGCGGATGCCGAACCTGCAGGATGGGGAGGCGAGTGGCACGAGGCTGAGGCTGAGGCTGAGGCTGAGGCTGAGGCTGACTCGACTTTCTCGATTATACAAAGCTTTTTATCCAATCATCTGCTGTAAATCGAATCGTCTGCTTTCAGTTAGGGCTTCCCAAGTCTAAGGATGAAAAGCCCCGTCTTACTCTAAGGTGTTAATGTACTGCAGTGCTCTCCTGCGCACAGGCTTCTCTGACTCTGAGCTGGGTCGCTGTCTGACTGGGCGCCGTGTGCTTCCGTTACCCGCTCAGTTCCTTCGCCGCCGTCCTCGTTAACCCCTCCACTCCGGCTTTGGAGGCGCAGTAGTTAGTCTGGCCAATGTTCCCCACCTAAAAGCACAGATTCCCTTTGAATACCAGCACAGCGCTAATGGCCTGACTCACCCGGCCCATCCTGATGCCCACGGCAAAGACACTCGACTCACCTTGCCCACAATGCTTCCTACGGTGATGATGGAGCCCTTGGAGATGCCACTGGCAACAAGGGCCTTAGAAACGGCCTGAGTCAGGAGAAAAGTACCCTGGGAAACAGAAAGAGAAACAGTCCTTGTGATGATGCCTATTCGCGTCTGCTTAACATTTGGCAGCAGCTGTGTAACTGAATAGAAAGTGATTATCTTACACACCCCGCTAGCAGATCAGTAATCTCTCTTATCCATCAGTGTCTCACACTAAAGCAGCAGAGGAGCACGGCAGGTCCCAACATGGAGAATATTTAAAACAAAAGAACAAAAATGGAGGGAGGGAAAGAAGGGATAAGCCAGGGATACCTTGAGGTTGACCTGGATAACCCTGTCGAAGTCATTCTCCTCCATTTTCAAAAGGAACTCATCCTGAGTGATTCCTGCCGCAGACACACAGATGGAGGGGGGCTGGTAGTATTGGCACTGTAGGGGATGAAGAGTGGATATCAAGAAGCAGATTTTAACAGCATGGATACAATTTACAACTGTCTGTGATCGAACACCACATTGTGACAGATTACCCATATAAGCACATCTTAAATCTTACAAAGTTCAATAGAGGTCTACCTTTTTAACTCAAGAGAAAACATCTTTGACAATCATACAGGAAAAAACATCACTTATAATCCCTTCTTATTGTATTAAGTCACACCTGTATTCTGGTTAGTAGCTTCTCCACACTGTCTCGTGACGACACGTCAACAGCTACTGCCATGTGTTCCTGACCCCGATGGTCATGTGACAGACTGCCGAGCGTCCGATTGGCTGATTCCTCACTGATGTCCGCCACCACCACTGATGCTCCTTCAGAGGCAAACCGCTGGCAGACGGCCCGGCCGATGCCACTGCCTCCTCCTGAAGACAGAGTGTAGTCAACACAGCCGTAAATGTTAATGGCTCAAGTAGATGTTAATTTGCTTTCAAATATGGTCACTCCCTAAACAAACGATAGACCAATAAAATTTTGTTCGATAAAAAGTATTTCATAACATCATAAATGATAGGGCTCATGGTCCGGCACATTTACTGTTCAATGAAAAACAATTCCTTATTCATCAGCTGAATAGTCACATTGTTCAGAACGACTTAAAAAACATTAAACTATACACTGTGGCAACCACTACTGTGGAGGTCCTCCAGCCAAGGTCATGATACTGATGTCCTCTACTGTCCAAAAAAAAAACAGGAACGTCAGGGCCAGAGTCCACTCCAGGTCTTAAATAGTATAAAGAACAGGTCCCCACAAGCCCCTTCTGTTGCCAGCTGTCTCCTTCTTTCACTGCAGCCATTCAATTGGTTCCCAAGGACGCCCTTGGCTTGCTTGCGTACCCTTCAGCGATATAAATACGGAGGCCACGTGACCGAAAACGAGGCAGCAGCTCTCGCTGTGTATGTGTGTCTGGGAATCTCGGTCCGAGTTTCCTCTGCGAGTGTCTGAGGAAGAGGCGACTGAAGCAGGGACATCTGCCCGTCCCTCTGACTACTTCGTTATACAAATGAATAAGATTTGTTATTGCAGTGCCAGGTTAATGTTACGTTCTCCTTATCCAAAATCTCAGCTACGCCTTGTCACTGAAAATAAATTAAATCAGTTTATCAGTTTATTATAGCACCAGTATTCACGATCACAAAATAATCGCAAAGCAAAAATTAAACAATGTCACCTTTTATTCCAAACGTGCTGTGCCACAACTTCCGACCACATTTTCAATACATACAGGATAAGTTACTGAGCATATGAACATATTTTAGTAAGCGTATCATTGTATCGTATATTTGTGTGTGAAAACAACAAAGTTTACCAAGTGCATGACTACGAGAGATAAGTTACTAAAATACACCAGAACGTTATGAATACAAGTCGGTCAATTCGGTTGTGACCGCATGTGAATTTGGAATTATTCCCAGAGACATATAGCATGTACATACACAATGTTCGCATAAAGTTGAAATACTTCCTTGTGTGCAAATATTGTGAGTAATTTGACTGACCCGAGACGACAGCCAGTCTTGCAATTAGCCTGGAGGACGCCGCCATGATCTTCCAGCCTATGACGTTGTCCACGAAAATTCACCTTAATTCCACGCGGTGGCGCCAAATTCCACGTTACACATTCGGACAAGCGTTTCCGTATTTCGGAATGCAGTTTAGATCTTAGTAAATTCTTTCTTTTGTAAATGTTTGGCATATACGTGTTGCTGCAACCGAAGGTTGTCGAGGTATGTAAATTAAATGCATTACTCTCAATACAAAGAGGCAATCGCGGTCCAGATCATTTATGTCGCATGGCACGAATGGGTACCAATGTGGACGTTTACACCGTAAAATGAAATATTCATAAGGAGTACCGGTATGATGATGATCTGCCAATCTGTTTTATCGGTTAAACATTTCATCATCACCAGCAAATGCTTGACTAAGAATTACCATTATTAAAATATGTATTGACCCGAAAACTGGCCGCAGCCCTCGGAATACGTTTTAAGCGACTTCGTAGCACTTTAAACGATGAAACCAACAAGTGCCTTATATGAGAGTTTTATAATCTTTAAGTTTACTGGATATATATGACGGGGGCCGCGACAATTTTGCAGCGCCATAATGAATCTCATATGTGTAATTTAAGAAGCACGTGGCCTGGGAGTCTTACAGCAGTACCGCTTCCGCATTGAAACGCGAAAGGTGCGCATGAGCAGATAAATGACGTGAGGTGCGTTCGATAGAATGTTGGCGAAAGCCTTCTTTTATTATGAGAAGTCCCGAAAATTAATTTAGGGACTGAGGCATTAAAGATAAATGGGCTTTGTGCATCAATTAGATTAATCTTTGCATAGAATACTAACTTTCGGCACGGTGTATGTCCACATGAAAAGGTCAAAAGACGTTAATTAGAATTACTGCAGTTATTTCAACTACATGAGAATTTTTAACCGCAAGTCGTTTTAACCACCAGTTCCACACGTGCGCACGCACACCAGCAGCCCCCCCTAAAGACACAAAACGCAGCTAGAGAAGAAACTCCGTCCTTTTATTGATGAACAGCTTGTCAAAGGAAGGTTTCCGATGTGTGGCACTCAGGCCGACGGCGGACAATCTGACACCGGCCTGAGAGATGCACTTTTTCCGTTTGGTGTTTTGTCTTAGAAAATAAAACGAGACAAGTAACAACCATGCACCGCTGAGTTCTTCAAGGAAAAAAAGTTACAGAAAAAGAAAGCGGAAAGGAAATCACTTGTTGGTATAAACATGCTGCTACGTTATGTAAATGTAGGAAATATTTACACTGCATCAATAAAAGGTGCTTCCCCCCCACAAAATGTACATCTCTCAGAAGAAAGTGACCGTTCACCCAAGCCCCTAACAGCAAGGGCACGACCCACGCAAGGTTTTATAAAACATCTCACGGCAGAAACTCACCATAAAAAATAAATAAAACTTAATGTACGCCATCATACACCTCCTAATTAGACAGAGGTACCACAAAAAAAAAAAAAACATATCACCATAACTCCCTCTTGTATTCTTCACTTTCCCCTCTCAGTGCATGGATGCCGAACATGGTGTCTACGAAGCAAAAGGCAGTGCTGCGTCCCCAAGTGATGAACCCCAGACCCAATCAGAGGAACTGGAGTTGAAGAACGAACAAAACAGGTAAACTGGCATCACAGCCAGTGGCTGATTTTAAATCAGACCATTTTCCAGACGCCTATTTCTGACTGACAGTGTGATTACACACTGCAGTGTACATACTGCAGCCTCCGCTTGCTCCAATCTAACAGCACACAGTAAAACATTCATCACTGGGGGTGCGGGGGATTAAGACAAGAACTTCACCTGCAGCTATGAACTGCGTAACACTTAAAGCAGTGTTTCTCAACCTTGTCCTTGGGGGGGCCCCCAGGCAGTCCATGTTTTTGCTCCCTCCCACCTCCTTGCAAGAACATGAACCGTTCGGGGGGGGGAGGGGTCTCCGAGGACCGGATTAAGGAACTGATTTAAAGGACATACGGATGAGGGGAGTCAGGGAGCCTGAAGCACACAGCCCAGGTTAGGCAGAGCTTGGCTGCTTTTTAAGGACAATTGGTACAAAACACTCCATAGGACTGGGGGGGGGGCATGTAATGTGCCAGCCAGCTGTTGTGTGGGGCAGAGGCTGTGACAGGATTGGCAATGAGAAAAATCAAACAAAAAAGCACCATTACGTGCAAGTCCTAGACTTTACAGTGACCGTGCTGAGGAATTCTAGTGGTTCCGACTCTTCCTATTGTTCATACCCCAAACCCCCAACCCCACCACCACACACACACACACACACACACACACACTCTGTCTGCATTTCCAAAAAGCTCCATTCTTTCATACTCATTTCAACCTTCCCTCTTCAGGGATCTCTTAAAATTCTTCTTTATAAAAGAAAAATAGACATTTATGTATTTGTACATATATTTACACAGTGCGGAGAGTAATACGGGGGGGGGGGGGGGGGGGGAGGCGTGTCGGTCTCTGATGTGGATGATTTGGCCGTCTCCTGTCCTCCATCCCATTCGGAGTGTCTCCCAGGCCTCTTCACGGGAAATCCTGTGGATCTTTCCTTTGGCTGAGGGGAGAGCCTCTCCGACCCAGGCCCACCATGAAGAGGGAAAGCCGCCCCCCCCCCTTCGGCCAGCTCCCCATCCCCCTTCTCCTCGGCTGGACTTCCTCTCCAGAGGGCCACTGCGTCGGGTTCCTTTCGCCCCTCCTCACCGCCGCCAAGCTTCAGCCAGAGTCTGAGTCGCTGGTATCAGACGAGGAGGAAGACGAGGAGGAGGAGGAAGAGTCTGAGCTGGAGCTGCTGGCACTCAGGCGAGAGGCCACCATGTGGGTCTCTGCCGCAGTCGGCTTCTCCACTAGGGGGCGAGAGAGAGACGATGAGTCGATACGCAGCACGGCTTCAGATGCGGAAGGCCGTGTAAACCACCAAGGCAGGAAGAGTGCACTACCGCACTGCCGCAGGGGGGTCTGCAATTTATACCACTAAACAATCCTCCACAGACTGAATTAAAAACTGCAGCTGTGTGATTCATGGTATTTGGACTCCAGCCATGCAATTTAAAGGGAAAAAAATTTGATGGCAGCATCATTTAAAAGTTTGAGTCTCTAAAAGCGAGCCCACTGTAGTGACCAGACCCAGCGTGGCCCCCTGAATGACCACAGACAATGACACAGCAGTAGACATGAAGACCACGGCAAATCACAGGAAGCTCCCTCACCCTTGGCCTTCTGAGGCTTCTTGGCCGAGTTGAGCTGACCGCTGACATCCTGCAGCCTCTTCTCCAGCTCTTGCTTCTTCTCCAGGGCCAGCTCTTCCCGGGACTTCCCGCCGGTCGTCTTCTTCATCACTGCGGGCGGGACGGAGAATGAGGCCGCCGAGCCGGCGAGGAGGGCGGTGGCGGCCCGAGGACGGCCGGTCGCCGAGACTCACCGTAAGGCTTGCGGGGCTTCTTGCGCAGGCAGGTCATGACGTAGCGCTCCAGCTCGCGCAGGGTGGAGGGCTTGAGCGTCTCGAAGTCGATCTCAATCTCCTCGGGGTTGGAGTCGCGCAGCGAGGGCTCGCGGGACTGGATGATGTGAACCACGCGGCCCAGCTTCTCGCCCGGCAGCTTGTTGATGTCCAGGCTCAGCTGCCGCTTCTCGTCGTACGACATGGGCCGACCCTCCTCCTCCTCTTCCGAATCGTACAGGGGCGGCAGCGACGCTCCTAAGGCCACGTTGGAGGCGGCGGGTGCGGCTTGGGACTTCTTCGAAGACCTGGGGGAGGGGACAAGCTTGCTTAGCACCCAGGTTCAGTCTATATCAGAGTTTCGCAATCCGGGCCTTGTGGACCCACAGACAATCCACGTTTTTGCTCGAGAGCTGGGAGGGAGCAAAAATTCGGACTGGCTGTGGGTCCGAGGACCGGATTGGGAAACACTCGTCTATTTCGGTAGCAATCACAAGCAAACACAGTGTTAATCTCACAAAAGGTAACATACAGACTTGCCAAATGACATTGTGTGTAAACCACTCAGACAAGCTTACTTGTGAATTTGTCACATTACAATAAAGCTGTGATGTGCTGTGGTTGCAGTGATGAATGTTACTGACAGATAATACACTGCATGATAATACACTGCATGTAGAGCTCAGTGAAGGAAAGTCAGCAGCAAGCAGCAGAGACACTAAAGAAACAGGGATGGCACTGACTTGCTCCTGCTGCTCTTCTTGCTGGCCGCCTTCTTGCCCGGCATGGAGCTGCTCGCCGAGCGGCTGGACTTGCTCTTGGAGATCTTGGCGGGTTTCGGCGGTTTCTCGACGGCCCCGTCGCCCCGGCTTCCCCGGTGGTTCTCGGACTTCTTTTTCTTCTTCTTCTCCTTTTTGTCGCGCTTTTTCTTGGGCTTGACGATGGGGGCCTGGGACAGAGCCGCGAGCTGCTCGTGAACAGCCCGTAGCTGGGGGGGGGGTGACGGAGAAGAGACCCGTGTCAAGCACCACATACCGTCCACATTTGAAAAAGGACTCAAATGGAGGTAAGCAAACAACGCATGAATAAGTTACACAAACCCACCAAGCCTGAGATATAAATACGACTGCTGGAAAATAAAGGCTCATATATACGTTTTTTAGTAATGTCGTGAATCCCACCGGTCTAGTGACTCAGTATGATGTATTTTGTTTGGGGAAGACGCTCCACAAACGATCATGCTTTGCGGGCAACGTTCCATTGGAGTCACGAGCGGCTCGCTCATCACCGCGGCGACAACGGCCACGTGATCACATGCCTCCGCTGGAACACTTGAGCCACCGTCTCGCGTTTCACCGGCACAAAGGAGTACCCTCGCCAGGAGGTGCCACACTAACTGTCGCCAAGGAAACCCAAGGCAGCCCACTCCAGCGATCCGCCGCTTAAGTATCCTACAAAACTGCAGGAAGATCTGGAAAGTGAAGAAGGGCCAGTGGTGTGTGGGGACAGGCTACACATTCTGCAGCCTTATTCCAGTGGCGGTGTAGCTATGAGTGGTGAGCAGTGTGTGGATGCAGTTCAGAGAAGCTGTGCTGAGCAGGTGCACGGCGTTTGGTGTCTACCTGGGTACACACCTGTTCCTGGAGCTCGGCCAGCCTGTGCGCTCGCTCCACCTCGCTGTCCGAGCTGGGGCTGCTCTCGCTCTCGCTGCTGGGCTCGCTCTCCGAGGAGGACGACGAGGACGACTCGGCCGCCGAAAGGCCCAGCTCGCCCCCCAGGGAGGCCATGAGCACGTCATCCGCCGGCTCGTCGGGCATCTTGGCGAAGCGGAACTCGAAGACGTCCTGGAGAGCGCGAGGGGACATGGACGCAGAGTCATGGACGCAGAGTCATGCGCTGTCAGATCGTAAAGACCAGCAAGGGCTGACGAGAACGAACGTGGCGCCTCTGGGCTGGTCAGAGCCGCTCCGCACCTGCAGCTTGCGAGCCATGGACACCACGTCGTGATCGGGGGGGTTGTACTTGTAGCAGTTCGAGAACATCAGCCTGACGTCCGCAGCAAACTGCTGGGCGTCTTGGTATTCGCGACTGTCCATCTTCCTCTGAGAGAAAGAGAGACGGAAGAAATAAGAAGGCACTTCCTGCGATTAACTTCTAAGACATGATG
>JAODJW010000046.1:11121100-11131771 GCA_026777045.1 Hyperopisus bebe
TATTTGTCTTTGGGGGAAATAAGACATCTTACAATTTAGATTTTTTCAAATTTATTTTTATTTTTAATTTCACAGCAGGTCCTCTAGTGTACAACAGGAATAAATATGTTTCCTTACATCAGATAGATGTAAAAATAAAATGTCCACTACAATGGACATAAATAAATGGGTGGGATATAGGTCCATAATTAAATTTTTACTAGTAAAAACTAAATTATATCTACAGTAGAGTTCCTACTAGTAATTATATAGTTCTGCAGCATGACTTTTCATTAGTGAAAAATCTAGGATATGTGAGGCAAAAAAACAATGGATGTCAATTAGAATATATGACTAGAAGAATTGTATCACGGAACTCTATAATATGAATCCTTACTAGTAAAAATTGCATTGTAGATATTTTGAATTTATATTTTTATTAGTAAGAATTAACTTATGATGAGTAAGCCTTATACCAATAATAATTTGGCTTGTCATAATTGCGGCGTTAGGATTTGAGCGATTACAAGGATATATTTACTAGGTATTAGCTAATGATTGATTAGCTAATTATTTTCATCTTTTAAAACAGGTAACATACTTTACAATTAACTGAAATACCGAATATTTGGCTTTCAGACGAAACAAAAAGTTTAATACGTTTTATCTGTCAAAGTAAAACGTTTTACTTATCTAATATTTTATTTTGTGTTTTTTCGTGTTGATGAGGTGCCATTGCCGAACGCAGCCCCGATTTCTGCGTTAATTATCCTCCAAAATACAATGACACAAATCCATTCCATCATTATGAAGAGATCGTAAGTACGTAATATTTGAAATGTATTGTAAACCCCATTATACTTTATTTTACCGTAACCGTTTGTTCATTTTTTATTATTATGTAACTTGCTTCGTTTTGTCATTTTGCATTTTGTATGTGATTCTTCAAAAACGCACAGAAGCATTTGATAAAGAAACATAAACCCAATATTAAAATCCATAACTGACCGATCGACTTTTGAGGCTGCCTACAAACTCACAATCCACTATTTCTAGACCCAAGCAGTTTCAAATAGTTTGAAATGGGTATACTCGGTCCACTACAATATTTTCGTAATACTGGCCACGTTTAGTATTATCAGGGCATAAATCAGTATAAATCATGGAAAAACGAAACATAAACGCAATCGGTCATTTTAAATGCCGAAATGCTTTGTTGGCCAATGACGGGGACCTCTTCCTGCAGATGTACTCAGCCAGCCAAGGGAAAGCAAAGGAATTAGCCAATGAAGAACTCGATTACTGAAAGGCAGCCAATGGAAGGCCAGAGTGTTGCGGACTGGAAAAGTTCAGAGGCTGATTTCTGGACTGGAGCGGGTAAGTTATCTTGAGATTTTGTGTACTGTTTTCGTTAACAACTTTACTACTCTGTCAGTTAAAATATTGCTGTCATAAGACTGAACGCGTTGCTTTGCGTTTGGTAACAATAGGACAGCTATGTACCGAATATACATTTACAGGTTTTGTTTACTAGCTAGCTATAGGTTGTTTCTAGCTGAATAGCTAACAACTAGCTAACCAGGGGGTGTTTGACAAAGCAATATTTCTCAGTTAGCTGGGTTAACTTAAGCTAAAAGTCATGATTATCCAACAGGAATTCCCCTTACTTAAACTCTTATTGTACAGTCATGACTTCTGTCTTAAATTATCCCAGCTACCTGCTTTGTGGAACACCCATAGCTAGTAACTGGCTGGTTGTTTCGTTTTTTTGTCTCTAGATCGACTATCAGTAACTGGCTCTTTGGTTAACCATAGTTAAGTAAGAAACACGAAAATCGCCGTATCTTGTTAATTAGATGTTGGTCAAAACGTTACAAAGTTGTTTTTGTTCTCCAGAGATTTTACAGTCAGTTTTCAGATGACAGAATACAATACCTTTCTGCATTGTGTTTTACATATGTTGTGCTGTTTGTTTTCTGAGATCTTGTTTGGTGATAATATTCTGCATGTTTTGGGAAATGATAAACACAGACATCCCACCTTAAGGATATTGAATTCAGGGAAGCAAATGAGGGGCATCCGGGAGGGTGGCGGTGCTGGCCAATGCTTGGCTGGTATTATGGTAATACCACACATACATTGCTGACGGGGGGGATTTACAGCGGGTTGCAGTGGTAAAACTTCTTGCTAGGTAATTTTATTTACCACCACTGAAAAGTGGAAAGACAGATTTTCAGAACATTGTGCATCATTGGCAGGTATCAGGGAGCTGCTGTCAATTTGCGGGAGACTACAATTTAATGGAAGTTTCATGGATGTCTGTTAACAGACAATGCCTTCCTCTCAAGAACATAAGGAATTTATGAACAAGAGGAGGCCATTCGGCCCATCAAGCTCGTTTGGGGAGAACTTAACTAATAGCTCAGAGTTGTTAAAATCTTATCTAGCTCTGATTTAAAGGAACTCAGGGTTTTAGCTTGCGCTATACTAGCAGGAAGACTATTCCATACTCTAACTACATGCTGTGTAAAGAAGTGTTTTCTTAAATTCAGTTTAAAATGTTCTGCTAATTTCCACCTATGGCCACGAGTTCTAGTATTTAAACTAATACTGAAGTAGCCATTTGGCTGATCAGCATTGAGACCTGTTAGAATCTTATATACCTGGATCATGTCCCCTCTTAATCTCCTTTGCACGAGGCTGAACAGATTCAGCTCAGCTAACCTCTCCTCATAGAGAGGAGAGTTGTGTGTTCATTGAGTTCAAGATAACTTAGTTTAGATAGTTTAGATAACTTAAATTGTATTGTGTAGGAGTGCTTTTAATATGCTTTATGGAGGGATTTGTATGCAGAGTTTTTCCCCAAAAGCTGCAAAAAATTTGCAATATGCTGAAAGCAAACAGTAGTTTTTGGAATATATGGAAAAAAGAGGTTCTTTTGGTAACTGAAGAAATTTACTGTCTACTGGCTTTACTGTCTAAGTGGTTTAGAATAGCTGTAATAAACATTTATGTTGATGTCTGTGGACAGAGATTCAGTTGGACTACTTTGGTGTTCTGATTCCTGGGTTCTTAAGTGTGTGTAACAGTGCACAAAAATCACAGTTCATTACATAATCTCAGTTTGGTACGTTTTTAGGGGTAAAAGAAACAAAACATAAATTGCTTCTTTTTTTCTTTATTAAATAGTGGTTTCCTGAACAAAGTATGAGTCTCTGTCAATACTGCCACAGCATGCTAATTAAAAAGTAAAATTACTTAAAAGTAAATAAAAATGAAATTAATATCCCTTAAGCCACTCATTTAAAAAATTAACTGTGCCTTCAAATACTGGTTTATCTGTGGCGCTGCTTCAATATGTAACTGTGTCATTTAATGTATACATGCGTGTATTTTACGTTGTTCATAATAAATGTGCTACCTGTGTAGCGATTTATCATGGAGTGCATGTCATATCCTGTCTGTAAATTGCATCATGGCCTTTGGAAATGCTGTCATTTGAAGTAGGCATATTTGCAATTTGATGTTGTGTACATATCCATTGGAAATTGACAAAATAGGGATGCATTTGAAAGCAGACCAATACAAAGTGGAAAACTGAATCAGTGGTTCCCAGTATTGTTGTAGCTATTGTTACTGCCTCAGAGTAGTTCCTCA
The DNA here is from genome assembly GCA_026777045.1 of Hyperopisus bebe. Classification (NCBI taxonomy): domain Eukaryota; kingdom Metazoa; phylum Chordata; class Actinopteri; order Osteoglossiformes; family Mormyridae; genus Hyperopisus; species Hyperopisus bebe. Next base: position 11,124,737 of record JAODJW010000046.1, read on the forward strand.
GGCACAATTTGATAGGCCATTAATGTAGTATTATTGGAAATGGAGAGTGTTTTTTTTTTTCTTAGATGCCTCGTACCAAGGCTAGTAGACGTTCAGAAGCTGCTCGGAAGAGGATTGTGAGTATACTGGTGGAACTACCTGCAGAACAGTTGCTGCGCTGTACCAACACTTTAATAAGGTGCTTTCCCACCTCAGGAACCGTTTTGAGGAATCTGGAGCTTCTGTCACATTCCCCCTTTCTACGGCCCCATGTCAAGTGCTGTATAAATACAATATAAATAATGCAAATTGTCCCGTATTTTCGGACCATCCGATCGATCCACCGTATGACCATGCTTGTTATTGTGTGGGTATCAGTTCCTGTTTATGACCTGCATTTTCAACAGTCATATACATATGGAGAGAATTGTGTAACCTGATTGCAGTATTTGTATCATCTTTAGTTCCTTCAGCGAATGTCAGCAGACAGCAAGGTGATGGAAAGTATCGTGATCTTGGACGACGAGGAAGAGGAGGAGGAAAAAGCTTGTTCGCGCGCCTCATCTTCCTCGTCTCAGCTGCCTGCCGAATCAGGATCTGCGCGAGTCTCTGTGCCTGTCCCCACCCACATCACCACGTCACCTTTCGCATCTGCCCAGAAAGACAGCTCCATCCTTCGCATTGAGAACCAGAAGCTCTTTATGGAGGTGAGTGAGAAAATCTGCTAAATCTTAGCTCATCGCTCTTAGCTCTCCCTTGCTAAGTTAAACCAGGAGTTACATGCTCACCTCCCACCGTGTCTTTTCAGATCAAATCGCTTTTATTGTCACATCTATAGAACGATTGAACTAGTGAGTGAAAGTCTTGGGTCATGAGTTCCTCTCAGCAGTGTGGTACATTAAAGGAATGCAAACTGTACACAGAACAAATCTACAGAGGTATGGCGTAATATGTGATACAATACATTAAAATATAAATACCATACACCTTGTCACTGGTGAACCCAGTACAGTTTAGGACACCAGAGGCATTCACTAGTGCAGTGGGGAGTGGAGATGGTGACCTTGGGGGTGGCTGATGTTAGCTGGAGGTCAGCATCCCAATGACCTGGTGGAAGAAACTTTCCCGGAGCCTTTTTCCCACTAGGGGGCTCAGTTCAGCTGACAACTGCCCTAATATCAGTGTTCAGTGGTATCACACTTAGACTGAAAAAGGGCCATTTGTGGGTTAGAACTCTGTGTCTGTGATCAGAAGGTCGCCAGTTCAAATCCCGAGGTCGACCAAGTGTCTAAGCTGTACATCACTTTAATAGCATCTGATGAATAAGTAAATGCAAATATAAAGACCCACACACACTCTTCAGCAGGGTATGATCTGAGGACCCGGTCATTGGCTCCTTAGGTTACCATCTTTGTTTTGCATCTCCAGTTGTCTTAGAAAATTCAGCATAGTTTCAGCAGAATTCCTGTTTTTCATTTTGAGAGTGTGATGATCAGAAGACTTGGGCTTTTTAAAGATTTTGTAGGATAGATAATTATGGAGTTTATGGTTCACCCTGTGATACTTATGGGAATGTAAGGGCCTGTTTTATGTTAGGGCACCATATTTTGTGGAAGAGTGATTTTTCTTGAGCTGAAACAGATGTCTGATTTTGCATTATGTTCTTGCCCTCATGCGTGTCTCTGCCTTATTATTGCACGTTTGTCCCTCCCCCTAGTTTGTGGAGCACTGCAGGACTCTCACGCAGGACCACCCGGAGGTCATAACGTTCCTTCAGGCCAAGCACGCCAAGGCCTCGCCCGACTTCCTGGCCTCGGTGGAGCTCCGCAACACGCTGGGCCGCTGCCTGACGCGGGCCCAGAACAGCCGCTCAAAGACCTTCGTCTACATCAACGAGCTGTGCACGGTTCTGAAGCAGCACGCCGCCAAGAAGAGGCTGCCGGTCACTCCGGCGCCGTCCGCCACCGAGGGGGATCCCGGTGGGGCCGAGCAGCCGCAGGAGGGACGGCCCACCTCACCTGAGCCAGGAGAACAGAAAAAAACTGTAAAGGCTTCTAAGAGACAGGTCGGTTTGCCTGTGGTCAGTGGGCCTGTAGCCGTTGGGCACCATCCGTAGGTTTAAATCCAACCATTTTGTGCAGGGATTCTGTAGTCCAAAGGCACAGTTAGACTGACTGGCTTTGCTAAACTGTGCATAATGCTTGTGTTTGTGTGTGTGTGTGTGTGTGTGTGCGTGTGTGCGGCACTGTGCCCTGCAATGGACTGGCATCCTGTCCAGGGTGTCCCCCAGTGCCCATCCTAAGCCTGTCTTTATGTCTCCTGTCCTAAATGGAAGGATGAATGGATGGATGCATGTAATATGAATGTACATATTTGCACATTTTCTATGTATAGATGAATAGATGATTTAAACTGGTACGTTAAAGCCTTTCAGACCCCCCCCCCATCATGTACAGAGGTACACCCCTCTCTCTCGTCCCCCATCCCTCCTGCAGATTGCATACCTGGAGAACCTGCTGAAGGTGTATTACGAGGAGATCCGCCGGCTGCAGGAGAAAGAGATAAGTCTGGATGACATGGTGGAGGAGGATTCCAGCTACATACAGGAGCACAGGCTGAAACGCAAGGTGGGGGATATAGGGGGGGGTTACCTTTAATATACCTTTAATGGGTGATAGTGTAAGTCAAGCTATTAAATAATATTGTATCTTTACAAATCTCTCCTACTCCTTTGTAATAACATATCTGCTTGGAGAATCCCCCCGCCTGCATATGGCCTCCGTGCTCTCTAAACACTACCGCTGTGCTCATGTGACAGCAGTGCATTCTGGGAGTGACACATCCCAGTTCCTTCTCGCCACTTCAGATGATGAAGATCTATGACAAGCTGTGCGAGCTGAAGGGCTGCAACACTCTGACGGGGAGGGTGATCGAGCAGAAGGTGTCTTACACAGGGACCCGCTACCCCGAGATCAACAAGAAGGTGGGTCCCAGCTAAGTGCCAGATTGCCCAGGAGTGACTCTAGACTGGTCATTGGGGACCAGCAGACAGTACCGGGAGCTGGGAGGGAGGAAAGATGTGGACTATCTGTGGGTCCCGAAGACCAGGTTGGGATACACTGCTGCAGACAGCATGTCAGCCAATTACAGGGTGTGCAGAAGCACACATGTATGTATGTGGGTACTTGTGTGTAAAAGTAGGAATGGGTGTTGGGACTTTATTGATACGGCAATCGATACTGATGCTGCTTTTCGATATCCGATACTTATCAATACTCATTGATACTACTCTCCATAATTTGGTGTAAAAAATATAGACATGACATAAAGATATCAGAGTTTTTTAAATAATTTTTTTGCAGAAATAGCTGAGCTCTGATGTTATGTTTGACTCCTCTGCCCTGTACATGTTCTGGCAGATGTGTGTTTCTGCATCAAGGACATTCATCACACTCATTTATACTACAATACTGCTGAATCCGAAGGGTGTTGGTTAATTTTCTATGACTGCACACACAGCGCCGGCCCAGCGGATCACAGTAGGAAATCAGTGTCCTAGCGGGGGTCACGGCTCTTCTTGGTGCACATGATCATGGGGGGGGGGGTTCCGTACACAATATTATGACATCATATCATAAGATGGCTTGTAAGTACAGCAAGCAGTCAAAATGGAGGGTAAATGGGGGATGACTAATGAGCACTCTGACCCCACCTCCCCCCCCCCAAGATTGAACGCTTCATAAACAGCATGGAGTCCCGAGAGAACCCTCCTGACTATGCGGACATCCTGCGGCTGGTACGGCGCGCCAACGAGAGGCACGGCCTCCTGCTCAGCCAGAAGCAGGTGACTCAGATCGCCCAGGACAGCTTCCGGGAGACGGGCAACCGGCTGCAGGAGAGGCGACACCTGGACATGGTGTATAACTTCGGCAGTCACCTGACCGACGAGTACAAACCTGGTAAGAAGCCCAGGGGCCGTATGACGTCGCAGGAATAATGTAGTTTGGGTGGAGACATTGTAACCCTTCTGACCCCACCCTCTCTTCTGACCTGCCAGCCTTGGACCCCGCCCTCTCCGACCCGGTCCTTGCTCGCAAGCTGCGCTCCAACAGGGAAGTGGCGCTGACCCGGCTGGAAGAAGTCGTCTCCAAATACGCCCTGAAGCAGGACGACTCAGAGGAACAGGAGAGGAGGAAGCGGCAGGAGAAGCTGAAGAAGGAGGTGCGCCCCCGAGGGATGGGCGGCCGCGGCTGGGATCCGGGCCCCGACTCCACCGCCTCCGCCGTGAGGTTTTCCGCGAAGCCACACAGAGTAAACGTGTCTGTCTCTCTAATCCTGCAGAAGGCACCTGATGACAAACAGGAGGCCACGCCGGCTGAGAATGAGACGAAGGGCGAGGAAGAGGACGAGGGATGCGAGAGCGACGGAGAGGTGGCAGAGAGCGAGGGACAGGAAGATGATGAAGATGAAGAAGAGGAGGTATCCTCTGACCCGGACATTGAGGAGGAGCTAACGGCCAGCCAATCACAGGAGGGAGCAGGTGGGGGAGGCAAATGTAAACTAACTGTTGCTCTGAATGCTACACAGGCCTCCTGACTTCCTGTACTTTTCCTTCCTGTATTTTTTTTTTTTGCATTTCTCACCTGTCGATACTTGCTCGATGATCTGTGTGTAGCTCAAAGGGTCATGGGTTTGTGCCTGCGACGGTTGTGGGTTTGAATCCCAAAGCCAGCAGAGTAATCTTATCACTGTTAAGTCCTTGAGCAAGGCCTTTAGCTCCCAACTCCTCCAGGGCTACGCTGGACGCTGGCTGGCCTCGCTCTCTGAGCCCAAGGTTTCCTCACCTGTTTGTCACTTAGGATCAAATTGGGCACTAAATAAAGTTGTCATCATCATCATTACTACTACTACTACTACTACTACTACTACTACTAATAATAATAATAATAATAATAATAGTATAATTATAATAATAATAAGAATAAGTTATAATAACTAGAATGACAACAACAAAACAAGAACAACGATATGTATTAAAAGCATATCTGGGTTCAAATAACGTTTAGTAGGATACATTTCCCATCATTTGTTTTTCATATAGTCCCCAGAGGAGCCGAGTAATTCAGCATCTCAGCCACCAATGCAGCGTTTCCCAGGAGCTCTTGACTCTAGCATTTGATCCATTAGTCTAATGGTTCTATCAGGGCTTCCGTGTATTTAGGCTTTTAATAATCACCTTACATATGTGTCCACAATGCTGCTATAGACATTCTGATTCGCTGTTGGGTGTTTCAGATGAAGAGGATGGAGGGGAGGAGGAAGAGGAGGTGACTGATGAGAGTGATCTACAGCAGCAATGGGGAACTGCAGTGTCCACTAGCCCGGAAGATGTGGATTTGAACGGCGAGGAAGACAGCCGATCAATGAGCAGTTGTCAAGGCCATGTTGGTGAAGGACACCCACCAAGTGTCAGAGAGGAGGGGAAGGATGGCTCCACCCCTCCAGTTAGCCCCAGCCAATCAGAAGCTGTGGATCCGGACAAGTGTTTGCTCACTGTCACTAGCAAATCTGCCTCATCTGACCATTTAATAGCTGCTTCACCAAGCTCAGGTGCAGAGGTCTGTCTGCCTTCCTCCTTACTGGACACTGAAATCGGTACCTGTTCTTCCCTCGTGGCGAATCCAGACTCTTTGCCTTCATCACCTGCAATGGTTTTATCCAATCAGCATTCACTATCCCCACCACATGACTCGAGGTCAGCCAATTGCAGTCCCCTGCCACTAAGCCCTCAGGCAATTATGAAGACTCCTAGTTCAAGGAAAAGGAAGAGGATGACAGGGTCAAGTGGTCAGAATGCCCTCAATGGCAGCCACAAACGGGCATGTGTGGACAGGTAAGGACTGAACATTAAGGATGAAAATGCATAAACCTGGCATTTAAGGTACTTAGCATAACTATGGCCATATTTGCGTCTATTGTGACATGACTAGCCAAATGTAAGATGGCAGCACAGAGAAGCAGTCGTACCTGTCATACCGATGTTAAGGTTGGGTTATACTGGCGTAAAAAAATATCACTTTCATTTCAATTATAGCTGTGCAGTACAAAAATCAGATTCCTCATTTCTGGTAGCAATTTCACAGGGCGATTTCGCACAAAGCTCAACGTAATTGAACTTTGACCTGCGAATTCACGTAGCTCAGCCAATCAGGTATGGTGTGGGTGGGGTTGATCTCCCAGCTTCACTTGCTTGTGTTTAACTGTCGATTGCCAGAATTTAAATTTGTAAATAGGAGAAAAGCTGCATGAGTGACAGAGAGCATTCAAACGGGTTTCAAAGGTAGAAAGTATACTGCGGTGCATTTTATGACATTGCTAGTTAGTACGCGTCACAATTAGCTTACCGATCTAAAAGGCCAATATTACAATAATCATTTATTCTAATGTGTGCTATTAATTTCACCGTTCCTGAGTGGCTTGGACAAGAAAAAAATTAATACGTAGTTTTCACATATCTATTATTTTAAAGGTAAACTACGTGTGACTTATTCCTTACTAACATGATTCTTTAACATCACTGCACCATCATTATCTTGAAGCAAAACGTCACATCCTGTATCACACCCACTTTTGCTTGACGCTGCACAGACGATGCGCTTTTTTTGCGCTAGTATGACCTTTGAGATCTGAGCCCCCCCGTCTTCTTTATTGCCAGTGATGACGACATCCCCCTGGATATGGGTGTGGTGAGCAGCAGCCCCCAACAAGCAGACTCCACCCGTGCAGACAGCCCCTGCCAGGAGCTGGTCAGCAGTTCACAGTGCACACCCCCCCCCAAGAGGAACAAGGTACTCCTCATTACTCCTTTGCAAATGTAGCAGTGAATCTCTGTGGTTCTGTTCTCTTCTGTCAGCAAGAAATTATTTGCAACCTTTGTGCCTCATTTCAGGTACTCTGTATTATGCAGCAGAAGCGTAGCCTCATTTCAGGTACTCTGTATTATGCAGCAGAAGCGTAGCCTCATTTCAGGTACTCTGTATTATGCAGCAGAAGCGT
>JAODJW010000046.1:11131871-11145312 GCA_026777045.1 Hyperopisus bebe
GCCTCATTTCAGGTACTCTGTATTATGCAGCAGAAGCGTAGCCTCATCGATGTGCTAAATCCTCTGTGTTTACCCTCTCTGTCTTCCTTGAGGTGCTTTTGATTATAACCCCTTAATTCTGTCAAAGGAGTGAAAGCTGTAACTGTCTCAATTTCAGGTCAACGTGGCGACACAGTGTGACCCAGACGAGGTGATCGTGCTGTCGGACTCCGACTGACCGTTCCCTCGCTAGGAACCCCTAGAAGCAAATGGGCCTCAGCCCTACCCCTCCCTGTGCAGTCACTCCTCGGTCGGAATGAGCTGGTAGCGCCAAAGTCGTGGCACGGGTGTCTGCGTGTGGGTGAACGCCAAGACTTCAGCCTCTGACATGGACATTCAGATGGCTGTACATCCTGGGAAAGGGGGGGGGGACTCGGAGCAGCTTTTCACATTTCAGGTTATTTTAGCTGGATTTTTAATTCATTTTTTTTTTTTTTGTGGGGACAGGAAAAGGGTCTTTGTGGGAACTTTTTACAACTGGTTTCTCCTCCACTTATTTAACTGTTGGGTTCCTTTGTCGCAAATGAAATCACTTGCAATTTGTTGATTCTTCCCCAGTTCAAACAGGGTTTGCATAATTAAAGCAAGGGGAGGCTTTGCACCGAGACAAGACCTGCTGATCACTTGGCACAGCCTGACGGGAGATGGAATCCAAGCAGTGCCAAGCATTGGTCTTTAGGGTCTTGCAACTCATGAGCTTTTCTCCATATGTTATGCAGCCACCTGTGGCTCATTCTTTTCCACCATCTTTGTTTCATCATTAAAGGAGTTTATCAGCTTATTAAAGAAGCCAACCATACTAATAAAATCTGATGCTGGAGTTACAGGACTTTTTCTTCATTTTGAATTCCACAAACAGAAGTGTTTTTTTCAAAACAAAGGGACTTTTCTTATCTGAAACCAATGTTAATTAAATTAACTTGTAAACTACTGAAAATCAGTGCTGAATCATTTCTAATGGACTAGTCTAGTGTGGGGGGGGCTTGGTGGTGCAGTGCTTAGCACTGTTGCCTCACACCACTGGGACTTGGGTTTTGAGTCTCTGGCAGGGCTCCATGTGGAGTTCGTATGTTCTCCCCGTGTTGTCATGGGGTTTCCGCCGGGTACTCCAGCTCCCTTCCCCCCCACCAGGTGAGGGTGAGCGTGTGTGTGTGTGTATGCCCGTCCTGAAGTGGGTTGGTGCTCCATCCAGGGTTGTTCCCCACCTTGTGCCCGTAGTCTCTGGGATAGGCTCCAGACCCCCATGACCCTGAATGGGAGAAGCAGTATCAGAAAATGGATAGTCAGTCTAGTGTTCACAATTCAGTCCTTGGAGGCCCACCATCAGTCCATGTTTTTGCTCCCTCCGAGCTCCCGGTAGAAAGGTAGGAGCTGGGAGGGAGCAAGAACGTGGACTGTCTGGTAGGGGTCTCGAAGGGAGCAAAAACATGCACTGACTGTGGGTCCCCAAGGACTGGATTGGGAAACACTGGACTAGAATAGAAATGAATTGAGAGAAATTGTGGCTGTTGCAGACCTTCAGCAGTATATGTATTAAAACAATATAACTCAGGAGATGTGGGCTGTCTTTAGAGCAGAAGGTGGGGGAACCCATGTTTTGTAATAATGTATTGTATGTTTTGTAATCATTTGTGGAAACTTGAGGGAAAATGAATAAACATGTTTGTTAATATGCCTGTTTACTGGCTCTGATTCTGATAGCCTTTCCATGTACGAGATACGGGGTTCAAGATTTCAGTTCTACCAATAAAGGCAAGATGAAAAGTCAGAAATTTAGTACAAAATGAAACTAGTACACCAATATAGATGGGAAAAGAATGCAGAAAATATTAATGGAAAATTCATAAGCAGTGAATAATATCCCAAAGTGATTCAAGTTTAGTAGGAATGACCCACATTATCAGGATATCTTTCAGTTTTACAGCATGTGAACTATCACAAGGACACCCTGCTGTAAAGGCTGGAGCCAGCCGAGAAGGAAAATATCCATGGTCCTTCAATCCTTTGACCAATATCCTACCAACAGATTGACCATGACGCTGTATATATGGCTGGGATTCTAAACTATGACAATTAAGTGAACACAGACAGGTAAGTCAGGTTACTGTTGCAGTGAATCCATATGGAACTACGAAGTATTACTCCATCTTTAAAACACTTTCCTACACCTTCCTAATGCATGGTCAAAGAAAATTTGTTGCCAATTCCAGGGCAAACATCAACATACATAATGGACAATTTAGTTTTTGGATGGTGAGAGGATCTCCAAGCTGGAGGTATGAAGCAACAGTGTTACTCACTGTTACCACCCATAACATAAAAACCCTATGACTGTGTCATAGCTACACATTATATAGACAGAAATGGTATCATATGCTTAACAGTGTAAACAAAGTTAATATTATTTGGTTGAAATTCAATCGGTTGTCAAAGCTTATTTCCTGTTTGCATGAAGTGATGCTAACATTCATTAATCTCCCATCAGTTTTCTCTGCATAGCATTTGATGTGAAATAAATTACTAAATTATTTTAGGCGATGAGAATATTTTCATAAAGCAGTTGAAGCTGGGTGTTTTTCTTTTCACAAATACAAAAATTTGTCAACTGAATCTAAAAACCTTTGAAACATTATGAAAAGAAATTAGAAGCAGCTGATTATGAAAATTTTCTAATTTATGCAAATAAATTAGTTTTTAAAATGTTTTATGTAAACAAAAATGCTTTTGATTTTTTTTCTTGTCCAAGGGCTCTTCATGTGTGATTATAGACAGTTTGGTCTACCACAATGGATTGGTGTCTCTCCATGCCTTTTGCCTTGCTGTTCCTGATACAGCCTCTGGATTCACTATCTGCACTCAATTCATTACGGAATACTGACAGCATAGTACATTTTTTAATTGTATATTGAGGCAGTATTATGAAAAAAGCTAATTAGAGGATAACTGGTACTCTGAAAATGAAATAGTAACCATAGCAGTTTTCCCGCACTTTCCTTATAGATAGCACTGCCATATTATAGTCATGTTTCACTTTTTTCGACGGGGGAGTATCGCCACCTGCAGGTGGCGCCATCTCACCATCTTCCCTCTTCTGACTGTTGTCTGGAAGAAACCCACTAAAAAGTTGCTATCCGTTTAACTGACCTTTAAAAGGGTTAAGATTTCAGTATGATTCGTCAGCTTAATGCTCTATTGAATTATGTATAGATGTGGGTGTGCACTTTCATAAGTGCCCCACATCTCAATTTAAACTGCAAGTTATTTGCATAAATTATATATTCAATAGAGATACACATTTTAGTTTCAACCCTGCAGTCTGGTCCAAAGTAATGAAACTGCTGCATCATGGCACATTGACATACACAAAATACATCAGAACCAAATGGCAATTACAGTTTGATATCAAAAGTGAGAGATTTTGGAAACTTGAAATGCCAAAACCTGCATTAATATTACATCCCTGACACATTTGTGCAGATTGACTGGATGTATTACATTGTCAAGTGAGTAGATGTGTTATTTAAGCTGTCATAGTTGAGAAATGTACAGGGTCTAGTCAATCTGTGCTGCGTCGTCTACAGGGCAATAATGTGACTTTACGACAGTGTTATCACCTTCACGTCTGGTGAAAATTCAAAGCTCTGGCTAGGTAACAGAAAAAAATGAATTATTTCAATTTAAAACCACTCTGTCCTATGGCAACATATTTATAACAGTAATGAATACCGTTACCCTGACACAATGTAAAACCTTAATTACCACGGCAAAGGGATCAACCTCTGTGAAGTCATCTGAACACCTTCCCAGTCACCGTGAATCCACATAAGCCTTTACAGCTGCCACTTCAACTTGATGCCAACTGAAGTGAGTGGCACTGTCTCCATAGTGACTAAAAATTACCATAGCAACTAGTTCTGTAACCATGGAGATGCTTATGTGTAGGTGTCTGGGCTCACATCTGTAAAAAGTGAATATGATTGATGTCACTGAGCCGCCGGTGCGTCAGCCGTAAAGTGATAATTATGCAGGATTTTCAAATCGTAAAGCCTCGATGCCCAAGCCAATAATGTATCTGGGCAAGCTCTTAATTGCCCAGACTAATTAGCTACTAATTGATTATAATGTAGAGACTGTAAAACTCTAAAACACTTTCGGATTCCAAGGGACAAGCTGTGGGGTTGCTGAATAATGCAAACAGCCGGTTAAGGTGTTTCTTTTCATTTCTATCTAGAGAACAAAAACCACTCATCTCCATTAAAGTCTGAGCCACAGTGACTTATGAGTCTTTCGGGGAATCCACCACAAATCATGAATTCTATACCGCCTGCATCCATGTGTTTGTGCGCACTGCCTAATTTAGTGCAGAATGATGGAACATAACCCCTCATTAGAGTAGAGATCCACATTGTATCAAAAGCACAAACTTTTTAAGATGCAAGCCAACAAACGAATCCAACTGCAAGAAAATCACGAATAAATGGATGCAGAAATATTCTGCTAGTTTCCTTTCCACAGGCTCTCCAGCAATATCTCTGGAAAAAAAAGCATCTATCAAAACACACCCAGCAATGACCAAAGATGACAATACCTTATACAGAAGGAAGTGGAATCAACACATTTGTGACAGAGATTATTTATTTCCCATCTCACGCTTCTATGGAGGTTAGCAATGACAACACCAATGTCTATATTTCCAGTTACAGTCTGAGAACTTTAACTGATGCCCATAGTGTGGCACTAACAGGCTTATGTAATGATGAATATTTAGTGTCCTTTTGCAGTACTGTATAAACAAATGCAAGTTAAAATCCACGCAGAGTTGTATAGCCGTTAACAACAAAGGATCCAATGAAAAACAGGCTGCTTTCTTTTTACAAAAGGAATGCAGCGGCTACAGTATTTTTTCTTTAAGATCTTAAACTAAAATTCTACTTTCTTTCAATTTTCACTGTTTTTCCCCCAGGCATTTTGAAAATGGAACCGTACATTTAAACATCAGCCAATTCCTTGAGTGCCGACGTGTTTCACTTCTACACCACATTGTAGGGAAACTAAGCATCCAACGTGTCAAATGTGCCAAAAAAAAACAGATCCAGGACCACAAATGGCCACATTCCAGCACACCTGTTCCATGAGCCTCCTCAAATGACAATTAACATAGACATCTGGAAATTGGAAGAAATTGGGAAAGGAATGCTACAAAATGGTCCAAGTATTTTACAGATATCTACCAATACTTCCCTGTATCATGTGTATCAAAATATTAAATTTGACTCATCTCTGCTATGCCGTTTTGAGCCAGTGAGGATAATTATGTTGCACTGCTTACCTCTAATATCTGTATTCTCCACTCATTCAATGTGTCCAAGTACCAAAAAGGCAAAAGGATTTCATGTATAGTCTGTACAATTTCTCCATTTTACCTGTTTTGTTAAAATTGCTGTCCAAACATAAATATTTCTAGATCGCTCTAAGTATTTACATATTATCAAAACAGCAATTAGTCCAAAGCAAGACTAATGTGCCATGTAAAATCTCAGATGTACATAAATCTCAAAATTTTCCCCAAATAATATTATATTATCAGCCCATTCACAGTTTCTTTCTAAAGATTTCCACAATCCAGACACACAAAATCGTTCATGACCAAGGCGAATATGTGAATGGAAGCCAGCAGTTAATCTAAAATGAATCCTCACTTCTGACTGGCTGCATGTAGCATATTCTTTATAATTAATTTTAGGTATATTTAATTACTGATGGGTGTGATGCGGAGCTGTGACATAATAATGGACTGGGGTGTGTTTCCCAGAGCCTTTTTAATGCTACGTTGTTCATAAAATCTATGTTGGAAGATAGAATTTACAAATGACGCAGCTTAAAGGCGGCTTGGGGAAACTCACCCCTGAAATGTATCTTAAGCCTCCTTACGCTTCTTCCCTAATTATGTTTGTTATGGACAGTATCACCTTTCTCATATATCCATTTTGATTCCATCATGAACAGCCTTCACAGAAGGCAGCGACCAGTGATTCGAAGCAGAGTAAGAGATTCTGTAACCTGGATATCATTTTTAAAAAAATGTGTCTGCGTGAGTTTTTTCCAGATGAAAAGATCAGCATGCTTCCGATTTCCACGCAGGACCCCCTAATATCTCGTTCTCGTCTTAGCTGATATGTGGCAAATGCTGTGAAGAGGCTCCATCCAACCATCTGTTTCTACAACAGACCGAAACTTTAAAACATTGAATAATCTGAAGACTCTGTAAACACTGTGAGCGCACACACACAGTATGACAATGGAATCATGTTTTGGGGAATAGGAATAACCAACACTGATTTGCCACTGACTGGGATGGGACAGTGACACTGGTCATAACCCTTAAGGAGACCATTTGTGACAGGAGTGTGTCACAGAAAGGTGGGCAGCACTGTGGGGACACATGCGCACGCATGGCGAGAACACCAGGGCGGCGTGCTTCAGTCAAAGGGCAACCTCCAGGATGCCACTGAGCCCCGAAGGGGGGTGTTGATGTTTGACTCACAAAGACGACAGATGACGTAGAAAAACCAAAGTCTAGACCGCTGTCTTACATGCTTTCTTTGTGCCCAGAATGAGATTTATGTGACACTGCTCTCGCTCACAGTCACCTCGCACACCTCGTCCTCACAACCGCCACGGTTGCCTCCCAACCCAAAAACGGCGGACCCTAGACTGTGTGCCGAGCTCTGAGAAGAGACCCCTAACAGAGGCCCCGAACCGGTCATCGTCAGGCCGGACACGCTGCTGCCACTACCGGAATGATGGGGGGACATGACAGGGACTCCGCTCCTGCCACCGACACCACTGGTTGGAAGCCTCTGGCTGACATCACTGTTTGTGTGGTGGGGCGAGGAGATGATGCCCGCCCCCTCCAGGCCAGCCCCCGCCTCTGCGGCACCGCCGCCCCCGCGCCTCTCGCAGTGCGAGCGGTGCCTCATAAAGCTGTCGCGCCACATGAACTTCTTTCCGCAGCTGTGGCAGTCGTAAGGCTTGAGGCCTGTGTGTGTCTTCATGTGCTCGGTGAGGTGGTGCTTCATCTTGAACTTCTTGGCGCACACCGGGCAGTGGAACGGCCGCAGGTCCAGGTGCATGTTGATGTGCCGATCCCGCATGCTCTTGTGGGTGAAGGTCTTCCCACAGTGGCACATGAACACCTTGCCAGAGGCCCCGCCCCCAGCTCCATCTAAGCCATCCAGTCCGCCCTGTCCTGACAGATGGACGGCACCGTGTTCCAATCCCATCCCTTTCAGGGATGCCCCACCCACAACTGCACCTGCAGGGGAGGGCTCCAGGCTTCCTTGGCTGTAGAGCAGGATCTGATTTCCCTGCATGTCAATAGGGAAAAGCTGGGCTCTCGTAGCACCAGACTGAACGGGTCCCAGTAAAGCAGAGATTGCTCTGCCACTTGAGTTACCAGAGGTATTGTGAGCGTGCTGTGGTGCTGACTGATCCATCAGGTCACTGTCAAACTTGAGGTAGTCTTCAGAGGACTGGCAGTAATCTGCCTACAGGAAACAGAAAATGAAGCCTGAGAATACAGTCACACAGATGAAAGCTGTACTGTTTTTATTTTCAACTATTGCAATGGGGCTATGTGGGGGTCTGTGGATTAGGTCTGTGTGTCTGTGACTGAAAGTTCAATGGAACAAGTCTGGTAGCTGGCAGAGTGATGCGACTGCTGGGCCTTTGAGCGAGGCACTTAGCCCACAAATGCTCCAGGGACACTGACTGGCTCTGCTCTCTGATCCCTACTTGTATGTCACTTTGGCTTTGATCCTCAAGAGTTATGGGTTTGATTCCTGCCCCTCGCTGTGTCCCCATGTCCCCTGCCTGTGGTGTGTGAGAGCATGTCCCCTGCCTCATGCGTACTGAAACAGGATAAAGGCTCCCTGTGACCTTCTACTGAATAAGCGGTTATTGAAAAGGACTGCGATGTGCTCATGTATTTTCAATCAAGATTCAGCCATCCAAATGTTGGCTGGTTCCAGGGTAGGACTTCTCATCAATTCTCATTTTGATTCCTAGACTCGTACGTGACAAAGCTTAAACAACCAAAATGTAATAACTAATAAAACAGATGGTCTAATCTTCAGGAACTACTTCTGTTACGGGGACATTTTCACACAACACGAGACACTAACCTGTGCCTCCATTTCGGCTTCGCCTCTGCCGCCCATCTCCCCGGAGAGGGTCCTCACGTCAGATATGTTGAACGTCCTCTCCCTCTCCCGCTCCCTCTCCAGCTCCATATCCCTGTCCTCATCCTCCTCTCCGCCTTCCTCCCCAGACACCACGATTAGCTCATCATCCTGGGGTCGCTCAGTCTTCACCACCACCCACTGCTTGCGAGGCATGATGCTGGGCTGGCTGTAGGTGGGGCGCTTCTGGGGCGGACAGGGGTCACCATCCTGATAGGAGGACACACCGAAACTGTCGCTCACGCCGACCTCTTGATCAGAAACTGAGCTTGTCTTCTTCCTCCTGCCGCTCCCCCTCTCTTGTTTCCTAGGGTAAAGCAGCTCTTCGTCTTCGTCATCTTCTTCGATCAGAAAGCTTTCATCACCCCCGGATGGAGTGCAATAGCTGGGGGTAGAGTTTATAGCCCCATCTCCTGATGCTCCAGCAGCTGCAGTGCCCCCTCCAAAGCCTGTCTCTCTAGGGCTGAAATAGTTAGTGCTACTGGGTGATTGGCTCTCGTTCAGGGCCGGTCGGCTGGGGGGCGGAGCTCCAGAATGGGTATCCCCAGTATGGGCCCCGACCCCCAGCATGCCGCTAGCACTGCTGCCGTTGCTATTGCTGCTGCTGCAGCCCGGGTTGCCCTGGGTGCCACCGGCGTGAGGACCACCCCCCGACCCTCTGCTCTCCTTGAGGAGCTCGGTGCACTTGTCCACGATGTGCCACATTTGCAGCACGCTGCCCACAGTGAGGTAGTTGACGATGTCTTCGCGCAGCATGCGAAGCTGCCCTGTGTAGGCGCAACTCAGCACGCTCTCAAAAGCTAGAGGATCCATGACAGCCGGGATGGAGACCGTGGACATGTTCTTCAAAAGCACCTAGGAGGAGACGCACGCAAGGAAAATTATGCTGGGAAACTGGGGTCACTGGTCTAACACCACTAATATTCCATCAACCCACAGGCGACCAACAGCATTTTTACAGTACGGCCAGTATTTCACCTAGCCACAAAATCATGGGGGGTCTGCAGAGAAGGTGGTAAATTTCCAAAACTAAGCTAGATATTTAAAAATTTTTACAACCCCTTACAAAATGATTATACCTGAAAGAAACAGAAACATTAAACTTCTAAAATTGCTGACAGATCCATTGACACTGGGCTGTTTTAGTAGTCCACATAATTTTTGCAAGAAGCAAACTGCTCTGTGGAAATCAAAAGGCTGTGAACCACTACACTAAAGGAAAAGATCTGCCCATTAATATAGCATATCACTCATTTTCTCAACTTTATACAGAAAAATGTCAAAAGATAACCTGAGAAAATGCAACAACCTGAGACCGAGTAGACAAAGTGACAAAAGTATGAGGTCTGACCCAAGCAGGAACTAGAAAAAAATAGGTCAAAGGGCAGAGGCAAAACACACAGAGACCTGGTCGTGGAAGTAGGGCGAAGATGCAGCCAGCACGCAGCGATGGGCCCGGAAGACCTGCCCCTGCACCTGGATGGACAGGTCACACAGCCGGCCCTCCTCGCGCTGCCGGTTCAGGCTGTCCAACACAGCCGTCCTCACGCTGGGGAAGCTCACCTCCACCACCGAGCCAGCGGGGGTGCCAGAGCCACTGCTGCTGCTACTGCAGCCCTGCTCCACTGACACGGACATTAGGGCTGGAGGAGAAGGCAAGGAAAAGGCTGGTTTACATCTAACACCCAGGACCTGGTCTCTAGGGTATTCCACATAAATCATGAACAAGTGATCAATAATGCAAGTCATGGATTAAGTTTGTGATGGAAATTTGTAGGAAATTATTTTAAAATGTCAAAGATAAACCGTCCATACCATATATACAATTTGCCCCTAATAAACTTCAGTTACAAGCAATTAAAAGTATTTTCTAAACATGCCTTTTCCTACTGCAAGGCTGTGTTTCCAATCGCCTTTATTACTGACCTCTCAACAGTGAGGAGTTCCCCAAAGAACCTTTGGATTCATATTTTACGACAGCAGTTTTTGACATTATTTGAAATTTAATGCCATTTAAATGCTATTATTTCTCCCAGTTATGCATGCGGAGGCTCATTTATCAATATACATAAGGAAGTCAAGCCTTACAAATCATAGCAATCATACAAAACTGACCCTAATCTTGGCATAAACGGTTTATATAAATATATGATAAAATACTGCGCAAACTGCATACCTTTATCATGGGATCAGAAACTCATTTTAAAGCCCGCATTACCGTAATGCGCAGTGTGCATTTGGCATTAAAAGGATTAAACTTGGCATGGAGATAACACATCTGGCGGCACAGCAGCTGGCTAACTGGCCGGACACATGACTTATGAAAAAAAGCGAGACACATTTCATTTATAGATAAGAGACTTGGAGTTCTAGACAGTTTTGACGACCCTGTTAGTCACAGGTGTATCGCCGAAGTATAAGGACCCTAATAAACCCCGACCGTCCCTGTGCCGCGGCGGCGGGGACTCCGTACCTGACAGCGGGCCCCAGTCACTTGAGTACGGGGATTTCGCTCAGCACCGGGGGGCCCGAGCCATCTTGCCAACAGTCTTTTGGAAAGCGGCCGCTTACTAGTTACCGGTTAGCCGGGAAAGTGTCCCTCCTCTCACCAAAGCCCGAAGTTGCTGTATACGTGAGCAGTCGGATAACTAGTCACGCGGCTGTCCTCGGCTGCTCGCGCCGTCATGTTAGCTAGCGCGCCGCTCGCGGCTAATCCACCACTTCCCGAGAAACATTAAGTCTTTTCAAAAGTGAAACGTTAAGAAAATAACCTCGAATATCATGCATGCGGGATTCCTTAGGAACAAAGCAGTTACGGTTTTCTGCTGCTTACTGGTTATTCTGGATAGCTACCTATGTAGGAGACACTTGATTATTAAGTAACAAAGTAGCTGGCTCGAGGGCTACATGGCGCGTGCATTGCCTGTTTACGTATTTGAGGCAATAGCTAAACGAGGTATAAAGATATTACTACGCGCAAACCAATAATCTGCTCGCCACAATCGTTATGTAGCCGGCTAATCGAAGCAACGTCTAACCATTTACAGCGGTTATTACGTATGCTACAGGATTTTTTTCCCCCTCGTAAAGAAACTTACGGTTTATCTTTAATCGATGTTACGGTCTGAACGACCAAATTCCCTCCCCTATAACTAGTTCAGCAAATTTAGATCACAACTGGATTTAACTCCGTCTTCATATATTGTACCAATGTCTCGCCGCCAGGCGCCTTTAAGAGATGCCAAGCTGCGGATTTTAGCCGACTAAAAAGAACCAATTGAACCGATAGAATTAAGGCAGGCAGGTAAGCCAAAGCATCTAGTCTCCTAACCCACCATTTTGAAACCATTTTCCCATAGGTAGACAAAAATCATGTTGCTTTTCCCCCCAGGCTATCAACTAGTAGTTTTAACATAACCTTAAAAATGAAAGCTTGCTTTAAACGGAAAGTATGTTGCAGACCACGTACAACTTAATTGTTTCATGTTAAAAAATAAAATAAAAAAAATCTTTCAGCTTCTCGATTTTCGTACTTAAAACCAGAATGCATGGCAGAGGCGTGGCTACGGGGCAGCGACGCCCTTCAAAGAGATGGACCAAATTTAAACCAATCTAATAAAATCGCTAGATTATTTTCGTTGCCTCGTTCTACGTGTAACATTCATGGAATCTTCTGTTTCTCTTAAATTTAGGGTTCAAGCAACACAGGCTTAGTGACAGTTAATATTACAATTTTATTGAGAAAGTCTGCTCTACATGAAAAGCACAAAAAGCAATACAATTGAGGCTCTAATAGTCAAAAACATGATTTACACATGCGCTCATAAGCACATAATACTCAAAGCAATAAGTACACAGATTTTTAAAACGATGCCATGTTTGGTTTATAAATTCTGTTTTTGAAAGCCTGATGCTCATTTTCTGTTTGCTGAAGCTGTCCCGATGACACATTCATTGACCTAAGAGTGGGACACACAATGAAAAACAGTCACTGTAAAGAACATTTTAGATTACTTATTTTGAAAGCTCTCAAGCATAAGCGATCAGAACCATGTTTAAGTACATTTACACACAAAGTGGTTCATAGTTTGCACCTTAATCTGACATTGAGAATGGGATGGGAGCAATTAAAGTGCAAGATTTTTTGCACAGCTGGTTAATCATGTACCGACCTTGCTGGCAAATCGAAGGGAGTTCAGCGACTCTCCAAAGCTTTCCTCCTCTGGGGCAATGTTGACAAACATGAGGCTGATGGGTAAGAAGAGACAACTTGACAAAAACCCTTTAATGTACCAAAGATCAGTAACAGCAGAGTAATCACTTGCCAGTCACTTGCCTTAGTTACCAAAGCAGAATGTACAATCTTAAGAGTCAAGCAGAGGGCAACAGACTTACGTCTTGCTGTTTCCCCCCAAGCAATTCTGAAGCAGATATGTGAGCTTCGAGTTTCTATATGGTATGAAGTTGTCCTGAATTGAAAGAACAGACATTGAGATGTTGATCAAATTCTAAAGACCACTAGTACATTAACAGTAGGCTTGGGCGGTATTATGGAAATGGAATGGTATTGTTTAAATCCTAATCCAGTATACTACAGTATAATATCTAGATCAGGGGTCACCAACATGGTGCCCGCGGGCACCAGGATGCCCCCAGCGACCACACGAGTCACCCTCAGACCTGTTCTAAAAATAGCACAACTCCAGTGAGCAGCATCTAAAATTTAATTTTCCAATCACATTTGCATTTATAAAGATTTGAAAATGACAATATAAAAAAAAGGCATTTAAAACATGTTTATTATACATGAAGTTTAGGGGGGCGTTTCAAACTGGTAGCCAGGGTTCCACCAATCCTGGCAGAATAAGTTTCCAGACTTTTCCAGTACCATAAGAATTTTTTTCAAAACCCAGAAGTTTGTTAAACTAAAGTAGATAGAACAGTATTTGTATATGGTAGTTAACTACTGACTTCCGTGCATACATTTCCATTAGCACGTTGTGGAACGAAGCAGGAAACAAAAATGAACAAGGGTAGTTTCCAAAACTTTTCCTAAATTCCAAAACTCTTCCAGGATTCCATGATCGCGGGTACCCTGGGTAGCCCTCAGTACCAAGTTTCAAAAAGGTTGGTGACCACTGATCTAGATGGTATGAAAATTA
>JAODJW010000046.1:11152863-11165044 GCA_026777045.1 Hyperopisus bebe
TCCATTTGTAATATTCTGTCTTTCAGAGATATTACAATAATATCCATATCCACCAGTAAGATGCTCTACAAATTGGCTTCTGGTAGCGGAAATATTGACCATTGCCCACATGGGGAGCAGCATGTGGCTCAGCAGGCAAAACCTCTGGGCCTTTGATTGCCCATTTAAGCCCGAAGAGAGGCAGCTGTTATAGCTGCAAAGGGGGGACCAACTCAGTATTGATGCCTATGGATTTATAATGGGATGTCATAAGAGTTCCTGCAGGTGTAATGGGCAGGTGTCCCAATAGTCAATAGTGTATGTATTTGTGTATCTTGGAGAGCAAGAAAGGGTAGGTGAAAAGAGAATTTCAATCATTTTCAAATATACGAATGTTATTATTATTATTATTATTATTACTGCTATTGACTAAACACCTGTGATGTAGTTTTCAGGCAAGGTGTAATGTTATGATGGAGAATGTGGAAATGTTTTTATTTTGTTGTTTGTTTGAAATAAATAAAGATTGATTGATAGTATGTGAAAAAATATGACTGAATAAAATGTGTTTTTCGCCCTGCTATAGGTGCTGCTGAAAAACGTGACGACCGTCTCCCTCCCCTCGGTCATGGACCCCCTGGTCTTTGAGAGCGTCCTAAGCTCCGCCTACACGGGCCACCTGAGCATTGTGCGCGACGACATCGTCAACTACGTCACCGTGGCCAGCTTCCTGCAGATGTGGCACATCGTGGACAAGTGCACAGAAATCCTGAAGCGGCCCCGGGCACTAGGGGGCGCTCAGAGTCACGGTGGCAACACTCATAATGCCCCGTCCAGGCAGCAGTCCCCCAGCAGCACTGACTGCCTCTACACTGAGAGGGAGCGTGAGAGGGAGAGGCAGCGGGGTGTGGAGGCCAAGGAGAGAGAGACTAGGGACCGGGGACCGGTTGGTCCAGCCACACTTGAGAAGAGGCCACCTTGTCCAGATCAAGGCTCCCTGCCACCCTTGGCTAGCTGGAGGCATCCTCAGCAGTTCTCTAGGTGGAACCGACCCAGGCCGGCAGCTCAGACGCTTCCTCCACAGTCATCTGCTGACTCTCAGCTTGACCCCAACCCAAGTGTGGAGAGTGACTATTCCAGCTGCGAAGAGCTCTGGATGTCGGCGAACAGCAAAGCCAGCCCTCGCGGCTACGACGGCGGCGGCAACGCTTACCGCGCCGCTTTTGACAACGTTAACAGCAGGCCCGGCCCACACGCTGTGCTCGGCTACATCAGCGAAGCCGGCAGGCTGAGACCGAGGGTCCGACCCAAGGGGGCGCCGCCGAGCTGCTCCGTGGAGGAGTTCCAGAAGTTCGGGGGAAGAGGGGTGGAGAGACGGGGTGTGGATGGTGCACAGGGCTTTGGGGAGGTAGATGGAGATCTTCAAGGGAAGAAGAATGGGGAGAGAGGAACAGAACCAGATGAAGGGATGGGAGAAGTTGTGGCGGAGGAAGAGGAGGAGGAGATGGATGGAGCAGAGAGAACAGGACAGTCTGGTAAGTGGAAATCTGATTTTACAATTATTTTAAAACTTTTCTAAAATGATTAACCAAAATTAACTTGAAATCTTTAATGTTTAAAGAGTGCAAATCGCTTAATCACGAGTAATTTATAATATTGAAGCAGATGTTTAGTTTGCTTTTTAACATAATGCATGAGCTTTTGTTTCATGAAAGCACATTTTGTTAAAAGCAGTGTGCCCTGTTTTTTTCCCCTGCTTTTCTGCTGTGTAATAGCAGAGTACCCCACAAGTGTGTACCAGGGAGAAGAGGGAGAGCAGCTGGATAAAGGAGACAATCCGGAGGCTGCGTCCAAGGATGGGAGGGAGCTTGAGAAAGAGTCTGACGTCAGCTCCCTTCGGGGTGTAGAAAGCAACAGTGCAGGTCCTGGTCCTGCTTGCCCAGGACCTGCTCCTCCTGCTCGCATGCAGTGGCAGGCAAGTCCCTGGTTGCAGCAGGGAAGCAGGCCAATGGAGGGAGAGGAGGATTATAGAAGAGAGGAGGAGGAAGATGAGGAAGAAGAGGAAGAGGTTGATTTTGGGCGCTTTGCAGATGAAGGCAGCGTGCCCTTTGGTGGGGACACTTATGATGAAATTGAAGATGGCACTGGACAGGTTTCCCAGAGGCCATTAGTGCCTGCGTCCCCTTCTGATGACAATGAATATCACTTGGGGACTCCGGAGTTAGGGTGGCCGCCTCTGAACATCGCCACCCAGGGCCAAGGAGGTGTAACTGCGCCTGGGAATAGCCGCCACGTCCCTCCTTCCTCTGCTCCGTTTCCCCCTTCCTCTTCTCCTCCCATCCCATCCTCCTCCTCCTCCTCCTCCTCCCTTTCCATTGCAGGCACCTCCTACTCAGGCAAGGTGCATTTCTGTCACTGCGGCAAGGCCTACACGTTGAAGAGCATGCGCGACCGGCACGTCAAGATGCAGCACCTGAACCTGCGTCCTTTCGCCTGCCCCGTGTGCGCCAAGACCTTCAAGATGAAGCACCACCTCACCAAGCACCTCAAAACTCACGGTGGCCTGAGGCCCTACGAATGTGGACTCTGTGGAAAGAAGGTGATCTGGAGGGACAGCTTCCTACGTCACCAGGCGCGCTGCGAGAGGCTAGCCGCGGCCGGAATGCCCCCCAGCTATGACGGCAGTGCCGGCGTTAGCAACTTAAACGCGGCTGACATCGACGAGGGCTACAGCTACAATTTCGACGAAGGGGAGGGCTTCTTGTCAGAGGGCGGCCAGGTGAAGGTGGAGGAGTCCGATTTTCAGGGGGAGGCGGGGACTGCGATTGGCGGTTTGCTGGGGGGCGTGTCCTCGGATGGGGCGGAGTTAGCAGCTCAGTCTAGGACGTTAATGAGTGGCCAGGAATTAAAAGAGGAAGAATCAGAGAGGTACAGCTGATTAAAAATCAGAGAGATTCTGGTGTCTAAGAAAATATACAAAGTTCTCCATTTGAGTTTCTGATTTAACCCTTAGGGTTATAAAATGCTTGCACCAGGAGGTGATCTGCATAGCATAAATTGAAACATGATGCCCCTTATGCAGCTGGATCATTCTCCTGAAGCTATTCGGGTCGGAGTCTGTATTCGTGGCTCCGGCCATGGGACCCCTTGTGAGATTTGAGCCAGCGAGGTTTTGGTGACTCGCCCAGTGCCTCAACCACTAAGTAAACTCCCTCAGTGCCTCTTCTAATTGGAGTCTGTCCACATTAGGAACAATTTTGGGGAAGTAAATATGAGTTTGTTAAATGTCAGAATGTCGAACTGTCAGTCAGTTTTTAGCTTATTGTGCATGGGTTCTTTGTGTTAATTGAATTAGTTGAATAATTGCGAAACCACGGTTTATGTGTATGTTTGATTTAACTTTATTTTATGCTGGAATGTTATATAATTTTATTGTGAAGCCTTTTTTTTTCTATGAATCCAGGAAGTGAAGGGTGTAAATAAAGCTTGAGACATGGCTTGACATATTCACACATGTTCTGACTTGATTAAGGCTCTGGTCCAGTACATTTCATACTGGGATTTTTGGGCAAGGGCCAGGAATACTGCACATTTTATGGTGTTACTTGTGTGGTTGTACCCATTGAGCGAGTAAGGAGTAGATCTTTCCCTGTATTACTGGGCCAGCGTCATCACCCTGTGCCTCTTCGGCTTCCTGATAGAGTAGGTTTGTTTGTTTGTTTGTTTGTTTGTTTGTTTCTGTTGCTTTGAATGCACAGACATTTCTGGTGTTGAGGGCATTAATATTATAAAGTCATTGGAGTGTCTGTCAAACAGCAGCTCACTGACGGTTTACATTTAACTAATACAATTTGATAACATTTTCCAAGGTTTTATTGTGATTTAAATTGGTTTCTTTGCTTATGATTTGGATTTTGTTTTAAAATGTGGAGTCATGTAAGAAATATTTGCTAGTTACCAAAGATGTGAAAAACCAAAAAAAAAAAAAATATCCATTTTTTATACCTGGTATCTGATTGTACATTTATTCTTACCACAAAATGTATTGCTGTTGGTAAGATCCCAGTGTTTAGATGTGAATTTGCAGATACACGATGTATCAGGTGATGAAGTCAGAAACACTCCATGTAAAACAAGTGGCAGTTTGAACAATTGGTCTGTCATCAGATATCTGTATATGATGCTGTTAAGACATCAGAAGTAATTTGGAATATGGAAGCAAACCTCTCAAAAGTCATCAAATGTTAAACTTTTTGCACGCATAATGCCATTTGATAATCGCTGTCAGATTATTCTTTTTCAAGCCAAGCACTGACAAATTGCATTTTTTACTTGTTTTTTTAAGTGCGTGGTTGTGTATGTTGCTAGGTGCATTTGCTGATACAATATTCAAATGATATTTCTAGTCACAGAACACTTGTCAAGTAAAAATGCCTAATTTTCTTTGAGAATTATACTATTTACCAATGTGTATATATACAGTAGACCATACTTTGTAATTGTGTAAGGTTTCATTGAGTGTTTTTTTTAAGTTCCTTTAGTAAATTCTCCTTTTTGGAACTTTATGAAAATTTGTATCTTTTTAAATTGAATGAGCTCTGCTATATCACAAATGAATATATAATCTATCTCTTTTGTGAATTATGGTACCACATCCCCTTATATTTAGCATGGGCAACTTTTTTTATTATGACGTGTAAAATATACAAATATTTTTTTCATATTTTAGCAGGATATTCCAATTTCTTATAGCACTCTGTTACACTTGCATTTCTTTACTTTGTACAAACATTAAACAGTTTAAAATGTTACATGTATAATATTCTATTCCTGTTAAAGTGAACTTTATTAAAACAACAGGTTTGGCCATGACTTTCTAATATAAATGTCATTAGAAGCAGCAACAGAACTCTGCTGGGTTGCGTCACTGTCCCCTCTGCGGGGACATGGATGTTTTTTGTCACATTACTTGTGCTCAGGTACCCACCATTCCTAGTACTCCGTATGAACACCTGGGAACTTGGCTTCGCTTGGAATTTCTGAATTGCCTCTGTGAACTGACCGTCTATTAGAACACTATACAAGTGTTTTCATGCAACTACCAATGGCTTTGATTCCACTTTAAGGTTGAGTCTTATGTCATCTGTAGGTTTTATAAGAAGGTTTACATATAGACTTCTATGTTGGTTTAAATTTACATTGTTGTAGTTGTAGTAATAGTTGGCATTTGTAAGATATAAAAATTAAGTATATTTAATATATGCTGTGCAGATGTGTATATACTGATCTGTGATGTGGTCTTTTATTTTTTTTTTGGAAATGCAATAAACTGTTTATTTCCCAGAATTGCTAACATCTGATGTTTCCTCAATCTGGATTTTTTACTGAGCATCTGTAGTCTATATTTGCAAGAAAGTTGCAGGACAGCTAAAGTCAATATGACTGGAAAGAAACAGCGTGAGCAAACGACATAATGCCAATATCTGATCTTTGTCGCACTGTGATATCTGTGTCTTGAGGCAACGATTAAGTAGCTTAACGATTTCCAAGGTTTCTTGTATGGTGAATATAAGAGTGACATCTAGTGTTCATATACAGAGAACATGCTTATTATATTTCTCCACAGCGCCGAACAGTTGAGCGGTCTCACAGACATTTTAGAAGCGTTTTCCTGAGCGTATGCAGTGCGGAAACAATACACTCATGAATAATTCTTAATTTCACCTTTTTATTTCGAGTGCCCCTTAAATCCTCAATGTACATAACATATACTACTTCATATTTTCCTTCGGTCCATTTTTAATGTAAACCCATGAAATATAGATGCAGGACAAGCACACATTTAGTCATAGGTTTTCATCAGAATTAAGCATGATCAATGCATGTGATGTGCATAGCCTGTAACTATGCGTTTTAATTTAACTTTTCAGTTTTTATTTCTAATAAGGCCCGGCTTGCATAATCCAAACGTAAAGGAGAAGTAAGATAAACCGTTTTCAAGGATCACCTCAAACCGCATCTTCTCGTGGCCGTATTTATTTTAGCACTTTCAGTTACTTTTCTTTGTATTACTTTATTTCTTTAACATTCCTGAATATACATGAGCTACTGTCTCATGTACTATTTCATTTCATGACTTTCAACATTTAAAAACGTCTCTTTTGAATTTTAATGTAATTGTACTTGTGCTGCAGTTTACTTTTGTGAAATGTACCGTACTAAATAAAGTCATTAGTAATTAATTTACTTTCACAATTGATTTTCATTTTGTCGTTGTTAATAGTAATAATACCACCTGCCAGCACATTACAAATGCAGCGCCATCGGGTCCTCCATCCCATACATGGTCACAGAAGATCTCTCGTGTCTCTGCTTATTTCAACACTTCACTGGTAAGTTACCTTCATTGCACTAAATTGCTTAGGTGGTGCATTTTTGCAGATTTATATTTTACAGAAACAGTTCCATTCTTTGCTCAAGGGTACCACTGAAACACCTCCGGCTCAACTGGAGATTACAAGTTCAATACTCTAATCACTATACTACATCATGCCATCCGCGGTGTACCCCTTCCTGCCCCAACCATGTCCAGGATAAGCATTTTGCAGATGGATGGATGGATGGATGAATGGATGGATGGATGGGTTAACACTACATTCTGTCCATTCTTATTGAGCTTCCTAGATCAGTTGCAAAAAATGCTGTCTGCAACAAAGCTGTATGTAGATTTTTGGGCTGGAAGCTGAATCCGAAACATAGACAGCTAGTCGTATTGCTCCTGTAATAATAGCAGAACGGAGGGCAGCAGTGGTGTAGGTGAAGCCTCTCGTTGGGCCAGACTATTGGAATGGGGGTAAAATGAGCTCGTATAAATGGGAGTAAACCTTTGAGGTCTTATTGCTTGCCTTCAATGGAAGGAAGCATGCAAAGCATTAAAAAACGCTTAAGGGTTAGAATACGCGCCTACGTGGAAACTAGGTGATGAGGTATAGGCTGATATTCGGAAGTGAGGGTATTTATGCTTCACTTAGAGTCCGATCAGTAAAATTAGAGCACGTCTCGTTTTTAACAATAGTATGTCTAACAATTGTTTTACCACTTGAGACATCTTGTTCATATTCGTTTAGGGCCAGGTTTGCTGATTTGAAACTGCATACTTTCAAAACTGCATATTTCTCACAGAATCCGTAATTTGTGCATCTTGGCTAAATGAACATCCAATTAAAGCGTCTGTCCCGTGATGGTGTTCTTGTTGTCATACTTTTTTTTAAATTTCCACTTGAAATCTTCCGTAATTCGGCATATTTAGACTCCCGTTTATCAGATTTTAACCCAAGGCGTAGTTTCTACGGAGTAGCAGACAATAGTGCGTATTTTTTTCTACCACCCTTCTTACTGTAGACCGAGATCAGTAAGAAGGATGTGAGGAACACCTCGCCCACTTCCCCGTCCCCCGTCCCCCTGTCTCCCTCTCTATCTCTCTGTGTTTTATGTCTGCGTCACAACAAGTCACTCGGTCGGCAGCCAGAGGCGAGGATGATGGCGTCTCTCTCGGCTTGACTCTAAGGCAAACACGCTCGTTTTACGGTCCGGAGAAGCGAGAATTGGAGTGGGGGGGAAACAGACGGGAGCATGACGGAACGACGCCCTGCAAGGCAGACAGAAGGAGCGACTGACGGACAGACGCAGCGGCGCTGACGGGCTGATTGACGCGCTGCTCGGCACAGGCGCTGCCATACAGTGACCGAGACCGAAAACAGTGGAAAAATACATCTGGATGTTAATCTTATACCGTTACTTTGCTTCTATTTCACGAGACTGAGAGGAGTTCGACTTTTCAGGTACCGCTTTTTGAAAATGCAAGGGTAATTTTTTTTTTGCAGAGATTTATCAATCTGTTAATTAATCTGTAATCTTTTCAGGTTATGGTTTGTGGCATAGTTTACCGAGATTTCTAATCAGCACTGCCACGAGCTTTGCAATTGATCCAATTAGTTTTTAATTAGTTTATATTACGGAATGTTCCTGCAGATGTTCCTCATGCAGTCTCTCAGCAACATGTTTCAAATAAAGTAAACTATATTGCAAACTTGACCGTACAATAATGAGCTAATATCTGCCGTCAGGTAAATGGACACCTATTTAGCGTCTTCTTCGTATCCATTGATAGCCCGACAGCATGACTTAACCCTTTGCCCCTTGTCTCTCAGTCAGATGCGGATTCATATTCCGGGTCTGTCACCCCTTTGGTCTGTCGTCAGAAAGTCCCTTATCGATCTGTGTGTGTGATCCTGTCCCCCTGAAGTACTCCTTAGATCCCATTTTGAGCCCTCACGTTGGTAACTGTGTCTCTTCACTTATCTTTGGACCTCTGTATTTTTTTTAGGATGGGAGGATTGTGCGAGGGAGATGATGTGTTGGCGCGGTGGAGCGATGGACTGCTGTACCTGGGCAATGTGAAAAGAGTGAGTCTCTTTCTACGGCCGTGTCAGCATTCCCCTTTTTTGTCTCCCTCCCGCTGTACCCATTCTTCACCGTGGTCTCTTTCTGTTTTCCAGGTAGATGGGGTCAAACAATGTTGCTTGGTTCGATTTGAAGATAATTCTGAATTCTGGGTGCTGAGAAAAGATATTCATTCTTGTAAGGCACTATTTGATGCATTGCTTGATTTAGTTCACATTGGTGTAAATTGAAATATGAGGACGATTAAGATACAGGCATCAACCTAATGTTCTTTGTAAAGATTTCCAAGCTATTATAAAAGAAGCAAACGTTGAGGTCAGGTCTAAAACTAAATTAATTGAAATAACTGTAAAATATTGCCGTATAATTTTGGTTCATACTGATATATGTTGTATGTATCAGTTCATACAGGCAACAAGCAATCAAGTGAGTATTTAACAACACTCAATATTTTCTGGCCTAAAAATGATACGAAAAAATAAGCAACCAGGTAGTATTTGCCCAGAGTTAATGCTGGAACTGTAATTATGTGTATAAGAGCGCCCCCTCAGTTAATGCAGGCAGGTTCAGAAATTACTATTTAATGGAAATTATGTAAGGCTAAATACTAGAAAGGTCAAAGGTAGTGGAATTCGAAGGCATGCTTGGGAGGTGAATCAGCCTGAGGGAAGGCGTGTTTTGGAGTATTCCTCACTGCTCTTCTCTTTCTCCCTGCCCCCCGTCTCTCTCTTTCCTCACCCTGTCTCTCTGTCTGTCGTTTGTTGCTCAGTTTCTGCTGGAATTGAGGGAGTTTGCTGTGTCTGTGATGCTCCACCTCTCAAAGAGCCCCTTGTAAACTGTCAGAAGTGTCGCCATGGTAACAAAATACCTCACATCCTATAACATGCATAATGTGATTTAAGTGGTACTGCAGAGGGTTTGAAAAGGTTCTCAGGTGTGTTTCTGCTGCCTGGTGCTGGGAATCAACATGTGGCATAATTCTAACATTATTACTCTATGCCAATTACATAATTAATTACAGTACTAGATAAACTGAACTTGCTGCAGTAAATAGTGTGAATTTGATTACGTTAATGCAGAGATAGTATGTAATTAGCTAACTCCCTTAATGGTCTCTGCATTTATCACTGTTGTAGTTATAGCTACTGGGAATTATTTTGTTTATTTGACAGTGGCTGAAACCTGCTTAAATATTGTGAGAGGAAAATGCACAACCACATTTTTCTTACCATGCAGATTGGTGCTATAGAACCTTACAGGTCCAGATAGTTACTGAAATCTTAATTTTTGTGAGATTTAGTTCTTGTGCATGTTATCTATTGAACATAAGTCACTTTTCGGAATATCAAGTAATGCGCTGCTTTGAATAACGAGCTGAAAAATCAAAATACTTGTGAGGTTTGGCACCAAAGACCTTTTTATACCATAGAACAGGGTTGGGGAACCTGATCCATTGAGGGCCAATGTGGGTGCGGGTTTTTGGGATGGGCTCTCAATCAGCCAATAGCAGTGGGTCCCCAGGATTGGCATTGAGAACCACTGCTTTATTATTGGCTGACTGAGAGGCCATCCCAAAAACCCGCACCCACATCGGCCCTCAATGGATCAGGTTCCCCACCCCTGCCATAGAACCTTACTACCAAGCAGCCTGTTGTTTTTGAATGACGTAGCATTTCCCGTCTTTCTCCGGTGCCTCACAGGGTACCACCCTCAGTGTCACGTCCCAACTATTGAACTTGAAGCTGACTGCAGCTCCTGGATTTGCAGACAGTGTGTCTTTGCAGTTGCGACCAAGGTAACAACGTTTGGTAAACACTGTAAAGATCCTGAAAATAAATGTTTTCATCCTACTGCAAAATAAAAACAGGTACATTCCTTGATCAATATCCCACTTTGATTAATCAGCACTCTACTGGGTGGGGCCCACTTCTGCCGCCGGAACCACTTTAAATCATGAGAAATCTGCCTGTTCTACTCCGATCTCTCTCATTAACACGGTGTTTTCACCCATCAAACATCCGCTGACTGTTTTTCTTTTTGTTTACTGCACCATCCTTTGTAAACTTTCAACACTGTAGTGTGTAAAAATTGCAGGATGTTACTCAGTTCCTGTAACCACCACATCTGAACCCAACAATCATAGCACATTGAAAATAGCTTAGATCAGGCGTCTCAGCCATTCTGAAGCTTTGCCAAACACTGACCCTCTTCACCCAGTCTGTCAGCTGTGTGTATTAACCCACATGATTCACTGCTTGGAGGAACAGCCTATTGGCGTTAATGAGCAGGTGAACCTAATAAAGCAGAAACTGATTGTAGGTTACAATGTAACTGTGATCTAATAAAGCATGCAGAGTATTAGAAATAACTGTCTGAATTTTAAGAATCAGGAGAGTAAACTCACTGTTAAAAAGGAACATATTAGTTTAGTAGGTAAGCACATCATTTCAGTAACTTCTGACCTAACCTAAGTTACAAATCCATCCATCCATCCATCCATCCATCTTCTAACTGCTTTTGGGCAGGGTTTGGTTGGCCTGGAGCCCATCTCAGTCAGCAGTGGGTACAAGGATGGGGTTACTCCCTGGATGGGATACACACATGCAGATACTTCCACACGTAAATAAATGAGATAATTGTGTTTCTTAAATCAGTAAACCACGTTGTCTAGTCTGATTCTGGATTGGACTGGTCGGCATTTATCATACTTCATGCAACCTGACTGAAACTGAAAGTGACTTTCGTGGATCTCTTGTCCAAAGGCCACCTGTGGACAGTGTGCGGGTCGTAACAGAGTTTTTTCTCTGACAGAGAGGAGGAGCGATGAAACGCGGACGCTTCGCCCGGCTCATGCAAATCATGAAGCTGCGGTTGCCCTATCAGCTCTCAGAGTTAGATTGGGATCCACAGCATCTGACCAATCAGCAACAGTGCTATTGCTACTGCGCAGGTCCTGGAGAGTGAGTGGAGTTGCAAACTTCAAAGGAATATTTGTTTTTCAAACCATGCCATTTTTCCTTCGTCACCGTGCAGTGTAGGTCTTTGTGCATTGAATACAAAGCTGTAGATTTATAGCAAATCTGCTAAATGTATTCGGCAGTGATTGTCCTCTGTGTTATCTCCGCTCAGATATAGGCTGTTAGGAATGGAGTGTCAGAGAGGCTCAGGCTATCTGATGAGGCCCAGGAATCATTGGGTGCTGTTGCTGAGGCTTGGCGTGTCTTTGTCTGCAGGTGGAACCTGAAAATGTTGCAGTGCGGAGGCTGTGGCCAGTGGTTCCATGAGGCCTGCATGCAGTGCTTGACCAAACCACTGCTGTACGGAGACCGGTGAGCAACCGGCGCCGAAAAGCAGCAGCACCACATAGCAAAACCGTTCCCTGGATACCATTGTGTAATTCCGTTAACCAGGGATACTGGGCACTTTAGCGACTGAATGTTTCAAGTGTCAGTAATGCTGAGTCACAGTTTTTATCGAAATATTAAAGAAAAAAAATGCATGCTGGTACAAAAGCTGGACCCTGAATGCAGACTTGGCCTCCACTATATTTGGTTTAACAGTTAATTGCAGATGTGTTATTGATTCATTACATAATATACTTATCCTATTATTTTGATCGGAGGTTCTACCAGTTTGAGTGTTCAGTGTGCACAAAAGGACCAGAGACTATTGAAAGACTCCCTATGACCTGGTGAGCTGAACTTTCCATTTTTCTTTAATAGGCAACATGTGTGCTGTG
>JAODJW010000046.1:11196603-11218831 GCA_026777045.1 Hyperopisus bebe
CTAGCTCTGATTTAAAGGAACCCAAGGATTCAGCTTGCACTACGTCATCAGGAAGACTATTCCATACTCTGACTACACGCTGTGTAAAGAAGTGCTTCCTTAAATCCTGGTTATTGGTTACCAACAAAATAAAATTCGGTTCATTAAAATGTAGTGGAATCTCCTCTCTCCTCTGTCTCCTTAAACTTTGTTCTTTGCTCCTAAGTTTAGCTGTGCTTCTTCTCACAGTACCTAGTCACAGGTATTAATCGAGATATCTTTGACATGCAAGATTCTGCGTATATATATATGATTGAAATGAATACGCTTCACAGAGTTAAAGCCAGATATAAGGCTGATTTTAGGGGGGTACGAATGACACGCACTGAGCGCGTGGGAAGTTTCCAAGTTCCTCGCTGGTGGCTCGTTTCCGATCTATGAAAAATGGCATTGTTTACAGGACCTTCCCAAATATGTGATCAACGACGAACGTCGCCTTTGTAAATCCTTCTCCTAAGCACCAACGAGTAAATAAGAGAAGGGCTTTAAGATGTATGCCTTGTATCCACGGATATGAAGGGGAGTGGCAGGCGTGCAGCTTACGCTAATAAACATTACTCCCGGACAGTGATAGGACGTGTGTTAGTGAAGGTTCCATAAATACCCCTAGTCATTCTAGCGGAGAATGTCTAACTTAATGTGTTTTATGTGTCTGTACATATTGGGTTAATCCGTGTTTGCTGTTCTTTAGTATCAAACAGAATCACGGAAACAGGAAAGGTTGCTGAACGGTCTTTTTGCTTCAGATTCATGAGGCAGCACGACAACCGTCATAGTGTAAAAGTAGGGCAGCACTCAAGAGTTCGAGTTCAACTGTTCAATGTTCAGATTTGTGTTGCATGTGCAAAATATGCCACGTTCCATTTGGCCTCCGTTATTGCTTTTGTTGCAAGTATTCTATGGTGCGTTCAAAAGGGTCGTGTTTACTGTATTCACGAGATGAGAACATTTGTATGTCACGATTATTTGAACTGTATTATATAAATCAACTACACACATATAAATACTTGGTGGTTTCTTGCAGTAAATAATATGAAATGTGTGCATTAATAGATTGTAAAATGTGACAATAAATTATAAGAAATGTTAGCATAAATATGTTGACATTTTCCCTGTTTTAATTATTTATTAGTAATTTTATGTATTTGGTTGTTTGAACAATACTTCATATGGGCGTGGTGGTGCAGTGGTTACCGTTGTTGCGTTGTACCTCTGGGACCTGGGCTCAAGTCTCCGCCAAGGTTCCATGTGTATGGAGTTTCTGCCGGCCACTCCAGTTTTGGTGTTCTGACAAAACATCCTACCTATCGAGACATGCTATCGAGCCTTTCTGCGCATGTGCAGTTCCACCGTCTTGGGATTAGGGTTAGGTTTTAGGGGTTAGGGTTAAGGTAAGGGTTTTTGGGGGGTTAGGGTAAGAGTTAGGGTTAGGGCTATCGATTAGCACTACGGTAGGATGTTTTGATAAAGTAGGACGTTTTGTCAGAACACCGACCTCACAGTCAAAAACATGCTGCGGTTAGTTGGATTTACTGAATTGACCATCGGTACGCGTGGAAACTTAGAGGTCGATTATATTTTGAGTATGTTGTGCACTTATGAAACAACAGTGTCTGTGGTATTGTTTTTCTAGCTTATGAAACGCAAGTCCATCCTTTCTTGCGCTCATAGTTCCTCAAACACAAAGCTTGCAGATATGACGTTAATACTTTGTGTGCAAAGAGCCCATTTATCTCCAGGAGCAATTTCGCGGAATTTATTCAGTGTATAAGTGGAGGGATACCTCTACTCTCCACTTCGTTTTCAGCATTTTCTCTAGCCTCAAAGATGAAGCTACTTCTGTTATGATGTTGCTTCCGTTGTTTTTACTTGATTTGTAAACGAGGTAATAACAATCAGAATAATCAATGAGGCAATCTATGGTTGAGGCACGTCTCCTCTCCGAAAAATGAGTGAAATATGTGTACACCAAGGTTGCCAACTTTGGTCAGCTGGATAGAGTGAGGTTCTCAGTTCGGGGCAAGTTTGCACAGGCATTTACATGTATGTAACAGTTTTATTACCTTGGAAATAGTCTGTAGGGCTTGCAAACTACCACAACACTTCTGATGTAGGTTAGGTTTGTAATGGAGTAATATAGATTTGCTGTAAGGTTTCTTCCGTGAGAGTCATGTCAGATGCATGGGAGTTGGCAACCCTAGTGTACACCTTAACAGAAACACAAGTCTGGAACAGATAAAGCAGTGGATGACTCCTCCATATGGTTTGTAACTGTGGTACAGGCTGTCCCCTTGTTGGGAACGTCCGACTTGAATACAACTAGCACTTATGAATGGAATACCTTAAAGCCTATTACATTAAAAATTGAGTAAAATACAATGGTTCATAATAATGAACGCACACAGTTTGTAATATTCATGAAAACATTTGTGGCTTTAGCCATTCGTCAGCTCAAAGTACAGTACGGTACCGTGCGTAGCTACTTTTATTATTGCTGTAGAATTATTATTATTACTTTTACTGCTTTATTTTTTCCCAATTTACCTACAAATACGACTTTCAGACAGACTTAGGGAATGGATCTTGCTTGTAACCTGGGGACTTAACCAACAAATCCACCTTATGTGGACTATACATCTTCCATGATATAGTGTGCCCTTTACTGCACATTGAAATATAACGGTTTAACCTATAAAAACATGCACGTAGCCACAAATAAAATGAAAACTTTAAATGTAAATAACCACATTTAAAGTAATGGCAGGTGAAATGTTCTTATCTCGAGAACTGCTGATGCTTTATCAGTGCAAAATTAAACCCAGTTTTAAGGTTTTTTTTTTCTTGTAGCTTTCTTTGTCCTGCGGTCTTTTGTCATCTCTGGTGATTGTCGGTGGGTTCTGGTCTACGGCCTGGAACCGATTAAATTAAACCCAGTAATTGGGTCCTATGAAACAGAACCACCCAGCTGCTTCTCCCGCTGTCCTCTTGGTTTTCCCTGACACCAGCCATTTAGAACCGGCCCAAAAACAAAAGCCCCCTGGGCGAGGGTTCGGACATTTCAGGATTTGAAGGCTGACTGCTTTCGTTGGAGTGGGAATAAAAAAGCATCAGCTTCAGGGGCTGGATTTCGGTCTGAAATGCTTGTGACCTGCTTAAAAACATCCGTCTTTTATGCCAGAGCAGCAATCTAGAAAGATCAATGGCCCCTCATGACCTCTGCCAGGATGAGGGTCTCTCAGTGCTGATTCAGGAAGTCACACAGAATCGGGATTCCTCGTTGCGTAATCTGTCTCACCACTATGAGCGATGAACGTAATTAATCCAGACCACACAACAGCTCCTGAAGAAGCTCCCCCAAGGAAGTCACAGCTTGACAGTCCTGCAGGTGTCTCCATGTCATAAATCTGAGCGCTGTGAGCACACTTGTCCTAATTGTGACTAATGATTTATTCGACGAGGTAATTAAAGAGATTCGGCTCTGAGCTGAAACTTGACCTTCTTGCTTTCTGCTGGTGCTCTCACCTGTTTCAGATCTGTAGGCCTTTCAGAGTTACCATGAACTGGTTTGGGGCACTTGCCCCCATCTCACTGGGAAAGAAAACAAGAAAATGTGCTTGATTAAATGTATACAGGGACCTTTGACATCATTTGTCCTATGCAGGGTTTTGGGGGGTCTGGACCCTATGGGTAAATGGCAGGGAGCAACCCAGGATGGGGCGCCAACCCTTCACTGAGCACACACATACACCATTCATTCACACCTACAGGCAATTTGATAAGTCTAATTAACCAATGTTTTTGGATTGTGGGGGTTGGGGGGTGGGGGGTCCCATTGATAACCATTGCACCACCATGCCACCCAGCCTTTCACATGCCAGAGTTAAGTGAAACACAACTTATCCTTGTAGAGATGCATCATAATCATAATGCATCACTTAGCAAACAGTCTCAAAATGTTACTATTATAGATGGCTGACTGCTCTCAAATAAGGGCAGAAACAAGAAGAGGACAGTCTAATAGTGCCTTTTTAGGGGCTTGTTAACGATGTGGATGCGACGGCCATTGTAGCATCTCCTATGGGAGACACTTCTGCTATACAATCCCCTTTGATGCTTGATGATGTTTGTTTATGAAAGTTTGATGGCGCCCCTCCATGACAGACAAGCCCGCCCGTGCTGCGCTTCAGCTTTCTTTCCGTGCCAGATTTCCAGGCAGCTGTGTTTCCTTCTCAGACACTTTGGCTTCTTGAAACACGTCGCATTTAATACTTCAGCATGCAGCATGCAATTAAATATGCAAATCGCAGCCGATACCGCAGACGAGCAGCGTAACGGGAACGGTGGATCCGCCCACAGCCTTAGACTGGTATTCTCAGTCGGTTTTGCTCGGAGGCCTTGTCACAGTCAAACAGCAGTTTTTGTTCTTAATGATTATCCATTATTACGTTGAATAGCGTCATTTGCTTGCAGGGCCCTTGCTGCCCTTATTCTGCATGATTTGCTCTGCGCACAGTTCTGCATTTTACTTAATGAGTCATTTATGCAGCTGGATGTTTGTTGGTTCAATTTACATAAAAGATAATGTTCAGTGGCTGTAATGTACGACGTATTCCGTTTTGGTGACTAATTGGTTTCTTTATTCTATTCTGCTTTTTGTTGACGCATTACTTTAAGCTGAATTTATTTGTATTGTGAATGTTTGGAAGCGTTAATATGACTGTGTCCCACAGGTGTCACTTTATTTCTGATTAGCAGACTGTCCTTCCTTCCTCATTTTGGAGCTCAAATGTACCCCTTTGGTACGCAAGTATGGGCTTTGCCACATGCTCGACAGATGGGTGCACCAGTGTCCATTGGGACAATGTGGTACTGCTGGAAATTTTTTCACAGCTCTGCGTCCATCAATAAAGGGAAAAAAAGTAGCTTTTGATCAGATCTCAGTGTAGAATCGATCATTCTTTTGAAACTGAATCAATTTACTGATACCCTCCTCAAGGACTAAACATTATTGTTGTATATTTAGTGGCCCACATTTAAATTAATAATATAAATTTTAGGCCAGATATACTGGTTGGCCCTTTTGTCATTTTCTTGGAACATGCTCGTAACTCGAATACAGTTACACTTGTAAGTTGTCATGGAGGTGTCAATGTGTAAAGACTAAATCAACAACACAAAAGTGCAACAGATTAATCCTCTTGAAACATGACTCACTGTAATTTTCATTGGCCTTCCTCTCGTAGTTATTGTTGACAGCATCAAATGCTAGGATATGTGAAAGTGTTGACCGTTGTTTTGCTGGTGTGTGTCTTTCTGTGTATTTGAGTGTACTTCTGTCTTTGCGCTTTCAGAGAATGAGATGACTTAAGATAATATTAATGAATGGGGGTAATTGTCTTGTAAAGACCATTGTGATGTGACGTGTAAATGGATTGCCACAATAAAGTTGCTTATGGTTTATCTAAAATTAAACCTATTAAGTAAATTCATTTTCACATCCATTGTTAATAATTGCCGTACATCCCAAAGGATAACGTTATAGGCGAGCTGGAACCAATCCTCAGAATTGGATAGGTGCCAGTCCACAGATTACATTTTTCTGTAGGGGGCTCAGCCAATAGGGAATTTGATGCAGGTCTTAAAGTGGGAGCTGCCGCCCCTTTAGCATGCAGAGATGCAACTGGGATGAATTCAGTTCTGCTTGCTTTTCCACTGGCGCGCATAAAGGACGTCATGTGTTGGCTGTGAGGTTGTGGTAAAACACATACGTGACGAAATAATGTTGCTCACGGAGAAGCAAAAGTATAATTAATTTTTGCAACTATGGAAGTACAATTTTGAGGAGCAACATGATCTTAATTCAAACTGAATTTAATTAATTTTGATAGAAAATACATTCACCCAACTACCATTAAAATATAAAGTTAAACTTGCCTAATCCCTTGCTTGCACCTTCCCGTAACAGAAAGGCATTGTATATTATTAGTAATAGAATAATAAAATATTAATGGCAGTGTAGTGCAAACACAAAATGCTTTTTGATTCAGATTGATGAGTTGAGGAAAATGTATAAATAGTGACAGACAATGCTTCCCTACTGTGTGAAAACACTGTGTTTAATCTGTCATAGAAAAAAAAATCAAAATTGTGATGACTACCTTTGATGAAATGCTTTCAGATATATAGTGAGGCTGAATCTTTCATGGTTTATTATGATTAGGTCTGTTGAAAATTATAGAAAAACAGCAGGAACCAAATATTTCATGACCTTGTTCTGCCATGACAGTGGAATAATGACAGCTGTTGTCTATGTTGTTAGATAACTAGGGTATGTCGTTAGATAACTGTGACTGGGAGGTCGAGAATTGATTCTGATTTTGTTGTGACGGGCAGGAGTCTGGCTTTTCTGCACTGGGAGACGTTCTCCTCTGTCTGCTGTTGCCAGCTTCCCCGCATGACCCTGTTTGACCTGCACTGTATGAACTGCCTGTTGGCTCACATCAGCGTGAACCAAGGGACAGCCCACCCTCTGTATTTGATCCTTCATGGCAGGTGTAGGAGGTGTTGGGGATAGCTGAGGAGTCTACACTTGTTTATTAGAAACAAATTACAACATGGGTAGTGGTTCAGGGGGAACCCCATGTCCCAGCCACCCATGTTTCAAGCATAGCGATTAGCTAACCCAGTGCCCTCTTTCCCTCTCTCTGCCCCCCAACCTGCAGGTACACCCTCTGCTGATGCGGGAGCGTCGCACAGAATCGCACAGAAACAAGCTGCTGCGGAGGACTGTCAGCGTGCCTGTCGAGGGGAGACATCACCCCGAGATCGGTGAGCCCCCTGGGGATGGGGGGTACGGGTCGTCCCACCGGCAGAGGCAGCACCTGCTCTCCCAGTGCTGCCGGCACGCATTGCACTCGTCCCAGTTCTTCATCAAAAACAGATTCTCAAAATGATGGGTAGGCAGGGCGCTGCAGGAAGACTGAAATAAACACTCTCTGTTGTTAAATAATAGCAGCCAATTTTGGTGTGTGTTAAAAGGACAGACGGACGAGTGTTCTTCAGTGGAATCCAGCGTTTCCTGTGTTTTGCAAGGCAGCTGATTCTTAAGCACTGTAATTAGGGACCAGGAATAGAGATCAGAAGGTGGTCATTTCAAGTCCATGAGGGCTACTGCAGTTATACATTCAGACTCCCGACACATGTTATATTCCCTATATAGATTACTTTCAATTATCTTCATATAAAAAAATTCTCATTCAATATCTAGATGTATAAATCATTTAATTGCAGGCCATGCAATAGTCTGATCAAGAGCAATTGCTGGGAAAACGATGTTAAAGCTTAGAGGGAATAGAGTCAGGAGACACTGAGATGTCTTCCACTCACTGGTGCTGGGGCAAACCATGTCGATGACATACCTTCCCAACAGAGCCAAGAAGTGGAACAGATGCTATCATGAATCAGACATCGG
Source organism: Hyperopisus bebe (assembly GCA_026777045.1). Taxonomy (NCBI): domain Eukaryota; kingdom Metazoa; phylum Chordata; class Actinopteri; order Osteoglossiformes; family Mormyridae; genus Hyperopisus; species Hyperopisus bebe. Next base: position 11,204,114 of record JAODJW010000046.1, read on the forward strand.
TTCCATATTCATTTAGCTTGCATTAACACTCATGCTCCGATATACCCTTAGAATTTCTTTGCAAAATTTAAACACAGAAACACACAGAGGAAAAACCAATACTTTAAACAAGTCAAAGCTGGATGTTAAAAGTACATTTTTTTGTATGTTTCTCTCAATCTAAACTATTATTTTAACTGCAATTTATATATTTTTTTAACACACTCCACATTTCTAACACACTCATTGCAACATAATTCCTGGCAAAAAGACAAACTGATTTGATGATAGTGGACATATATAGATAGAACTGCGCTCAAATGCAAATCACACTCAATATTCAAGTCATCTTCCTCCGGGAATTTTAATAACTGTAAATAAAACACTGCATGTTAGTGAATCGGGGGGACCTTCATCTAAGAAGTAATATTACTAATGCAGTGGTGGAAATTCAATCATATTAAAGATAAAAAAAAATTGAGTTTTGCATAATGCACGCAAGGCGTTTTTCTTTTGTGGTGTGAGATTTCTACCTGCCAGCAGTCCTACATTTCCGCGTTTACGTCACACGATACAGGTCCTCCTGCATGACAAAGATCTGGCAAATAGATTTCATAACATCCCAGGCGGTTTCCAGGCCGCTCTGCTCGCATAACTGCACTGAGTGATCCCAAGACAGGTTTCCAAACAGATTATTTAATTGTTGACGCTGCTTCATAAGTACTATGTGTGGTAATTCCAGTAGCTCCATTAATTAGTGGGGTGTGATTCCAATAGACTAAACAGCATATCGGCATTTCAGATTTGGTGATGGCCAGTATTTTAGGTTCATGTTTTATACCTGTAAAATAATGATTATAGTACATTTACATCATGTACACAATATTGTACAATCATGCAACTACAGCTGATGCAATCTAAAAGGGTATCTGTTTTACTAATAAAGCATTCCAACGACACAAAAGCGAAAATATTAACTCTGTGGATGTGGATGGCAGTATTTTTGGCAATACTACACTACAATTCAGGGTAAGAATTTTGTGCACTGTTTATCATTCTGCACTGCACCATGCATACCCATGAGATGCTCTGACTGAGAACCAAACACAACAGAAAAGGTCTTTTTCATGCCAAGTATTTGGCCAAGTAAAGGCTGATTCCTATTCTGATTCAAACATTCATGGTTGGGCTTTTTGCGAACCACAATCCTTTAGTTTCCCAGTCCATGTATATAAATTTGCAGCAGTACCACTTATAGTTGTGTATAGCGGTGTTAAGGACAGGGTGAAAAGTTACTGTGAAATAGTCATCATGCCATAGCCTTGTACTTGATAATTGGTTTTACAAGACGAGAAGATGGTTGGAATAGTTATTAGAGAATAGTATTTATGTATAGCTGTATGACTTTGGAGGGAAGTGATAAAAAAATAATGATTATGGTTATGAAATAAAGTGTAAAACTACTCATCTCTGGCCTACCTGGTGTCCTTAAGGTTGCGTAGGTGGCTAGAAGAGTATGTAGCTGTGATAACCAAGCAATATATTTGATTGTTATCAGTGTCATCATGATGATGATGAATTCAAACTTATGGTTTTGTTATAAAGTTTGGTCCAGAAGAAGCTAATGATCTTAGTCGAATTCTGTGGGTGCTACCTTTAAGGAGGAAAGGCTGAGATGTGGAGGTATCTTGTCAGCTTGTATAGCCATGGCATCCCCAACGTTCGTCTAGTTGGTCACTTCTTGCTCCTTCGTGTAAAGATTCACAAGTAGCACTCGGGGCTAATGGATGGAAGCAGCATGAGTAATGTTTGCTGTTTGGGAAATGGGCTTTTGTGGTGCTCCATTCAAAGGGCGATCTGCTGAGTTCCTCACATTTCCGCAGGCCTGGGCTCCTTCAGCTCCCTTCAAAAGGCCATTAATAACGTAACGAGAAATGTGGACTCTTTATTCATCCCTGAAGAACACTTATGACAAGTACACGTTTCCAAAAGGGCGCTCACAGGCCTTGGTCTGTCCGAGTACCCAACTGTCTCCTAGGCTCCTTTTGGGAGGGACATGTGTCAGTCATATCATTCCCAATACATTACTGATGGGACAAACACCAAACCTGATTTTTAATGTTAGCCCTGTCATGTAGCATCGAGAAGACATTTGTTTTTTTTTTCAACGACAAGCTCTGCAGATTGATTTGATATCATAACTGTGGGAAGATGCTTTTTTTGCAGCTAAAGGAGCTGCAAATCCAGCCAAGGTTGGCCTGAGCCTTGGCAAGGAAGTGCTGAGTCATTGTGTGATCTTCAGTAATGTTGGCTGTGAGCGGGACTCACGAACAAATTCAGTGCTGGTCATGGTCTGTGACACGCATCTCTGTGCTGCGTTCTGGCATCCAGTCGCAGAGTTGTCTACAAGCTGTTCTCCCCGGATTTGGCTTGTTTGACTCCAGAAACGTGACATTTGACTTCATCGACATGGTGGCCTTATGAAGAACATACTGAAGCCCTCTTAAGCTTCAAATTTGGAGGCTAGATTAGATCTGATAAATTTTATTTATCCCAGAGGGAAATTCCTGTGCATGAATGACCATTTTTAACAAGGATATTTAAATTTTGTATGTAGTTGTATGTTTTAAAACAACATGCGATGCGAGACAGGAACATGGGTTTCTTCACTTGTTAAAATACTAATTAGTCAAAGGGAAAGTGACAGCTGACCTTAAGGATAATAGTGCTTCAGAATTTGGAGGAATTATATGAGGTCTCAGGTCTCAGCATTACTGATAGTTCTACATGAGGAAAGTGTATCCCGAGACCAGAATGTTGGTTGTTTGTAGAGCCTGTGACGTTTGTGCTTGTCACTTCCCCTTCCTACAACGCTACCCAAAGGGAGGCCTTAACACAGCAGTCGACGCAAGCATTTTGGCTTCATGACATGTTGAGCAAAGGCAGCTCTGGAAGGCTTTGATACACCCAGGGCTGAGCTCGGCTGGGCCCGTGTCATGGCAAGTGGCAGGTTGTGGCTGATTTAACCCAGCACAGTTCCTCTTGAGGCAATGTCATTGTGATTGCCACAAACCAGAGTCTTTAAGCAGTTTGGGGCCTCCTTTTGGTTCAGTCAGAGCTTTACCTCTCCTAGCTGCGCAATGCCTCGTCAGCAAATATACCCGCTGCATTCTTGTTGTTCTGTTGCAGTCATCTGGTTGGGGTGGGCGTGCGTGACTTGGCTCCCCAGGGAACTGTTTCTGACGTTCATCCCACCTGACTGACTTTTGTGGGCTTAATTAAGTGAACGTCACAGTTTTGAGCCATATCTTTCCTCTGAATGTCTGTAGATAACGAGAGAGCTCCTGAAGGCTGCCAGACTGTGGCTTTTTCCATTAATGGGTCTTCACCCATGTAAACCCTAATAGCATTAGAGTGAAATACTGGGCGCTAAGTGGGAAGAGATATGCCTTGTTCCTCACACGTTCTGTATATGCAGACCACATTCAACCTCCTTTCAAGTCCAGGCACCATCTGGTGCGCTCACTCTGGGATGAGGGGTAGAGTCTGTTATATCATTCCTTCACCCTCCGGTGGTTAAAGGGATGTACAGTAGCTTTTATGGATCGGAGACCTTCCCTTGGGGATCTCCATTAGTTTTGTTGGTTTGATGTTGGGGGGTTGCTATTAGTGCACATCTTTGTACTAAAATCACATTCTTCCTCTTTGAAATTCCCACATACATCCCTCCTTTATTTGTGTGCAGGCTGCAGAGTCCTTTGTGCTACGCTAATGGCAGAAGACGCAGTGAACTTAATGGTGTGACCTGAATGCTAGCGGTCATCAAGGTGCTTGTTTGCCCTGACCTCAAATGTGTCTCGGTTTAAATTTGGCTTTGAGGGGGATGGAGGTTTTGCCGTCTGTGTTTACCTGATTCTCTTCAGCATAGCTGTGCGTACTTGGTTAACGATGGGCATGAATAGATCCAGAAAAGATCTCTTGAATTCCCTATATGAACCTCAAATGCTATTTTGCCATTTTATGTCTGAGTGAAGAAGCTTTCTTCCCAAAAAGAGCCTCACGTCAAATGTCAGTCTCCTTCTCAGCGATTCACAACAAACATGACGCTAGTGCTTGTGATGACCAGAGAGAATTCATGCATACATGGGGTATGACTACTGTGTACCAAGACAACTATAAGAATTCTTCTAGTGATGCTTATATTGAATATACTTCCATTTGTCCTGTTTAACATGGAGTATGTGGATAGAGGTGTGGTTTTCTGTCGATGTTTCCAACAGTCAGTTCACATGATTTCGTCAGTGGTAGGATGATAGGATTGCTTCTATGTGTGGGTGGCTGTGTGTGTGTGTGTGTGTGTGTATGTGTGCATGGTTGTAAGTGTGTGTATATATAAGTATACACCCACACAAACTACATATATGCATAGTTTATAAAGACCCCTAAGACCCTATGATGGATCAATCATGCTAATTACTGAGGATGTAATTCAGATGTCCAGGCTGGTATTTTAATGCATGTGTTGGCTTTTTCCACAGCTGCTGAACAACCCACACACAGCCAGACTACAGCTCTAGGGACGCTGTATTTGTAACAAGAGTGTGGCTGTCATCATTCTGGGGTCCCTATCCCCAAAGCCACAGTGTCACACTGACAATATGTGATTCAACTAAAATAGTTGCCCAATGAAACACACCAAAACTGCAGAAGAAAATTTCTAAAATTCTAATATCTTTTAGTAATATGTTTAATTTCACATAGTTTTAAAGTACAAGGTGTGTGTGTCCTGTGAAGAACTGGTATGACAATTACTTGTCCATGTGCAGAACTCAGGTGCACCCAGTCCATGGTGACCATCTTGCTTGAGCAGATATGAAAATCTTGTGATATTTCAGAATATCAGCAATTGCATAAACCTTGTTTCAGCTTAAAGGTAATTGAATCTGCAGATGTCTAGTACTTTTGGTTAGTGCTCAGATATTTAGATAAATGCAAAGCAAAAACTTTATGTGGCCCTCAGAAAGCAATTTTACTTGCATAATCCCTGTTAACCAGAAGGTCCTGTTAGACTACTGCTAATTTTATCAGTGAAAATGGCCACATTCCATAACATGGACGAAATATCAGTCATTTGTATTCTGCACCCGTTGTCCATCAAGGCTGCATTTATTGAGGCCGGCTGTGAAGCAGGTGTCAACATTTCTCATGAGTGAGAGGTATGATTTTCTAAAGCACAGGGTCTCTGTCTCCCCTGAACAATCAGTCTTTATTATTAGCCTTACAGATGCCAACAAGTCATGGTCCATAACGCTGATTTCAGAGCAGTGTTCAAATAATTTGGCTTGTGAATCCTGTTGTGATGGAGGGTAAATAACTGAGTTTTCGAATCTGTTACAGCAGCTACGGTCATCCATCCAGACGTCATTTTACAGTGGAAATTATGATTAATGAACACAGGCAATCCAAATTGCTTGGAATTTAAGGAATTCACATTGCTGGTGTACATTTTTGTTCAGGATAAAACACAACACGCAAAAAAACAACTTAATGACAAAGCCGTCTTTGGATGGCGAATGCTGTATCTTCTTGCAGTGAAGTGCTGAAAGTTAATGACTAAGGCTTTTGACATGACACAAGCAAACTGTAAGCACAACATTGGTTCTTTGGTCTCAGCGGGGCCGCCTTATCTCTCCCTCACATCTATATGCAGCTCTGTTGATTTGTGCCCATGAACCAGGAGATCATGGAGAGGACTGGAAGGAAATGCAATGGGCAGAATTTGGTATTCACACCAGTGATGGTTGAATACCAAATGAAATGCCTTCATTATAAAATATGTACCCAGCTGTCACAATCTTTTACCCACCTTCACTTGGTAATAGGTAATTTTATTTATATTTTGCTTTTCAGTGTTAAAATAATGGAAGAATATATATTTTCACTGATAAAGAACAGGGGGACACAGAAATAAAGTTTAATGAAGAGAACAAAAAAATCTATAAAGGCTAGAATCAAATCACTGATCTGATGGTAACCATGGTAATAATTATAGAGCACCGACAGAGACCGCTAAACAGAGAGGGAACATGAGAGAAGAAATATGGGCAGGGAGAGAGAGTCAAGAGAGAGAGACCACAGAAGGAAAGAGACAGAAAGACAGACAAAGAGAACAGAGACAGGGAGATGTTCAGGAATGAGTAATACATTAATTGGAAGAGCTGGAGTTCTACAGACTTCTGTCACCTCTCTCTTTTGGTTTTCTCTTAATTTGATTCCCTACCTCCTCACACTTTCCACGTTTCTGCCTCTCTTCTCCCCAGTTTTTAGACCCAGTCCCCTCTCAATAGTGTTACAGGTTGAAAGGTCTAAATCGTAGGCTTGTGGTTGTCATGGAAACAGGAGACAGCGATTTCTCTCCCTTCCACACTGAGAAATGTGAACTGGTTGCATCCAAATCATTGGCTGTGTTGTCCAAGCTGTACCAAACTGTTAAGGGTTAACTGTGTGTGTGTGTGTGTGTGTGGCGGGGGGGTTGGGGGTTGTATAACAAAACAAGCTTCTGGCAAAATTTCAACTGCAGTAAATGACAAAATAAGAAACATACAGTAGGACCACATCTTCTCATGTTTAAATGATCTTGCTTTGCTGTTTGAAAAACTTATTATGTTTTTATAAATTGTACTTTATACAGTATCTTTTATCAATACATTTCTTTATACATGTTTAATTAAATTTTTCCTATACCTTCAAATGCTTCTTGGTGAATTATATGAGCTCATCACTTTAGCCTTTTACTCATTTCCCTTGAGACGTACATTTAATCCCCTCGTATCATCCTGCCTCTCTCCCAGACCCTCTAACAGGAGGTTCCCCATTGTATTTTCCCTCCGCCGCTGCCTTGAAACATTTGCAGCATGACGAGCCACAAATGGTGACACAGCAAGGCAGTTCTGCCCCTTTAAGATCTCTTAATGGCCTCTCCCCATACGCACCATTTCTTGTGAAAGTTTGCAAATCGTTGAGCTACATTCTCATGTTTTAATGTGACGTGCAGCTATTTAAACATACTGTCAAAATATCATATTTCTAGTAGTGAAGGCACAGCACCTGAAACAAACTGTATTCATTACACTATGCATCTATTATCACACTTTTGTCTAAAGAAATGTCTGTATTGCATGGCTTTAGACCATGGAATGTAATAGGATAGTAACTAAAACAATAAAAGAAGTTAATAAATGTTAAAGCTGGGATTGACTGACATCCCATCCAGGGCATCCACTGCCTTGTGGCCAGTGTTCCTTAGGAAAGTGGTTGGAAAATGGATCTGTGAATGGATAAACAGACAATGGCTGTGTTTTGTTTTCCCTCCCCTCCTGGAACCTACACTGGTCCAAGTGCCACTCCAACACCCCTGATCCAGAGGCCCTCACTATACCTTCCCTAAATCTTGATGCATAATAGTGCATGCATAATACTTTGCATTTTTTTTTTTTGGTGGGATATGGTTTTTCTGGTGAAAATCCCGTACACCGTGTATGTGTTAGATGTGTGTCAGAGTACTTCTGGCTAAATTTTGCTAGTGATCTGATTTGACAGAGAGTAATAATACAGAGAAAATGGCAGTGTTTTCTACGCTGAGACCGTACCTGAAGCTTGAAAGGCAGTAAGTGTGTGCTTTCCTGATTCACACACCTGCCAGTAGCCTTTTACACACTGCAGGTCACAGAGAATTCTGCAGGAGAGCTGGGAGACTCCACACTTTTCTCACTACGGGCTACTGGCAGCCACAGCAGTGCTGGACAAACCTGTAGGAGGTGCTAATGCAGCGGCAAGCTCAGAATTTCTGTTCAGCATGTCGTCCCTAATCCAGTGTAATGTTACACAATTTAAATTTCACTACTACAGCTTCCCCAGGCAAAGGTAAACACATGACATGGACATTGGCTGCAGTCTGTGCCCCCCAGCCTGGTTTTGTGATCAGATCCATTTCGAAGCATATTTTTTTTTTCTTAGCCCCGAAGTCTAGACACTTTGTTCATGGTGCTTGAATGATGGCTGATTCCTCAAACCAGCAGCAAACTGCTTGCCCAGATGATGGTGTATAAATTCAACATGTATGTTTAATATAAATCAAACACATGGCAACCTGCACTGTAGTTCAAAAAGAAATTGTCGTATTTGGTAGCTGCATCATACTGCATTCTAGTTTGGATCAAGATGATTCTATTGCTCTTCTGGTATGGTTTGGCTTAGGTTTTGCATAAATTATGCTGATGTTTTTGGGAATCTGCCCAGAATGCGATTGACTGATCTGAGAAAGTCTCATTGTGCAAATTCCAAGGAAATGCATAAAACAAGGTCATACAGATAAGGCAAGCTAAAAAGAGCTAAGCAGAGGTCACCTGTTACCCTGTTTTCATTTAACTTTTACAGGTTAATAACATGCATGCACATGAAGCTAACTGTGGTCAACTGGGATGCAGTGTCTCTGACATCAGCTCCAGATTTGAGCATTTAAGGTATTCAGGCAAGGCTAGAGAGTTATGTGGCCTCTGACCCACTTACATGTCTGACCCTGTTTACCCACAATACACAAAATGCAGCAACATTGCATATGTGTGTAATCTTCTCAGCCAGGTCATATTATCTGCAAAACTGAAAGTTACATCACTAAATTGTAACATTTATACAGCATTGTACTGTATGCTAATTATTTACCAAACATTGAATTCATCAGTCTTTAAGTAATTATGTCCATCCATGCATTCCTCCATCCATCCACCCATTTTTCCATAATCACTTATATAATTTGGGGTGAACTTGGAGGCTGTGATCATATATATTTAAAATAAGGATATACTAAATGCTCCCTTGAACGATATTTGAATAAAATTCGAATGTTAAATGAAAAGCTATTTAAATGGCTTCAATCATGCTTTTCAAAGATTCTCGTCTTAAAAATGCAATTTATAATAATGACTATCTTCTCGCATTTGCGTCTCGGACGATTTGACCTGTTTTTCCATTTGAGAAAATGTCAATAGCGTCTTAAGTTACCTGCATGCCAGTCGATACTTTGGGGCGCACCATATTTGGCTTGCCCAGAATAGAGCATTTACACGGTTTTTCTTGAGAATTCAAGCTAGCATTGTCTTCTACTCTTACTTTATCTCATGCTTCGGCTTACTCTACAATCCTGTATGTCGTAGATTCATGCATTTTTATTCTAGAAACGTGCATGCATGGGGCGAGTCAAGAGCAGAAATCTTTTTCACTTTTCGCCTGACTCATCAAAACCTAAACGTCTGTAATCCAGATATCCCTGCGAGTAACTTGTTACTTTCTACCCTTTATACCCGTTAACGCCCTCCGGTAACCTCCCCCACCACAAGTATGTTTAATCTTTATGAATTACCTGTGGAATTTATTGAATTGTGTTTTATTGACATATTATTGATGACTCTCATATATATGAAATTGTAAATCAGTACCCTAAGCAGTAATTTATATTACGATTTGTAAATTGAATCGTTTTAGAAATACTTATCGTTTACTTAGGACCGTCTGTTAAATTTAATTGCTTTAAAAGAGGCTTGCTAGGGGAGCGTAATAGGGATCTGAATCAGCCGACCCATCCAAGCACGCTTTAAATATCAAATAAATCAATTGACACGATCGGAATCCTAACGTGTTCGCGTAATAGAAATCGCGAAATGAAGAAGGCGGATAGCTGACGCCGTGACAAGGTAACATGCGTACGGGAACGCGAAGCGGCTGATCCGCAATCCGCGTTTGCTATTCCGCGAGTCGAGCGCACTGCTGTGGCAGCATCCCAAGTTTCAGTATTCAGCTGGCTGCGATGGGAGGGAGGGAAGAAAGGAGAGGATGAAAGTTCATTAGGCTTCTCGTACTTTCAAACGCTCCGTGTCGTAATATTTTTCTCTTGCTCCCACCCTCTTTCTAAATCACAGCCCCATTTACTAGAAAAGTGACAGTGACTGCAATGGAAAAGCGAGGGACCGTGGGATGCAGGCGAAATTCTATTACACCTGCCCGACTGCAACCCGCCAGCCTCTTTCAACTGTAGCGATCCTTTGCCACCGTATATCTGGATTGTGGAATATTGTGTAGGATTAACCGGGAGATATGTGACGAAAATACTGATGACACCCATAATGCTGTCATTTAGCTGTAGCGTATGATTCACTTTGAGACGTGTAGTATGTTTTACCTGGGTTAATTTGGTCATTTGCTGGATGGTGAAGAATGGTACATGGATGGGGTATTCATTCCTTGACAGTCTGCAAATAAGAAACCTAAGTGCGATCGAAGACCGTCCCTAGTTTCGCGAAACCAGATATTTGCATCTCGGAGGTTTCTTTTCAGAAGGAGGGATGCAAGCGAGCATTTCCATCGTGAAGTAACGACGGATTATTTCGCACTCTCTTAATTACACGCATACTGAAAGAATGCACGCATCCGCCAGCACATGCACGCGCGCCCAGCATGCGGTTTTACGTTCGAGAGAGCAGGTATCGCACATGGCAAACCAGCGTCGGTAAAACCTATTAAGAGACCTTCATTCGCGCTCTTTTGCTGATGATTTATTCTGATTTTATTGCTGTTATTGATGGTGTAACTATGGTATTTCGAAATATTATCGACAAATAACATTACTGAAAAATTGCCTTAGTCCAGTGGTGGGTTTGCATATATTTTCGTAGATGTTAAATAGTCTTGAGAGCTCTGTTTTTGGTTTTATGATTATTATTGTGCAATTGTAATAAGTATATCCTCCTCGGCTGAAGCAAGTTATTAGGCATATAACATTAATAACCATTATACAACCAAAACATGAGAGAATTTAGCCTCAGAATAGATTCTGTAGGTTACCGAGGAAACGGCAGCGGTATCGGGCATCAGATTGTGGATTGCGAAAGGATCGGGGGCCAGGAAGACGGAGAACAAGATCAGGGAGAGGCCGTAAGCACGGAGCTCTCAGCGGGACTGCCTGCCACGGAACAGCCGCTGCCGGTACCGGGGAGCGTGGCTGGGGGGCGGTGGAAGAAAGAGCCAAATATTCGTGAGGAATTATAACATTAACTTCTCAGGGATGTGTTTTTAAAATAAACGGTCTGTGAGATTTGATTTGGATGGTTTATTGTAACAAAATTGAAAGATTACCAGCATTCAAATATATTTATATAGTGTTTGTAATACTCCGTTGTGAAAATACAGTATGTATAGAGAAAGACGGAGAGATTAACCTTCAAAATAATTTTTATATCGTTTTTCTTAAGATATAACTGAGCACAATCTGTTTTGAAGTATAACTCGTACACACATGTGTACACTAATTCTGAAATTAGCGTAATCTACGAGACAGTCTTGTTTTCATATAAATTCAACTTGAAGACTCCGTGCTAGCAGTGTAAACCACACCTAAATGAAATATTTAGTTGCTTTTTGTTTCCAGCCACAATAGTCCAACAAAATTTGAGAATTTGTATTGGATATGGGTGTTGTTTTACTATAGCCTGCCAATTTGAAGTTTTTAATTCAAATGTCTGGTGGTTTCAGCCGTAGACTGGCCACGATGAACTGTTTGACTATTTAAACAAATGCTTGGTGTCTGTTAAGGATAACAGTTCATATGTTATATGTTAAACATTTTAATTTCCGACATATACAGTAAGTTGTTGACTTTCCTTATCAACTGGTATTGGTAGCAAATTTTGCAAGTAGTTATACTTAATATAAAACACAGAGCCGGCTGGTGTCATCTGTGCAAAGCTCTGACGATTGGTAAAGGACCGAAACTGACATAAATCTGGCACTCACCTAAGCATTATCTAAGTCAGTTTTAATTATAGACAATGCAAACGATTTCCATAATTAATGGATTGCTTACCGATTTAGCTCGTAAACTGAGACTCGCTTATATAAGAACACGCACCAGGTTTCACACGCGCAAAATTTGGCTGAATGAACTTGGAGGACATGATTAAAATTATATAGGTACATTCGATTTGGTACCAAGAAACACGCATCACAAGCATACGCCTTTTAAGACCACAACGTATGCCAGGATGAATAGCTGCATTTAATAGCAGTATATCAGGAAAAATAGCAATCAAGAGCAGCAGTTACACAGATATGAAGTGAGGAAGACGCTTTCAACAAGAAGTGGAACAAAGTTTCGACAAGTCTGGAAGGGAGTAACAACTACATCATTCTTAGGTAGGGGCCACAGTTTTTTATATATTTAAACTTTGTTTTTTTCTGACCCTCTTACACCCGCGGCCTCAGTCATCGCACACCTAACAAAAAGTTCACAGAATTGTCAAATATCAAGAAGCTTGCACTGAACTGAATACGTTACATAATCTAAAATACCCGGGGCTGACATTAACCTTCTGTTCTTATTTTTTAAAAGACAAAGGTTGAAGCTCTTAACTCTAATCTCTAGTTTGATTTTATAGAATGGTTTGGTTGAAATATTTAGCAAGTAGCATTAAAGTTAAAGACCTTATAATCCTAAAGATTATGGTTCGAGTCACAGGTGGGATGTGTGCACTGTGTCTCTGAGCAACGAGCTTAATCTGAAATTCTACAATAAAATATCTACAAGTATAAACTGTTTTGGACGAATGTTTCAGCTAAGCAATTAAACATGTTGAAGTACTTTTCTGAAGTGAATGGTATTACCTTCTTGTGGAGATTTGTTTTGAGGAGACCGTGGAAAGTTTGCTTGCTTTTATTTTCAAAATTTAATCAAATTTTCACATACAAACAAAAAGTACAGCTCAACTAATTTTTAATATGCATTAAAATGTATGCACTTATTAAATTGCTTTCATTAGTAATTTAATGAATGCATACATTTGCAGACATAGCTTACAAAGCGGAATCCTTAGCCGAAATTTGACCTCAGCTTCGTGTATAATCCCCCAGACAGTAAACACCGGAGCTCAGAGGCGGCAAAACAGCAATACAGTCTACTCCAAGTTTAACTTCAATTATTGGTTGTTTCGTGCAGTAATCTGCTACTACAAGACTGTAATTAAACTGCAATCATTGCAGATGTTCATTAGCATTTTTCTATATTTTTAGACATTTCAGTGAAAATATTCTCATTGACACGTTTACTTTTCCTAGAGCTCTTTTGTCATATTATTGCAATAACCAGAACAATTACAATTACAGCAACAGGCATTTTTACATGAAATGAAACATTTGTGTTTATTTTCTTTAGCTTCCAGTCTTGAAATGCATTGAACTGCATATGATAAAATATTTGTCAGAAACACGTACACACAGGAGCGTACACATAAAGCCGGGAGCTGTTGTGTAGTGTTTACACTCCCACTCTCTTTCTCTCTGCCTCTCCATCCCCCCCCCCCCCCCCCATGTCTCTCTATCTAAGGGAGTTAGCTGGAAGCTGTTCCCACCCACACACACTTCAGCCTAACATCAGATTTACATTCAGAATAAAGCTACTCACATCTACATGGTCTCTCTCTCTCACACACACATACACACACACACACACACACACACACACACAACACACCCAGATATACCCCGATACATCCAGACATGTCTTCTAATTTACTAATTTACTTTTCTAATTACTCATTACTGGGTGAAGTATGTCTAATATGTGGACTTCATGGACACATATTAGACTTTATGGACTTCACATAGCATTCTTGCTTTCCGAAACCACTAAATCATACATTATTATGGATTGTGTCTATAACTGTGTATCTATAGGCCTACTTGAATGATATGTTAGCAGATGTGAGCATCCATTTGTTTATATAGCAGTAAAGTCCAATAAAATGCTTTTAAACGAAGATTAATGACAGCGATAAATGTGTAAACATGAGATTTACTGTATTGCCTTATATCGATTTTCGACTTAAAATAGTGTGTGAGGCACATGTGTTTGTATACATGCACCTGCTTGTAACCAGGGTGTGTGTATGTTTGCCATAAATACTGTACATTTTTTGTGCCTGTTATCTGTTTCTTTGTGTTCAGTGTACGCTGACTGAAATGGAAGGCACTTGGAATTGTTACCATAGAAACCAAACAAAGAGATGGAATGTGGAATAGTGTAGAGGTAGATAAACAGCTCACAAAAATAAAGTGGACTGATATGGACAACATAGATTTTAATAAATCCCAATTTCAGACTTAAAGTATGTTTAAGATGCATATAAATGAAAATGTGCAAGTTACCTGTGGTGTGTGTTATTTGGTGGAACCTTTTGAACCAGGCTACCACTATCTGTTCACAGATTTTATATTAAAGCTTGTTCTTTACTTGAAATGAAATATCAGACAGTGGCTTCAAATTGGTTAACATGAAACATCCTCTCTTAAGGATTTCTTTTTGAAGTCTAACAATATTTTCAACACAATTTTAGATGTAATATGCATTTACTTGATCTAAAAGGCTTTGGATGAAAATCTCCATCGTGTATTTATTTAATACAGCCAGATTTCATTTCTAATGGGGCATTCATAATAGTCACGTGTGGAGAGCCCACACCAAGTGTCCAGATCAGGTTACTGCTACTTTTATTTGTGATCCCTATATAAAAAGATCATTTTGACTAAAATTTGACTAGCATAAGGGCTTTGGTGACTTACAGAGGTGGACATTTCAGGTCCAGAAAGTAAAAATCCAAACCAGGATTTCGTTTCAACCAACCAGTTGAGTACTCT
>JAODJW010000046.1:11223729-11249963 GCA_026777045.1 Hyperopisus bebe
GGCCCTGTCTGGCAATGTGGCACCGTGCGTGGGAGCAAGTCAGTTAGAAAGCACTATGAATGTGTCATTTTTGCACGTCTCTGTGTGCTTCTGATGGTGGACGGCCAGTGCAGCCACGGCATGCAGATGAGGTCTGTCTTTTAATATGTATTATACAGTGTTGCTTAAAATCTTCTTAAATTATGTGTATGGGGATCTGTGTGTGTGCTGTGTGTTTGTGTGCATGCTTCTCTCCGCGATCCAAATGCTGGTTGCCTGTTTATCTTTATATCCATGTCCAAAATGCTTTGAAATTATCCTTTTTTAAACATCCACAATGTTTCATTGTCCAAGTAATGGAGGCTTAGTGATTGGCTGTGTTGTCGGGGCAGGTTGGTCCTTTTGATTGGCTGAACCGTGAGATGCAGGTGGTGTGACATCGCCAAGAGCCAGTGAGATGCCAGCTATGTTTATGGAGAAGGCAGTGTGTCTGTTAGTTCAGCTGTTTAAATTTAAATTAATATATGCGGTCCAGATCGTGGATTGATGTGTGGGTTCGGTAACAGGCGCCAATTGCTCAAGATTTTCACTGACTGGTACTTTAAAAACCTCAAGAACTAAACTAATCTAAAGGAAGTGGAGAACCAGACAAGGCAGTCTTCTCCTGCTATTCTAAACACTATATTTAACATTGTCTATGGTTGTTGGGTTTTTGCTGTAATTCAGTGTTGAGTAAGGTGAGCATGCTGTCATAAGGAACTTCAGTTTGTTGCCATCGATTTCCCTCTCAATGGCCTCACACAGTTTCACATATATTGCCTCTTGTAGCTTTGCACGCACTTGGAGCAAATAATGTTTATTGCTGGCGATAGCCACACGAAGGGCCAGAAGTGATTGCAATGGGCTGTCTGTTTCTGTCTGTTCCACGTCACCCACAAGCTGAGTATCGTTAATCTATCACCCTTCTCTCTGGCTGGAGGGGGCTGAGGATTCTGTCCGCTTTTGTTCTCTCCAAGCCCATCGATTACTTAAGTGCATCACTTATTAGGCGTCATTAATATCTTGCTGAGCGGCCAGCTCTCATGTAGCACGAGATGTCCCCATTCCCGGAGCTTGCTTCTGATTTCCGAGGGACAGCTTTGATGGGATACACCAAAGCTCAGATACCTGGGTTTTCAGAACGCCTTTGTGATCTTGGCAGAGTGTGATTTCCTTGTCACAGTCAGAGAATTGAATTCACCCAGGTTATTAATCAGTGAACAGTGTCCCACTGTATTCAATAAGGGTCATAAGTATATAACCTGCAGACTGCATTGTAACAGAGGACTTCAGCAGTAAGACATGTGACAGCATGCTGGCGGCTGAGGTTGACCCCCATGCTGTTTCCTGCACCTTTTTATACTCAGGGCAGTCTGCATGGAGCTATTTTCTCACCCTGACTCTTCTTTTTACTTCCCTGCTCCCATAGTGTCCCTTCTGAGTAATCTCTTCTCATCCTTCGCACTTTGTCAGTCCACTTGCTTTATCTCTTTGGCCCCCCTCCACTCTTATGATAATTTACATAAAAGGATGTCTCCATATACTGTAAGTGAACTCTCTCCCCCTCCTCCAACGGATCTACCGCTTTCTTCCATCAAAACCATTCCTCCCAGGCTTATTTATAAATAGAGACCTTTCTCAAGGCCTCTCAGTCTCTCTGATTCCCCACTCTCCCTCTTCTTTCTCTACTTTCGGTAAGGGTAAACACAAAGAGAGAGGGAGAGAGAGAGAGAGAGATGCCTTTATGAAGTTCACTCTGCTTTGGCAGATCTTTATTTGTGCGTCGTAGCGGCACCAGACCGTATCGTTTCCCCAGAATGTTGCCCTGAGCATTTAAATGCACCCCACTAGCTTCTGAGACCTGCCCCCTGGTCATCACTCTGGGCAACAATTACAATTCTGTATCGTCTGACTAGGAGCGTGAAGGCCATTTGTCACTGGGGTCAAAAGCTTGTTTCCCCACTGGCGATAAATTCTATACACGTGTGTCTGCCTTCCACTGTGCCTTACCTTATCCAGGAATGCACATGCTGGAGAATTAATTAACTCATTAATATATACATCAATTAGATCTGAAATTATACGCATTACAGGTTTGTTTGCTTTCTTGTTACTATGGTGGATTAATAAATCTAATAAATCAGATAATTCAGGTAATTGCATATCATTGTGGTTTAAATAAATCTCAAGGATTATTGGTATTTCTATCCAAAGAGAAGAAACACTATTGAAAACCAACTCATTTGTGGACTTATGAGAATAAAGGCCAGTCACGCTACCTGTATCTCTGTTATAACGGCCTGGGATCATCCATAATTGCAGTGATGGTTTAGTCAGTCTTAAGAACTAGTCAGTCTGATCTAACCCTGTATGTGAGGCTTTGAACCCTGAAGATAGAAATCGTGGAGATATTTAGCATAACTGAAGTGTTTTTGTGGACCTGTGAATCCCTGAATGTCTGTATCCTAACAGTCTCGCCGCCCCCTCTCTTTATGTCAGCTCGACATGACATGCCAGCTGGGATGAATTCACTTTTTCTTCATTCATTTCCTGCCCTTGATGATACCCTGTGTCGGTGCGGATGCCGGGTGCCCATTCTCGCTCTCTCTGTCTGGCAGGACGCGCCTGATGCAGAGCTTCAAGGAGTCTCACTCCCATGAGTCCTTGCTGTCCCCCAGCAGTGCAGCGGAGGCTCTGGATCTGACTCTGGATGAGGATGCCATCATCAAGCCCGTCCACTCCAGCATCTTGGGGCAGGAGTACTGCTTCGAGGTGCCTTACTCGGGGAGGGCACAGTGTGGATGCAGTGGCGGGGGTGGGGGGTGCACTTTGAATAGTTGCAAAGGAGAAAAACTAAACAGGATTGGCTGGTGGGTTTGTAGCTGGAGTTCATTGGCTTATAATGGAGCAGGCATGGCAGTACAGAGTATACTAGCAAACCAGTTCACAAGCTGTCAGCCTGGGAGGCAATTACATGCTCACATTGGGAGATACAATCTTAGCACTCCTGTTTACGGTAACCTCTGGAGCATGAGTGAAGTGAAATAACAGAGTAGTTAACTTCTGCAGTTTTCATTTTATAACCTTATATGCAAAGAGGATACATAGTTGTATCATGATTATATGTAATTAAAAACGTGCATTATGGTGGAAACCTGTTGTGTTTATTGGACAGTTCATAATCAAAATCAGCCTTTATGAAACACTGAAGTCAGTAACCTGCTTTATGGCATTTTACTTGAATGACGATGACGTTATCATAGAAAGTTAGCTGTTACGGAGTTTAGTCACCAGATCAGGTATCTGCATTTAACTCGAAATGAATTAAATCGTTTTCCCAGAATGGTTGAAGCAGACAGGAGCTGATGAAAGTGCCTGGGCGTTCAGCTGCTGCTTAATAGTCTGACTGCTTCCGCCCCCAGGTGACGACAGCCTCGGGGACCAAGTGCTTTGCCTGTCGCTCGGCGGCGGAGAGAGACAAGTGGATCGAGAACCTGCAGAGAGCCGTCAAACCCAACAAGGTGAAAAAAGAGAGGGAATGAAAGAGAGGGAAAGGAAAAGAGAGAGCAAGTATCTATCTCTTCTTCTCCCTTTGTTTTTCCTTCTCTTCCCGTCTGTTCCAGCGTCTGTGTGCATATCATCGCCTCTCTTTCATCGAACCGTTCTGCTTCTCTTTCTGCTCTCTTTCTGCTCTTCATCTTTCCGTTATTGGACGGGACAACAGATTATGGTGTCGGCCAGAACAAGAAAAAGAGACATAAGGCCCAGTGAGTCAAACTGAAAGAGACAGCAGGCTACCTCCAAAGACTGCTGTCATAGGTGTGCTTCAAAAAGGCCTGCAGAAGACAGAGCTCAGGCTAACAAAATAAAGACGCTATAGCAAACATTATATATCTTAGAAATTCAAATCTAGATGGCAGGGCCTGGCTGTGCGAATGATATGGCCTCTTCCTCTTATTCGAAACCCGACGCCTGAAACTTCTTACCCGTCTTGAAACAGCCGGGGGCGGGGGGGCTGGCGCCTAATGAGCCGTGTTCTTTTTAGATGCGTTACAGGAGTCGCTTGACTCACCCAGATGTTCTGACTGAGGGGTTGGGGCCCTGCTGATTCACGGGGCTCTGAGGACTTCAGACAACTTTATTCATAGTGACGCCAGTTCCTAACTAGGGCTCGGGGTCAGAGTAGCATGGCCCAATCTGTGGTCATTGACCTTACTTGTATTATTACTCATTCTTGGTGGGCTCACCAGAACTAATGATTACTTTTGGTACTGCTGGGGTCACTTAAAGCACTGCTTGATTGTAACGGCAACTGACCAGCTGACATGCCGTGCTTTCAATGAGCACTTACACGATGACGAGGGCTAAAATTGTATCTAAATTTAGGGATCTAATTTCAGCTTCAAGAGCATAATTGTCTTATGGATGTTGGATTCAAATGACTCACCTCTGATCGTTCTATGATTATTTCCTTCTGTGCTGAATGATAAATATAGATTTGATCATTTAGACTTGCACTTTAGTTTGGAATTAGACCCTATAAAGTTTGTCTCGTATTTGGAACCTACAAGCCTTCAGGTTTGACTCACGTCTTGCGCTGTTTTCGTGTCACCAGCAACTCCAAGAAAATGGCCAAGCTTCACATATGACCAGAGGCCAGAGAACTGCAGCTCTATTGGTTGTCATTGGTACAAAACAATATCTCCAGTAGCCTCTCCCATATTCCACCTACGGCTGGCCAATATCCTAGGAGTTGTTTGGTCTCTGGGTGTGGATGCCTGTCCTCCTCAGCCCACACGCTCCTCTTCCGCCCCGCCCCATTTTGTCTCTTCCCACTCCCCGTTCCATCACCCTTTCCGTCTCCCCACCCCCCCATTCAGGACAACAGCCGGCGGGTGGACAACGTGCTCAAACTGTGGATCATCGAGGCCCGCGAGCTGCCAGCCAAGAAGCGCTACTACTGCGAGCTTTGCCTGGACGACATGCTGTACGCGCGCACCACCAGCAAGCCCCGCACCGACACCGTCTTCTGGGGCGAGCACTTCGAGTTCAACAACCTGCCCCCCATCCGCAGCCTCCGTCTGCACCTCTACAAGGAGACCGACAAGAAGAGACGAAAGGTAGAATGGGGGGAGGTGGTGGCCTAGCATCGACCACATCAGCGTCAGGGATGGACTCGTACAACGTTGTGCCACTGTACGTGCTCCGAGGTGCAGACTGATTGTGCCAAAGCTCTATGGCTGTAGATCGATGATATTGATTGCATGGATATGCTCCGATTTCCTCTTGGAAGTCTAAAGCTTGGTGCTCCTGGAGTCTGGATGCTGAAAAATCATTCATGCATTATCTCTGCTTCCTGTAAACATTTGTAACAGAAGGAGCAACCGGGGATTTGTCTATCGAGCGGAGATTCCATTTGCAGAGATCATCTCGCTCTTTACGGCCAGCCGATCATACAGATGGGAGTGCGCGTTCTAGAAAATGTCGGCTCTTGTCACCTGTCATGTACTGTGACCCACCCCCGCCCACCCCCCTTACCTGTCTTATCTTACTTGTCCCTGTCTCTCAGGAGAAGAGCACATACCTTGGCCTGGTCAGCATCCCCATCTCCAGCATCACTGGCCGGCAGTTTGTGGAGCAGTGGTACCCAGTCATCCAGCCCAGCGTGTTGGCCAAAGGTGGGGGTGTGGGTGGTGGCAAGGTGATAAACGCATCGCTGCGCCTTAAGGCTCGCTACCAGACCATGAACATCCTGCCCATGGAGATGTACAAGGAGTTCGCCGAGTATGTCACCAACAACTACCGCGTGCTGTGTGTTGTGCTGGAGCCCTTGCTGAGTGTCAAGAGCAAGGAGGAGGTGGCCTGCGCCTTGGTGCACATCTTGCAGAGCACCGGAAAGGCCAAGGTAATCCAGGGCACCACCCTGAGCTTCCTACATGAGACAGCATGCTAGAGTCCTACTTTTCTTGTTAGCTCTGCTGTTCTTTCTGCAAAAATGATGACTTGATCAACTATTTATTATTTTCCTTTAGTTCAAAGGCCAATTAATTTAATGTTACTCAAATATAAAGTATTGCTATTATATTACAAAGTCCTTCCATCATCCAACCATCTTAAAACCACTCAGTACATTGTAATGTATCACAACATACTCATATAAAGCAGCGTGGGGCAACTCTGTTGTGAAGGGTACTATATAGAAATTAATTGAATTGAATTAAATTGAATTGAATTGAATTGAATTGAATGGTCGAGGTAAGCCTAGAGTCTATCCCCAGTAGCATGGGGCACAAGGCTGAGGTAAAATATCTCTGCAGAGTCCTGTATGGAAGTTGGATAGATAGATAGATAGAGTGGTAAGAGAGGACAGATCGATAGACAGAATGTTATGTGGATTTTACAAAGATGCAACAGGATGAGTGTTGCATCCTGGATTAGTATATGATGTCACACGCGCAAATTGTTTGAAAGGTGACACAGAGCAGAAAGCCAGATCAAAGTACTTTTACTCCATTACCTCTGTTCTCTCTGGTGTAGGATTTCTTATCCGACATGGCAATGTCTGAGGTCGACAGGTTCATGGATCGCGAGCATCTTATTTTCCGTGAGAACACTCTGGCCACCAAAGCCATAGAGGAGTACCTCAAGCTGATTGGACACAAGTATCTCAAGGATGCTATTGGTAATGAGGGACGTGTTCTGACTTTCACCTGAAGATGCATTTTAATCATTTAATTATGCTTGAAAATTGTTTGTTAAGTAATGACCTGGAATAACATTAAGCAAGCATCATGAATTAAGAGTCAATGTGTTTATGTGGCTCTATGTAGGTGAATTCATCAGAGCTTTGTATGAGTCAGAGGAGAACTGTGAGGTGGATCCCATGAGGACTCCACCCTCTGTCCTGCCTGACCATCAAGCCAATCTTCGCATGTGTTGTGAGCTGGCACTCTGCAAGATCGTGAACTCCCATTGGTCAGTGGATCCTCTTGTTTCCTTCTTTTTCTGCATAGTCAGGCAGTATTATGGTTTTGTTGTTCATTGAAATATCTAGCAGATTTTTAGCTTAAGAATGTCTCAATTATTTATGGTGACCACGTTTATAGCATCTCGGTAAGGCTCAGCTCTAACAGCCTGTCTTTCTATCCTTGATTGCTCGCCCAGTGTGTTCCCTCGAGAGCTGAAGGAGGTCTTTGCCTCCTGGAGGGTGCGCTGTGCGGAGAGGGGCCGAGAGGATATCGCAGACCGCCTTATCAGTGCCTCCTTGTTCCTCCGGTTCCTATGCCCTGCAATCATGTCCCCATCACTCTTCAACCTGACCCAGGAGTACCCCGACGAACAGACCTCGCGAACCCTTACCCTCATCGCCAAGGTGGTGCAGAACTTGGCCACATTCTCCAAGTCAGTGACTGGCCTTAATTACTACAGCACAGAAACCTCACCAAATCTTAACTAATAACCACTAACCAAAGCATAAGTAGCTCTTTCTCCACACTAACAAAATGTAACTACTTAACTGGCGAGTTTTCTTCCTTATTTACAACCTGCTTTGTCTCTCATTGCCGCTCTCGCTTTCCAACTAATCTATCATTACCTGCTCACCCTCCTTGCCTACCACACTTGTGCCCTCCCAGGTTTAGCAGTAAGGAGGAACACCTGTGCTTCATGAATGAATTCCTGGAGATGGAGTGGGGCTCAATGCAGCAGTTCCTTTATGAAATCTCCAACTTGGACAGCATCAGCAACGCCGGAGCCTTCGAGGGATACATTGACCTGGGGCGGGAGCTGTCCATCCTCCACAGCCTGCTCTGGGAGGTCATGGCTCAGCTGAGCAAGGTGGGCGGTCACTGGGAAATGTCACAGCGCTGTCGACGTCCCACTGTTACATTATTCTGCGTAATCTTTCATCTTTGGCCAAGTTAAAACTGTAAGTATACATCTTGTACACAGGCAGCAGAATGTGCCGATGTTACAGTGTTATGTAATGCAGATTCACTGAGGCTTTGACTCATCACAGGCAATCAACAGCAGCAGAATTTAAAGAAGGACAAACAAAGTATTGTACTGCTGCTACAGTATTGCCCCACGTATGAAGCTAAATTAAACAGTAGACAGTGTGCATGTTGCACATATGTATGCATGTCGTACATATATATTTCAACAGGGATCTTTTGGGAAGAGCAACATGATTGCATAAGCAGTCAATCATAAGGATCGAAACACATGCGTTCAGATCAATGGGGGAAAGGCTGACTGCATCAGAGCAAGAAATGTGATTGTGCTTGTGAGATATATCGCTTTCATATATGACTTCTTGTGCAGTGAGTGCAGTGAATGGAATTGCATTAGCATGTCCCAAGACTGGGACCTAATCAGATATTTGACCACAGTTAGATTGCTAGCTGGCCTTACCCAGAGGAGAACCTGTCAAAGCCAATTAGAGCCCTGGTGAAAGTTTTTTATTTGATCTCTTTCTCACCTTTGACAGGTTACTGGGGCCATAATCTGTAAATGATACTGCAAGTGTGTGTACTCAGTGTGTCCTGGCAAGAGACGAGAAACTGGGCCCCTTTGACCCTACAACTATATCAATGCTGATGACAATTGTCACGTAACGGTGTACTTAGTGATAATGTACACACACACAGGAAAAGACACAAAGAGACACATACACACTAATAATATATGTGGTGCTTTTTGGGGAGATTATGCAAATTTCCTGCAGTGTGGAGGAAAATTCCCTATTTAAAACCTGTACTGTCTCATAATTGTTTTCCTGCTTCAAATTCTACAGTGACTTTTTAATGGGCCATACATTTTTTTTCCTTTCTTCCCTCTTTGACTTTACATCGCTCATTCCTTCTCCTCTGTAGGAAGCCATTATTAAGCTGGGGCCGTTGCCACGGTTACTCAACGACATCAGCATGGCCCTGAGGAACCCCCACCTGCAGAGGCAGCCCAGCCATCAGACTGACCGACCGCCCCCTGACAGGCAAATGGACCGGCTGCTCTCCCGACCGAGCTTCAACCGGGTCGTCTCCTCCGACTTCCAGGCCCACATGATGCGTGACCTGAACAGGTAGCAACCAGAGGGGGTGAGATCCACCGATGCAGACCCCAAGGCAGGCATGCTTTGTCAAACAGCCTGGATCTATGGGACTCGTTCACAAAACACATGACCCGATCAAGAACATCCTGACGATGCGTATATCTATCTTTTTATTTCCGAGCACTCATATAACACAGACCTTTCGTTGTACGGTGGTTCGTTCCCTAGAGGGGAAGCTATCTGCAGCTGTGTCTGCAGCTGGCCAATGAGCATCCTTTCATTCAGCAAACAATGAACAACTCAGACAGATTCACTGGAAAAGGCCTTGTGAATATATGACCGCTCAGCATGATGTGAAGAGTTAACCCCCCCTCTCTTACCGCGGTGTTTCCCCCTTCAGCTCCATAGAAATGTCCCGCCTACCTTCGCCTACCTCTGCTCTTTCTGGTGGGGGGCACTTGGCATCACATGCAGGCATGGGGGGCTACGGGGACCGGGACCACCCACATCGCGCTTCTTCTAAAGATGTCTTCTACTCGACCCGTCCTCCCTTGGCACGTTCTAGCCCGGCGTACTGCACCAGCAGTTCGGACATAACCGAACCCGACCCAAAGGTACTGGCACAAGAGGGATCTGGCCTCCGGATATTTCACTTAGAATGTTTGACAGGGAGAGTGGGGTAGACATGTCTGTCATTCAGTTGTTTTTGTGTGCTGACAAAAAGCTATGGATAAGGCTGTTATATGATTCATGCCCTTTCATATGTGAGTAGACGTGTAAAAACAGCCAAGTCATACTCACAGCTGTACTGGATCTTCTTGCACTGCTCAGTTCTGTAGCCTTTTTGTCCTGAAAAAAACAGCAACGATACGATGATGTATGAAGAGTATAAAATCATTTTATGTCGATCATAATATGCTTTTCGTCTATCCATGTTCCATCCAACACAGGGTTATGGTGAAGCCTATCCCAGGATGCACCAGGCAGTGAGCTAACAGACAGTGCTAACTACTGAGCCACCACAGCACCCCTACGGTGTTCAAATTTGGCGAAAAAATAGTCTTGATTTAACGAGGTGCTACATAATAAGTGGGCAGCCATATATGTGGACTGCTTGTTACTGGGACACTAATAAGGCTCTCTAGCCTTCCCTAGGCGCCCAAGAAATGTTAACAGATATCCCCAATAAAAACATCAGTAGGCCCAGTTACTGCGCAGCCAGGTTTCACAGCACCATGGGAGTATTCTCTGCTTCTTACCGAGCGCTCCGGTCCTGCCCGCGCGCGTTACATCCCAGCAGTCACACACCCTGGTGACTAGCCAGTAACGGTATCATCGCGATCGCCCTTGACAGCAGCGCTTCTCTGTGTCAGTATGCTTCAAAGCCAAGTCTGACACCCGCTCCAGCAGACCCGCCTCCTTACCATCAGTTCCTGTCATGTCTTTTGTGAAGTCTTTTTGTGGCAGTGCCCGTTGGCAAATTCTCAGAGAAGGCCTCGCCTTCATCCCTGCCGCAGGTTCTCAGCGTCAACAAAAGCGTGTCCATGATGGACCTGCAGGACTCCAGAATGAACAGTATCTCCAACCTGCAGTCAGTGGGCGACATGCTCAACTCCTCCCAAGCCTCCATCGCAGGCCTTGGTGGCTATGGGGGCATGGGGGCCCTAGGCGGGGGCCTGGNNNNGGGGCTGCGGGCCGGGGGCCGCCTCTCTGCGGGGTCGGGCGGCTCGAGCATGTCGGGCGGCCTGAGGCTGGGTCAGCTGAGCCAGATGGGGACCACGACAGATTCTCTGTCCCAGCAGCAGCAGCAGCAGGCGGCCGCCATGCACTACCCGCTGTCCTTCCAGAACCCCCTCTTCCACATGGCGGCCGATGGGCCCCAGCTGCACCACCAGCCCAGCCGGGCGCAGCCTCCGCCGCCCCTCCTGCTGGCCCCGGAGCCCGAGCCCTCCCACCCCACCTACATCCCCGCTTTCGGCCACGGCGGCTTCTCCCGCAGCGAGGACCTTTCGGCGCTGCGGGCCAGCAGCCTGGTGCAGCCCAGCATCATCCACTCACACAGCTACAGCGACGACTATACGCGGCAGAACCAGGCCGAGTACGGCCGGCGCCAGCTGTCTGTCATGCAGGTACCCAGGTTCTGGAGAGAAAGGCCTGACGCCATGAGCAGATCTGCTAATCCTCAACATTAGGAGATTGAACAAATAATGTGTGGGAAAGAGGGCACATATATGTAAGGTGACGACAGGGCACACAGCTCAATGACCTTCAGTGTTCATCTTATTGTTATTATTTTATTTATTTTATTCAAACTTTCCTTTTTATCCTGCCTTTTCCAGGACAATTTCCACCAACAGCAACAGCAAATGATGATGATGGGAATGGGCTCCCAGACAGGCACCTCCTCTTCCCTGGCCACACCCCCCTCCACTGTTCACCCAATGCGGCAGAGCTCAATTGCCCCACCCCCTCAGCGTGTCAAATCCCAGACCTCCCACCAGCTGTCCGTCAGCGCCGCGGCAGCCTCCACCCCTCCGACTAAAACCCGCCCCCCTAGCGGAAATCTGCTCCAGTCCCCGGAGTCCAGCTTCGGGGGTCGGCAGCCGGCGCCTCGCCAGCAGCTGTCCGTCAAAGACACCCCCGCCCCTGGGCTGCCACACCAGCAGAGCTCAGTCAGGGAGAGCCAGGGTCCCCAAGGAGGGCCTGCATCCACCCCACAACAAACGCAGCAGCAACCTCAGCAGCAGCACTTGCTGAAGCCTACGATTAGCAAACAGGTACGTGGAGGCTCTCTCTCGGCGGGCTGCTTTGTCTCCCTGCTGCCTTGAATGTACTTACTGTGTGATTCCAAGTGATCCCATTCAGGCGACTAACCTTGAAAAGGTATTAAGAACCAAATAATTGCCCCAGCGTGCACTGCTGAGCAAACACACTTCTGCGGCATCAACCACTATTTAACTCCAGTTTAGCTATTTTTAGACTTCTGTAGGAAGGGACGATGTTTGCCATCTTTTGCATCACCGTAGGTGGTGTTCATCTGTTTGGTCAGGACTGACTTTGTTCATCGGCGGCCATTGAAATTCCCTTTATAAAGGATGTCTGCTGTTCAGCTCCCATAGCCTCATTCTCTCCCATTATTCTGGTCGCGCTCGACTCGAGGGCACTAACTGAAACGCTAACTCAAACAACGCCCTGTTATTGGTGGTTCAGTGCAACCTGTATAGTGCGTGGGGGAAAATTTGTTTTGTTATACAATTCACGATCCCGTGGGACCGCAGCCCCCAAAACATTTCCAGTGGGTAATTTGCCACCCTCCAGGTCTGTAGCCTTTTGTCCTAACCGCTAAAAGCAACCAAAACAACATAATGATGTATAAAATATAGAAAGAGCAGATAATAGTCTAGGTTGAATTCTTTTAGTGACAGTGATCCTCCACAGGCTATATGCAGATTTTTATGGGATATTAAGAGGGGAGGGTAGCCTTGAGTGTCTAAATTTACGTGTTTTCCGTCAGTAAATTAAGTATAGCATTATGGCAATCAAATGGTAAATGGCTATTACAGTATGTCCTACATTGTTGTGGTTGCTCTTAAGATTCTTAACGTTATATAAAAAGTTACTTGTGAAAACAAAGAATGTGCTACTTCTGGTAATGATCAAATTCATTGCATATTTCATGACTTTTCCAGGATTGTGCACCATCTTAAGACTCCCTGTTTACTTTGAAATATTTGCTCCCAAACCATTTATACACGCAGACACCGATTTTCTTATGCAACGGACACAGGACGCATTTTTTTTACATACACTTGCCTTCGTGTCGTAGGGGACGCAGTCGCCCTCCACCCTGAACCCGCCCGCACAGGCTGCCGAGCGCACTGTCGCTTGGGTGTCTAACATGCCTCACCTGTCTGCCGACATCGAGAGCTCACGCATCGAGCGGGAGGAGTACAAGCTGAAGGAGTACTCAAAGAGCATGGATGAATCGCGCCTGGAAAGGGTCAGTTTCTTTGTTGTGCCCACTTGTGTGGCTGGATTCCCTATTTCCCAGCTTATTTGTCTGACCTCTGTTTGCATGATACTAATATGGTGTCTCTGTTTCAACCTACATCCCTCCTAACAACAGATTATAAAATACGTCCGTCGATGACCTTGTATTTACAACTTTCATAATTTTATTTA
Organism: Hyperopisus bebe; assembly: GCA_026777045.1. NCBI lineage: Eukaryota > Metazoa > Chordata > Actinopteri > Osteoglossiformes > Mormyridae > Hyperopisus > Hyperopisus bebe. Next base: position 11,236,979 of record JAODJW010000046.1, read on the forward strand.
GAATTTTCAGATTGCTAGCTAATTTGTTGCAATCCTTAATTACAGACAAGTATCAACTATGAGGCTCTTTACATTTTTATTGAAAATTTATTTAGTGTTTGACAGTGGGGGTAAACTGATGCTGACTTTCCAAAAAGTGCAGGTTGTATCACCTGATATGGGTAATAAATGTTATACCCGGGTTAGATGTCTCTATAGCGACTGAACAGATGGTCTTCAGAGGCATACACATGACTAATTTAGAGAAAAGCTGACAAAATGACTTTGAACTTCTTAAAAAACTTATAAGGAATACTTTGTGGCACTAATGTGCTTCACTGACCCCTTCCCGTCCTTCCTTTGAAGTTTCCTCTGCATATCTTATCGGCCTTCACTTCTGCCTTATCGTTTGCCTCTTTTCTTATGTCTTCCGTGTTACCTTTGTGTGTGTGTTTGCAAGAATAAAGAATAGATGCATTTGTCTAAAAATGTTCACGAACTCTGGCCAAATGAAGCTATTCACTTTGTGCATTGTTGCTGTAAACAAAACTTTAGCCTGTGATGCTTAGTGTGGATGATTATGGTTGGTCGCTGTGTATATTTGGATTAGATTAGGATTTTGCCATCTTGTTCATTTGACTTCCTCTGCTGGCCCCTGGAGGATGGGCTGCCCCTTTGGGTCTGGTTAGGGTTAGGGCTTCCTCTGCCGGATCCTGCAGGATGGGCTGCCCCTTTCAGTCTAGTTCCTCCGATGGGTTCTTCCTTATAGGGAGATTTTTTTCTTTCCACTGTCGCCTCTGTCTGGCTCACTGAGGGCTTTGGGTTGGGATAATGTAAAGTGCTGTGAGACAATTTAACACTGTGAAAATGGGCTGTACAAATAAAATCGAATTGTATATATAGTGTGTGTGGCAGATTTATGACCATGTCCTGTCCTCCTAATCAGGTGCGGGAGTATGAGGAGGAGATCCATTCCCTGAAAGAACGGCTGATGATGTCCCACCGCAAGCTGGAGGAGTATGAGCGACGGCTCCTTACACAGGAGCAGCAGACCAATAAAATCCTACAGCAGTATCAGAATCGCCTGGAGGACAGCGAGAGGAGGCTGAGGCAGCAGCAGATAGAGAAAGACTCCCAAATTAAAGGAATAATCAGCAGGTAAATACAGGGCTGGTGGGTTGTGAGGAGAGAGAGAGGGTCTGTTTGTGACTCACTTCAGCTGGATGATTTTGCTCAATCTAGCAACTGTACTTGTAAAACACTTTTAGCTAATTTTGCAATGTTTTCGCTTCAGGCGAAAATGGACACAGAGTAATCACTGGTGTACATAGCGACTATTGTACTCAAGTCCTCCAAAGCACTTTTACGTTAAGTTTATTGCGTGTAAAGGCATTTTCACTACTGAGATCGGAAACCATTTTCATTTTACCATTTGGGGTATGATAGACATATAGCCACAGAGAGAAATTTAAATAAACTTAACAGTAGATTTAACAGAGCTCTTGCGCATGAATTATACTTATGACTCTACTGAGAACACTGCATTCTCATTCTCTGATGAGCACCTCATCATTCATTAAATTAATGAAACTCATCGTAAAATTAGATAATTAAACTTTAATTAGACTCCACAATCCTTCAGCCTTAGCTGTGTTATGCTCTGGTCTTGTTCACTTTCATTTGTTGCGATGTTCTGCTTGTAATGATGAATGCATTTCCTTTTAGCACTTGACGTTTTGGTACTACTGGCGAGGGGCACCACTTGGTACCCTATACACTTGACTGTAGCGTCACCTGTGCTTCTAGTAGCCTTGATGGGTTTTTTTTGAAGAATCATACAAAATAATGCACTCAAGACATCTCGACTTCATACAAATCTCAAGACAAAGGAGGATTGATTACATGTAACGTTATGAATGACAGAGTAACTGAGAGTACAGTGTTTTGAAAAACAACTACTTCCTCAACGTTTATTGGTGCTTTACATAAAAGCACAAGACTAATGAACCAAGTACATTTATATGTAAGTTTAGGGCAAAACTGGCAGACCTTGGACAAGCAGCATTAATGCTCCTGTACATACAGCAACCGTGTCCTGTACTCAGTTACATTTCAATCCAAGGATTACAAGATGTAGCCATTTTAAAGAATGGAATCTTTCATAAAAAGGACATGGGACCCAATCTGCCTTTTTTATGGATCACATGACTGGGGTGGACACCTGGAAATCCTAACCAACCAAAGATAAATGCCGCTAGCTTGGGAAACAGGAAAAACATAAGTCTTGTTTTAATCACAACAAATGCAATGGTCTGTAAAGCCAAACGATATTAAGGCATCCTTCAAACATTATGTATTTAATGGCAACTGCTTTGGATTGAATCAGTAATGATATTTTAGCAGAAGCTGTTACGGGAAAAAGATAAAGTACTTCTTTTATTTACAACCGTGCAAATGCAGAATGGCATCCAGAATTTATGTCCTTCACCATCGTCTCCATTACAAGTCAAGTGCCAGCCGTTTTTCTGAGAAGGACACTGCCCCCTTGGGGTAAAACTGGTCATACGACTTTCTGGAGTAGAAAAGATGAAGCCTAGGTACCCTGAGTACTTTCCAAAGACTGAAATGGATGGAAAAATCAGTGCCAGGTTCACTCTCTGACAATGAATGTGAGATCCTCTGGAAAAATGGAAAATAGCCATTAGCTCCACAGCCGTAAACACACAGTCACTGTAAAAGAATTCTGGGGCTCTGGACCATGACAGATTCACACTAATATACTTTTAAAAAAGGCTAATCTGCAGTGCCACTCAGAAAAGCCTAAATAACGACCTTTAACTTGTGGTCAGGCTTCTTCTCAAGTGACATCTGGATTCAGCGATGTCCAACTTGACTTTTAGGGAACGACCCTATTGTACACTGATGTGTTCCCTGGTGGAATTTGAACCTGGAGTCAAAAACCCAACCTTATATATTGATGTAAATATCTCTGACAGTGTGCTGACTGCTTTTAAATCGTTCACTTCTACATAGCTGATGTACAATTTTAAAAGTAATTATATGCTGTGTTGTACTTCACAGGAAATAAATACTACATTAGCTTTAGTTTGTGCTAAATTTCAGCAATTACAGATTGAATAACATATTAATAACAATGTAGTACAATAAATACTGAGATTTTAGATATACATATTTATCACCTTTATTAGTATTAAGATAACTGAAAGATCAGATTAGAGAAACCTTAAAATATTGATCAATGAAAATATTTATTTCAGATATGAATTTATTTCAATGAATTGGAGAAGTTACATAGAGGTTAGATGATAGGAATAATATATTTCAATGGAAATCTTTAATTGTCGGCTGCTTTTTGCCAGTGAACTTTGACACACTACAGTTATACTTTGTTGTTATTGTTTATTTGTTTATCAGATGCTATAGTCCAGACTAATTTATATGTAACTTACATAGACATAAATATATAATGCACACATATATTTCTCGATATTCTTTTCAAGTGTTTCATTTCCAGCTTTGAAGAGTTTTGGAAATAGCTTCTTAAATTATTTGTTATCTGGAACGTTAAATGCAGAAAGCAACACATGCTTTGGAGATGTTTTTCTGAGGAAAGAAGTATAATTGGAAAAAAAATGTCATTATATTTTTGTTTGCTAGTGTTGTTTTGCTAGTATTTGGAGCCGGGTAAAGCCCTTACAGCGGTATCATCAAGGCAATTTGTATGTGTTTTTTTTTTCATTTTCTGTCAATATATAACTGGCTTTTGACGTGAAGTATAATAATGAATATTCGTTCTTCTAATTTTTGAAGTTATAATAAGGAGAAAGACTGAGCCCTAACTCTATAACTCCCCCTGTTATGACAATCACATTATTAATCATTCCTAGAAGACCAGTCTGGTCTTTGGACGATTAAAGTCCTTCAGGAAAGATACTTTTACAGCTAGAGCCCAACTGGGATCTCAGTGGGAGGGCTTCTGGATGTACCCGTTGTGTCTTCTCTTTCTGCCTCTTTTCTGTAACCTTTAACTCTTTCATCTAGTACCTTTCTGTCCTTCGTAGCAGCAAATACCAAATTCACATGACCTCTCATTCACCCTCACTTTTGTAACTGCATGAACACTTTGAAACCTCTGGGTATACATTTCACTCAGCAATAGTATGAGATGTTTTTAGGTATGTGCGGCCCTTTTGTTGTGAATATCTCTTTGTATTCGGGGAGCTGTTCGCCGTTTTAAACGTGATTGGACTAATCTGTCAGAAGTTTTTATTGTTGCTGCGACACTGCCAATATGTGTTTGTACTTTTGTTGATTTTGATTTTTTTTCCACTCTTAATTTGTACAAAGCGCAACAGTGTAAATCATTCATGGAATAAAACACTCAAGTACAAATGTTTGAAAACTCACCCTGTGGATTTTCATTATTTATTAATTTATGCCAAGCACACTGAATGGAATCACATTGATTTTTTTGAACAGCTGAATTAAATTCTGGATTTTAATGCTGATGATTCTGCCAAATAACTTTTAGTAATATGATTTACCCATAGTTGTCAGTCTACAAGTATTGCGTTATGCATTGTTCTTATTATAGAATTCTAAAATTTGAATGCTTGTACCAGATTTCCTATCTGTTTCGCTCCCCTAAAATGATTAATGAGATATTAGCAATACACTATAAATTATTCATAATGGACATAAACTACACTAACTGGGTTCCACAAAAATTATGACAGCCTTACACCCAACAGTTATTACGCATAGCATTATAAATTGCACAGAAAATGGTCAAATATTTTAATTAGGACTGATTATATTGTATAGGAGCAGCAGAACACAGAATAGTTTGAAATCACAGGAAAGCACAACCAGGTTAGATGCCTAACTTAATATACCTTAACTACCTTATTAATGATACAGATATGGCAGTAATGATTTTTTTATAGTTATCACATGATAAAGGGATTCTGAGGATAACACATGTACGAGAAGAAAAAAAAACACAACAATCCCTCCACTATGCAAGCCTTTGATGGGAGCCGTTAAGTATAGCGTGTTCTGGATCGTGTCCATGGAGGGGTCAAGCCGATTTCCACAGATGCGGCTGCGATGCCAGGATGTCGGGATGGCTGAGGATTAGCTTAGCCTGCCATGTAGCTTTCGCTCTGCGCCTTTGTGGGAAGAATGGAAAGCCAAGGATCCATCTGTGTCTGGCTGACGAAAACCCCCCCATCAAAAAAGGGTTGGGGGAGAAACACCAGCGATGAAAATGCACACATGAAAGGAACATGTTGAATCCCCCTGGGAAAAGATGAATGGCTGCCTGGACACCTTTGTTCTTTTTTTCCAACTTTATATTTTTTTGCCCCTCGCTTTAGCATGACCCATGTTTTTATAGTATCCCTACAGAAACAGGAAACTGTAAACATAAGAAAACATTTGCTCAAAGGGAATTATGGGAAAATGGACATATCCCGAATATCTTTTCCCCCTTTCATTGGCGATGTTGTATGATTATAATCTCCAGTCAGTGCCTGTTTCCCCCTAATCCATTTTATGATTGTTATAAAAATATCCCATGTGATCGGCATTTGACGTTGGTACGTGTCATCCTGTGCTGGTGGTTTAATGATGGTGGTTGGTCACTGTGGAATAACCTCTCCATCGCTTTATTCCAGGCTTATGGCTGTGGAGGACGAGTTGAGAGGGGGCGCCATTCCTGACCTGAAACCCCGGATGTTTGCAGAGCAGGTCTGACTTACTGTCTGCCCGTTCCCCTACAGTACATGTCTGCGTGACCAGTCATGTGTCTGCCTGTGAGGTTGCTGGCACATATTTCAATCTCTCCACCAACTTTGACTCTTGCTCTCCTTTCATCTGTCTCTCTGCTTTTCATATTCTGTGGCCCTTTTAATTTCCTAACACGCCTTTGAGCCAGATCCTTTTTGCTTATGTGGACTACCCTATACCCCATTTTCCTACTTGATCTGCCTGTGTTTTCCAGTCAGTCACCACATCCCTCTTCAGTCTGCTTTAAAATGTGTTAATCTTACATCTCATTCTGTACTTTCCACTCAAATCTTCCCATATATATCACTTTCACCTGAGAGAAAAAAACTGTCGCTTTGAATAAACTCAAAAAGCGACAGTCAGTGTTGCTGTAGCATGCATCTCTTTAGAGCTCAGACTCTTTCGACACACTATAACCAGTTAATTACCCGTTACTTAGCTTAATCCAGTCTCAATCTGTGCAACAGACCTCACACACAAAAAGCAGGCTAACATTCTCTTGCCAGAAGCTAAAGAGCATATCTACAATCCTGCTTGTCCTTGAGACAAACTGAAAGAGTTGCAGAGAGAAGCCACAGTGATGGTAAGTAAAACCAGGCAGGTTGATCTGGTCTCTAATGAAAACTCTTCAACCGTTATTTAGTTATGTAGCATGGAGCAACAAAAATGAATCGATACACCTGCAGGTTACGCATTTTTTTTACTGTTAAATATAGGATTCTACTGTGACTTGCATCAGCATCAGCAGCAACAGTCTCCGAAAGTATTGTTTCAACTTTTAGACAACACTCACAAGGTTGTTCAAGCCTGCCTGCATTAATGCTAATGCTATAAATAATAATGTAATGCTAATACAGTCATGCATCACTTAACAACAAGGATATGTTTTGCGATTTCATTGTTTTGCGAACATGTTAGACTGTACTTACACAAACCTAGATGGAATAGTCTATTACACACCTAGACTATATTGTATAGCCTGAACAATGACAAAATGTACAGTACTGTAAATACATAAACCAGTAACATTGTTGTTTATTATCATTATCGAGTATTATCTACTGTACATAATTGCATGTGCTATGCTTTTATACGACTAGCAGTGTAGTAGGTTTGTTTATACCAGGATCACCTCAAACATGTGAGTAATGTGATGGCTACAACGTTACAATGGCTACGACATCACTAGGCAACAGGAATTTTTCAACTCCTTTATGATCTTATGGGATCACCCTTGTATATGTCGCCTTTACACAGCACATGACTGTACTGTTCTGCATTTACACTATTAACAATATTAGAACTGCATGTGTTTATGTTCTTCTGGATTACTTAAAAGACACTCAAGCCCTGCTTTGTTCCATCTCAATCAAAGACACATGAAGTCGATGACAAAATTTTCTGTTTTCATTTGCATGTTGTGTGTTTCTGAGTTTTTGACAATAAATGTCTTTATTTTTTTGTGAAAAAGCACAAAAGTATGGATTATTCTTTATACTCATTGTCACTGCCTGATGCCATCCCATTGCTGCATTTTTCAATGTACAAATCCTGTCCTATAACGTTTCTGTGAATCACTTCATATCTGCACCTTTTATCAATTGGGTTTATATGGGTAAATAAATAAACAAACAGGCAAAAAGACTACAGAACTGGATAGCTGGTAGGCTATACATGCATAATTATATATAATATAATTATATTACAATTGTTTGTGTATTATTCAACGGGAGAAAATCTTACACACAGTATTCCTAGGATTCCTGCAGATGTGCTCTATATTTATTACATTCCACAAAATACCCACATATTAGCAGAGACGGGTATTTTGAATAAGCAAACTATCCCTTTAACAATTGCCACTGACTTTTATTTAGTCATTTCAGGTTAATTAAGTTAAATGTTTTTAGTACTCGTGGTTTCCGAAGGAAGAAATTTGTGCAGCACCTGTAATTTTTACAATACTACAAGGTTAAAATGTTACATAGGATGCAAATGAGCGATACAATATAGCCAAGATAGATTTGAATCTGAATCTGATAGATTTTTAAAAAGAAAATATACCTGATATATTTGTATCATGTGTATGCGAATTTGAGGAACAGGATCAATGAAAAAGCAAGACGTCAAGCTATCAGAACGTGACAAACAAAGTTCTCGGAAAATCAATCGACAAATGTAATTGCAGACGAAGCATTCGATAAAGCGTCTAAACATGACTTTATGGTCAAACAGTCACATACCCTGCTTTGTCAAGACATTTCACTGTTACTAGTGCAGTAAAGTTTACTTTAGGCATCACAAAATTTCCTGCTTCATTTTGATTGTTATAAATTGAAAATGACAGATTTCCTTAAAAACACACACCCACACGTTTTATTAGATATGCCGTTACTTTGTCACTAGCGGTGTCAGTTATAGATGACCATTTTGTATTATTAGTATTTGTGACACAAAAGTGTCTGGGGATAAACTGCACTGTTGCTGTATTTGATCATTTTCTCTGTATGTTTTCGTTGTGTTTTCCCTGCGTGGATGTAAGTGCACCCGACTATAGTACCATTAATACATCTGTTCTGGGTGCTGTGTGGAAATTTGCGTTTTAATTACATGCATGCTCTTGGATTTATTGCTTATCATGTTTGAAATAAATGCAGGCATTTTGTTGCCAGTTCCTTTGCCCGTTTTGATGTGTCCTATGCCCCCCAGCTGTTTCCTTCCACTTTCCTTCTCCTTCCTCTTTGTGCGTCTTTTTGTGAATGTTTCTTGGTTAATGGTGGGCATGTCCCTTCACCTTAACCTCTAACAGAAAACAAGCCAGAGAATGACAATAAGGGACGTCTTGCGGCAGCTGCACGTCAGCATGTCATGTGACCCACCTCTATTGTTTTCATTGGCCTATTTCAGTATGTCAGGTTGGCACAATTCGTGTGTGAGTCGTGTTTTCATTCAGACCCAGGCTATGCTGTCGAGTGTGTTTGTTCTGTGTGTTATGTTTGTGTGAGTGTGAGGAGTGGGGGTTTCTGCAAAGTGCTCTGTAAAGGTTCACTTGAGAGTTTCTCGCCATCATCTCCATACTCCCTGCTGTGTCCTCTCTTAGACATGCACCCCCCCACACCCCCGACCACATTCACCACCACCTCCACCACAGCCATTCTCTGTCTCTCCTCACTCTATGTTTATGAGATACGGTGATTTCTCTTAGGGGAGACGGCAGTCCATCCTAGTGCAGCCCCGTCTTGCTCCCGTCCCCCACCGCGTGCAAAGGTAATCTACCAATCAGTCTGCACCCTGCACCCTCCCATAACACACCAGCTCGATATGTCCATGCTGCCATGTCCCAACGCACAGCCACATCTCTGTCCGCGTAGCGCGCTCCACAGACTCCTGCTCGCGCACAGGACCATCCCAAGGATGTCGGTCACCGGGGGGCGCTGCAATAGACACATTCAGAGACACACTAATGCACTTAGAGCATTGTGAGATTAATGGATCACATTACATTCTCTTTAACCAAAACCATGGGTTTCCCAAACTAAATATTTAAGGAATGTATCATACTGAATGTACATAACATACTCACTGAGAAAATATTAAAGTGAAATTAGTGAGAAGCTTTCAAATTTGAGTGATATTGTGTCATGGACAAAACTCTTACATAAATCTCAATTATATCCACACAACAAAGAACACTGACAGAACGTGCTCTGGACAGATGTGTGCAGTAGTAAGCACACACACACAGACAGATGGATGGGGGGAATTCCCATGATGTTCCACAATGGCAACTGCAGTCAACCAGTGTCGGGTATCCAACATGCTAACTGGTCACATACCTAAAATGAATGCACTTGAATATCACTCTGATCTAGCTCAAATATTGATGCTTGATGATTTAAGTCCATTCTTTAGGGGAAACATTATTTAAACTCTCTCCATGTGTACTAGTGTTTTAGCCCAGTAGTTTCCCAGTAGTGTAAAGTTTTAGTATGAAAATACAGTGAAATGAACTACATTCATTTTTAGGACACAAACAGTGACAATATTGTGTAATTAGACGCAGTTTTGCACATGTTCCTTCAAACACAAGGACACATGCATAGGGGTAAATCGCTGACACATCTGAAGGATAGTGACAGACCACACCCACTGAGAGAGAGAAAGATAGTGTTCAGCTATAAAACATACAGAAAACAACTAACTGACACAGATAGACAAAAGTTATGAAGTTGACACTATGTAGATAAACAAAACCAGTTTCCCATTCGCTCTGACACTGAGAGACAAACATGCATAACAATACACAATTACCACACATTTAAGGTCCATGCAAACTCCCCTGCTGTGTACCAACCAGCTAAAACACCAAACGCGTCTCCCAAACTGATCTTAGCAAGATATACCTTATATCTCATTAAAGCTTACAAAATATAAACTACTTACGATTTTGCAATAGTCTGAAAACTACATTATTTTGGAAAATTGTGCTTTAGCTAATCTTAAATCATGAATGTTTAAAAAATTATTATAATTTTTCGTATCAAATGAAAGGTGTGAGCCTCATATCTATGCCAGATCAGCACACATGGAATTTAAACACAAGCTATACACATTTATCTGCAAACCATAAATTCACCATTTCTTATCTTGTAATATGTTAAAGTGTAGAATGATTGCAGTCACTTTACTGAGTCACTTTCAAATGGGCCTCACTGATTTTAATTACTAAAACCTTCTAGCACTGCAGTATCTCAGCAGTTTGAGGTTGGAAATGAACATAGACTTGTATGCTTAAATTACGCAATGGACAAGATGATTTTTTTTAACAAAATACTGTCTATCTTGTTTTAAACCCCAGTAGGCTGCAAAATGTGTTTCAGTGCATAAAAGTACTTAATCATCCTGGATTAGTGTCGAATAATTACAGGGCATGACCAGACTCTAAGCCATTACCTCATGATGATGCCATGATTTACATTAATTCAAGTGTCTTGTTTTCCAGACTCCAAATTTTACTGAATCATTAATCATAATATTAATTAACACTGAACCAAATGGTTTGTGCATTACAGATGTTATTTCAGATAAAGATATCCAACATAAATAAGGTTACAATTCGTATTGTTAAAATATTAATTTAAAACTTTTTAAAATCATCTGTTCCTAAATATCACCGCAAAGTAGAGGATACAGAAGCAATAAACAAGGAATTGTGTTTTTTACTGTGTTCATCATTAGCCCTTTCTTTAATGTTTTGCTAAACTAATTTTACACTGTAGAAGAGACACGATTCTCAAAGTTTCTTTGCTGAAAGTTGATTTAATTAATGAGGAAGTCCTTATCAAAAAATCCAGGCATTTAGTTAGGGATGATTTGCCCTCCTGGATTCTGCTGAGACACCTCTTTTCTAGAGATCATTGTTGGAATTATGGGAAATCTCCTTATCTGAAACACAAGCCTTCTCCCCATCATGCCGGGGTACATTCAGTGTGTGTCTGCGGTCCTTCTGTCAGTGGTTGCCGTGACTGATGTCAGCGTTGTCAATGTGACTAGGAGTTTGTTACCTGTGTGCCTATTTTGCTAAGCGGTAAGTTAGCTGACTGATTTTAGCCAATGACTCTTCGGGTCCCTCGGTGTGTGACCTCTGGTTTCTTATGACTGTTTCAACCAGGTGTTTTTCAGGAGGGGGTCATCGTGCTCTCTAACAGGCATAATCGCCGCCTTCACTCTCCCAAGATAACGAGGGCCGCTGATCTATGAGACAGACTGTGTGTTTGTAAGATGCCCTGAATTCGTTTACAGCCAAATTCAAACCAGGAATCTGGGCAGAACTAAAAGAACATTGAAGGTCAATGACAAGAGTGAGACTGAGGTGGATGGGTGATAACCAGTGTATGTCTCTCTGAATGTTTGTCTGTCTCTGTTACTAACTGCACTGACACTGGCATCCCACACTGCAATCCTGCTTCACTTAATTTCATGTTGATATGGTACTTAACTTTACCTCTGGTGTAGCTTATTCACGTTTTTTTAGAGGGCATCAGTGTGTGCACACAGTGTGTCTCCCACCTTTAAAAAGATACCTACCTCAATAGTGGGGTAAATGGTAAACTCATAGAGTCAAGCAATAGTTTGCTGGATTGATTGCTTAAGCACACACTGTATTCCTCTGGGAAAAGCAAGGAAAGCCATTAAGTAGACTCTGTCTTCTGGAACCTAGAGTGATAGATAGAATCTCTTTTACTTGTGGAACTGGGAGCTTGTGGATATGATCTCCTTGTTGGTGGCAGGGGAGTGAAACAATATGGTAGATGTCAATGTAGCAGAGCTATTTTACTAACCGGCAGTTTCAGACAGACAAAGTCCATCAGCTGTTTAGAGTATTTAGAGTTGTGCTTTTGCCTTAAGTTTCAATATAAGCGATAAGTAGTTGTTAGCTTATGTTTTGCTTAAAAACATATTTTGTCTGTTGCAGCTTGAAATAAAAGACCAAAGGTCCAAGAACTGAAATCCATTTCTTTTTCAATATGTCAGTAAGTCTTTGTGGTATTGTTAGATACGGATAAGATATTCTGTCAATTTTAGCCAATATATATTTTATTGATGTGTTTCGTCTATGTCTGCTTTATCTCAGTTTGTTAAAGGGTAATATTTAATTAATATTTCACGTTTTACTTCTCTCCTTTTTCCTGATATCAGTGTAAGGGATAAAAGCCAAGTGTGAAAGGGCATTTGTGTGTGTAATCTGTAATTGTAATTGGTGTAATTGACAAGGTTCTGAGTGAGAAGAGAAAAGGTCTGCTGAAATCAGTTCACCTCACATTGCTCTAACAACATAAACAACACTGGGAATATTGTATCTGAAATATGAATCTCCATTAACATTTTTAATTTTGTTAACCAATTCCCCTGCTGAATGTCGTTTTAAAATGCCAATGTTTTTCTTGGTGAAGCATAAGATAGGTGTTATTTCAGGTAGTTATTGGTATATTACCTTTTCTGAAAATGGCACTGAATTTAAAAAATGGTTGGAATTTCTTATTTCATAGTAGCATTTGATTTGTTTATTGCTACTGTAAGAAGAGAATAAGCTGTCATTTAAGTACCAAACATTATTATATTCACAATTGTCAAGTATTAATGTGATGTCACACGCAAAATTAGGAATGAAATCTTATGCTTTCGGTAACAAGAA
>JAODJW010000046.1:11255907-11266874 GCA_026777045.1 Hyperopisus bebe
TAATAATAATAATAATAATAATAATAATAATAATAATAATAATAATAATAATAATAATAATAATAATAATAATTGTTTGAGTATTAAACAAAGAAATACATATTATTGATTGCTTGATTGATTGAATAATTAATTAATCAATTGCTCTCCTTCCTACTGATACCCTTTTTCTTAATCTGGTCTTAAATCCTTAGGGTAAAATTCAGTTTCAGTAAAGTCAATATAAATATTTAAATTATATAAATATATTTAAGTATCAAATATTTGTAAAATTGCAAAATTGTTTGGCTATCATCATAATCACATTTTGTTCTTTTGAACAATGGTACATGCAGTTGTCTTTCGTATTGTTGTCTGTGCTTAGGGGAGCAGTGTCTGGTTGGCCTTTGTGGGTAAAAACATCCATTATTATTTTAATATTGGCTTCTAAATGTAGAAGAATTTGCCATCCAGAAAGGTCACCTCAGGTCATTAGAAAATATAAAGACTTTTCAGATATTTGTCTGATGGCTCCATGTTTTCCATTGATGTCTAATGGTGACGATTACAAATGTGGCATGGATGCTGTCATTACTACCTGATAGGAAAAAGGATTAATCTCTCCGATGCCAGTATCGTGCAATGAAAATAATGCATTTTGTGTGCACCTGGCAATAATATTTATAACTATAGAAATATTTTTGCCAGATTGAATTATTTGATTGCACAAAATAAATGTGACTGATATATAATGAATTCAAAGATGGTCCCAAATTTTAAGAAGCAATATGAGTGAAAAGAATAATAGTAGATATTGGTGTGCAGTAATGTTTTAGTTTACTTTTTACTTGAACATTTTACCCAGATAGTGAAGTGGTTATTAAATATGGAAATCAGCTTTAGGCTAAACCGTACGTAACAATGTAACGTATATGGAATCTAAGAAGAACTGTGTTATTTAGGCTATAAGATACACTAATAATATCATGATACATTTTAGCATATTTAGCTGTATCAGTAGCATGGCCGTTCTGTCCCAAGGGAGTTGTTGTTTGTTCAAATTTTAAAACATAATGTAACATTAGGTTAAATACTAAAGCAATAAGATGACAAGGTTGTGCTGCAAATTATTCTTATAGCACAGCGGTATGGTTAGATAAGACCATCTTCAATATCATTATACTTTTTATAGATCATTTTTATAGATATATGAAACATATTTTATGCATAATGGGCCACAAGTTTGCAATATAGAATGACTATAAGATGAGTAAATACCTTCCTTTTCAGAGGTGGAATGGTTATGTGTCTCATAGCCTTGTCCATTGTGATGTATATAATAAAAGCAATTTTAAACTGAGGTTAAACCTAGTAGCATGTAGAATTATAGTTATATGCTTCTCAGACTTTTTTCATTTATGAATATTTCTATATTTAAGTGCATATTTTGACATATTTGGCAGGTGTTTCCACGCTCCGCATATGTTTTCTTGTCTGTGCTGTTTGTAAGCTGGTAATTGCAAACCCAAGCATATCATTTTGTGTGCAGCACCAGGGTCCGAACTCTAGTTGGAGATGTGATCGCTAAAGTGGCAGCTTTTGCTTTGTATATTCTTATGTGATGAAATATCCCTCCTGGTTATGAAGAGCAATATATTATCCTTTACTTTATATAACAATAAGATGAAGAAGTAAAGATTTGAGGAGGAGAAAAAGAAGTACTGATTTTCTTTTCTCAGACTCAAAGTCCTTGCATAGTTTGCTCCTTGGTTTACTATAGTTCTTTGGGTAGTAAAGCAGATGTGTGTTTAAATTGAGGTTTTAGAACATGTGCAAACAATGCTTTTGTAAACAAATTGGAATTATTACCAGAAGGCTTTGGGTTAAAATCCCAAGACTTGAAGAGCTCCTGTGCTTGTATTTAGAAATGTAATTAAGTTCAATTTCTTTATTAAATACCCATCTGTAATTGGCTAAAGTTGTCAGCTATGTAAGTTGTATTGGGTAGTATCTGCTAAGCAATAAATAATGTTAAATAAGGCAATGCACAGTAGCACAGCACAACTCTGTCAAATCTTCCAAAGGAGCTTCAGGGCAACATTTGGAATTGGCTTCCACTATACGTCTTGAAGGAATTTAGTATCATCCTGCTTGATTGAGATGCACTGCTCTTCTAAGATTCCTGGTAGCTCTTGTAGCCGTCCCTGTCCGAGATTTGCTGTAGGGGGGAAGGTAGAGTACAGGAGCTCCTGCATTAAGCAGGGAGAAAATCGAAATTTGGGATTTGACCAACTGGGCCCCTGTACCTTCTTGGTATTTTCAGAACTGGGATTGCATAAATATTCATAATGGTAATATTTCCTTAATGGCAAAAAAGTATGATTTTGATATTTGCAGACAGCAAGAGTGAATGTTCACTTCATGCTTGTCTTTGGCCCCGTGGCTCCCCTGGTAAATAAACTGGACAAGGAGGCATATTCCACCAGTCATACGCGTCACAGTACAAGAGGAGATGTTGCTATTAGAATTATGGAGTCACAGTAGCAAGCTCTCGATTTAAATGATCTTTTGTTGATAAATTTATGACAGTGATGGTCCCATGTTATTAGTATATTGGTTAATCAGAATTCGATCATCAGTACAATTTTTTTGTGGAGTATTCCAAACAGTTAATTGTTACATATTTTCCATGCAGTAGTTATGAAGAGATGATCAAGTCTTTTTTCTGCTCAGTAATTAGCATGTACATGGACTTACAGGGTCAGTGGTAAAATAATTGCTATAAATATACCTCAAAGACAAAGAATTGAGAGACTCAGGTAAATAATCAATCGCCTCAGAGCTAAACACAAACAGATAAAGACACTAGTTCACACTGAACACACACACCCTGATTTCCTGCTATTAAACAGTCAGTTCTCCCATCAGAGGCTCCGTAACCTTGATTGGACACCTCTTCATCAAACACCTCCCCCCTCCTTTTCTCTCTGTCTCCCTTTTTTTCCTCCCAGCCAATCACACAGCGTCATGGAACTCACTCTGGAACCTGAATGGCTGATGCAATATGGGCAGACCTCTGATTGGCCTGACCTTAATCCAGGAACCCTCTTGGGTGATCTGATTGAATGACAGAAAGGGGAAATACAGCAACCGATCAACACTGGTCCCTTCCATTCAGCACACTGGATACTCCAGATTTGCAAATGATCTGTCAGGAAGCTATGCCACTGGGTGAATCAAAGCAAAGGGGAATCCCTCACTAAGTAGGCTTTTTGTGATTGGTTAGCTTGAAAGACACTTTTTTCCATGTGTGTCTTGGCTGGATGTTTAGTTCCAAAGAAGTGTTGCGACGATCCAAAGGCTGCATGGTGCAAAGTTGCATTGAGCATGAGAAGAACAACTTCTTCAGCTGTCATCGTGTTGAACGGCTTATTAAGCATTTGAGGACAGTTGTTTAACTGAGAAAATATTAGTAAATGAAATATTGAGAGGGAGTATGTCAGTGACACTGGTGGTAAGAGTTTTTTTTTTCCTATTTTTTTCTTTATATCACACCATTCCTTCTCTCACAACAGAAGCTTTTTCATTTTTCTAATCATATTCCTGCTTCTAAATTGCTTTTATTTCTCTTAGATTCTGTCTTTGTCACTCAGTCTCTTCCTACGTTTCCTTACACATCTTCCAGTTGACCTGTCTCTTACCTCCATGCGCTACTTATCTATATTCATTTTTTTTTAATCTCCCTCTTGTTTTGCCTGAGAAAAAAAAAAAAACACTTAGCATGCACAACCAAAAAAGAAATGTTGCATTTAAAAGTCTGGTATTAGTGAAGACTGGAAGCTGGGAAAAAAAATTCTTTATTATCTTTGTGATGTTGTGTACTACTAGGACAAAGATATTTGGACATTTCTCAAGTACTGTATTATTCTTCTTGTAAACATAACAATAAGGAGATCCAGTGATATGAAAAATGTTTAAATGTTATAGTTGTTTTTAATTCATTCAAGAACTTCTTCACTGACAATCCACAGTGACAATTCCTATTCAGAGATGTTCACCACCCTAGAATTTAAATCAAAGGTTGTTTTACCTGCTCCCCCCTCCTCGACGAATTGGACGTTGCTGTGACTCGTGCCCCCTCCCTTTTCTTGGTCCATGTGACCTGATGGACGCAGGATTGCGTCGCCGTGGAGCTCTGCTTTCAGTGACAAACAGACGCCACATGGATGAGAATCCTCCTTTGGTTGACCCTTAACCCCTCTGGCTGACTATTGGTCAATCCTTTCCTTCACCTTTTTCTCATGGTTTTTTTTACTTCTCAAGAAGGAACACCCAGCTGAATGGCTGCCTGGTTGACTTTCAGTGATATGCTAAGAGTAGAACCCAGGGTAGTGTCTCTAGGTTCTGTTGCATTATTGTTTCACGGCTCTGCCTGGACTCCTGACCAGTGGGCTGGACATTCCTGCTGCTCCTCATCCTCTTTGGTTAAACAGATGACAAGATATGAAAGTGAGAGACGGAGAGCTGGCAGGCTGTATGTCTGAGTGAATGTGTGTGTATATACAGAATGTGACTGTATATTTTATGGTGTGGCTGTTTATACATGGGTTGTTTGTGTATAGGTGTGTGTCTATAGGCTGTACATACAGGGGTGTGTGGTGATTTCTCTTTTCCTCTCTAAGTTTGTGAGTGCGCGCGCGTGTGTGTATGGTTCGACGTGATATGTGTTTCCGAAACACAGGATGAAATTGACACCTTTACACGGCAGGGACACTGGAAGAAAGGGAGGTTCACAGGACAACACAGAGGACCAGGAGCACCTTGGAGAAACACATATAGAGGTGTTAATTGCACAAGAGTGTAAATTTTCTCATGCAGATACGGAAACATGTACAAACATCTGCAGACCCTGACACTCAGATAGATAGAATTGCACACACACATACACACACAGAAAACTTACTTGATTGTACTGGCATATTTAAGCTCTGTCTCCGCTTTATGCACATCGTCTCTCTGACTTTCAAAAACATCCACACGTACCTACACATTTGATACATAGACATTCACTTACTTTGTCAATCTTTCTATTGCTTTTTCAAACCAGCTGAATCATTTTGAGGTGTTTTGGTGTGACCAGGCAATTTCTGTATATATAGAGTGGAATACGTCTTTATATGACATCTTCATTACTTTTATTGATTCCTCTTCATTTTTAAGAAACAACAAGTATAAGTATGTACCATAAAGCACATATACAGAGCATATACCCTCACCTAACACAATGAGTACATAGATACATGCACATACATGTTGGTTTACAATTTTTTTCTTTTGCTTTCTACTTTTGGTTGGGCTGTACTTTAAATTGTGTGACACGCTCATCTTAAAATCCCAAACACTGTCCTCTTTAACTAATGCTGCCGACTCCTCTCACTCCGCATCTCTTAAGGTAAACGTCTCTTCGATGACTCCCATGAATCTCTTGGGAGTGGCCAAGTGGCTCAAGAACTCCCGAGATCAACAGAGGCAGAATCGCCTCTCGCTTAAGGTGACGGCTGAATGTATTTTTATTTAAAATGTCCCACTTGGTGACTCTCTATCTATAATCCGATCACCCTTTCCTGTATACAGTCCATTTACTCCCTGTGGGCGGCTTATCCCCATTAAGGCCCCGTCCTTACCCACAATTCCTTGACTCACTTGTTCTTTACCTATTTAGGCCCCTCGATAAGCCATAAACTCCCACACCCCAGTTGCTATATTGAGGTTTAAGTGGACAGACATTCGGGGACATTGTATATATCAACCGAAAGAGTGATTATTAAAGTGTGCATTGCCGCTCTACATAGATTTTATATGAATGTTGGTATTCTGATGATGATGACAATAATGATGAATGTTATGATTATTCTAATGACTATTATAATTATTACTTTGATTTTATGGAAAACATTTCTTTCTGATGCAGTTGATGGCAATTTCTTTCCTTTTTTTGTGAATAAGCGGAAGTTTATATTTTTCAGGTGGTAGAATCCTGGAGATTTAAATAAATGAATTAATAAATTAATAAATTCAATACATTTGAAATGTGATTTGGGCACTTTTGTCAGATTATTCCTTAAGAATTGGGACATTTATTGTGAAAATTTGGTTCAGGCTTGTTATTTAATGCTTCAAAAACACCTTTTTAAATCATTCTGAAGCCACATTTTGGTCTCCTAATTTATGTGAACTGGTTGGGGACCTGTCCGATATCCATCTTTCCATCCACCCTCCCACAAAGTACAGGGCAGGCAGCATCCAGAATGGGACACCAGTATTTCCCTAGTAAAACTATGTTACATTTAAAAATCCTACTTTCCAACCTAACAGGTTTAGGTTTTTGCTGTACCTAGTGTGGAGGACAATATTAGAACTTCAACATACAGCACAACGTATAATTTCCAAACTATAGCCTACATTTTGAGCGATTGCATTATTAAAAAGCAAATGCAGTCGCATCCATAGTTCCTACTGAAAATGATTTCTAAACAAATACGTGATACAAAGATTATTTGCTATTTACACATGAAGATAGAGATAAAACGTTTATAGTCACTTCCACTTGTTGCGTTCGTGTGGTTCTGATACACTTGTTAGATTGTATCGGAGAGACGCGGCCATTTACTTGGGGGCGAAAAGCTGGGCTGCTAACTGTAGCTAACAGCAAAGCAGATTACGTCATAGGACATTTGTAAAAAGTGTGGGAGCCTGTAGCAGATACCAGAAGCTTCTAAAACCCAAACAAAGACGATGGCGAGCCAGTCCCAAGGCATCCAGCAGCTTCTGCAAGCCGAAAAGCGTGCAGCTGAGAAGGTCTCCGAAGCGAGGAAGAGTAAGTGACGCATCTTACGCTTATATCCCACCAAAAAGGCTGATTGTTCTGGAAAACCGTGCAAAACCAACTACATCGTCAGATTTTGGGGTGCTTCAGATACCATAAAATGTAGCAATGTATTTATGAATGGCTGGCATCACATGTATTATCAAAATTAAACATCCGTTGCATCACGCAAAAATGGCCAAGGATAATATGACACGTAATAATGAAAAACAACAGTCGACCTATCCAAATCCCATGCATATTAGTTATAGCTTTTATAATGTAATTGCTTTTTAATATGTCCGAAAATATTCCGTCGTGAGATATCTGCGTATCCGCAATGGCGCTCGTGGTTGTGTAACTATGGGAAAGGAGTTCGTCACGATACCATGAGCAATGAAGCTGCCGCAGATGGGTGAGATGAACGTGACTCAAAAACAAGGATCGTGAGCCTGTCGGTTAAGATGCGCTGCCTGTTAACCGGGTTTTGAAAAAATTTTGTATAAATTACATGGGTCAATGAAGAAGAATCAGCATGTTAAATGCTCCATCCATCCATCCATTTTCCATATCCCCAACCAAGTCTCTCCCAGATAACACAGCACGTGGGACACCCTTGTCCTGTTGTCAGTCCACCACAGGGAATGCATCCACAGAATACAGGGAATTAAGAGATTTGTATGTTTGTGTGCAGTTTGCATGTTCACCCTCTGTTTCTGTGGTTTTTCTCCTGGGATGATGGTTTTGTCCAGCAGTCCTTAGACATGTGGTATTAAATTTGACTGTATTGTGTAATTATCTGTGTGAGCATGTGCCATGTGATGAATCCAGGGCCCCCTGTGCTCTCTGAGATCGGTCGCATCCTCAACTCAACCCCTAATCAGTTATGGAAAATGGATGGACGGATTTTCATTGTAGAAATACAGGCAGTTCTTAACTGATGTAAGTAATCAATTCCACAAACCCTTACGTAAGTCAGACTTACCTTCCCATGTTTTCTTTTGTGTTCATACCCTAAAGCCAGAGTAATTGTTATTGGACAGTAGTAGGGTGAGAGGTGAGGTGGCGGCTTTGGGTTGGTCCATGGCCTGAATAGTGAAAAATACACAAGCCAAAAATATACTAATAAAACATAGTAAATTAGTATTAATTAATTAAGTGAAAAAGATAAAGTGCAAATTTACTTACAGATACATTAATGTACATACATAGATGTTACATTTCTGCAGTAGTGCTTGTGTAAACACGATGTACTTGCAACATTCAATGTATAATCCAGACTTACTTATGCCGGTTTTACGCATGCTGAAAGCTGTCTGCACATACTTTTAACTTCTGCAAAACATGAATATTCATATATTTTTCACTACTGGAAAAGTTTGGTTGAATATTTTACGGGCTTTTTTTTTTTCATTTTGCCCTTCATATGCCATAAAACCAGACTAAATCTGCTATTGGACAGTAATAGTGTGAGGAAATAGTGTGAGGAAACTTGTGAGGTGGCAGCTTCGGGTCCATGGGCTGAAAGAGCTGTGAGCTAAATGCTCCTTCTGTCCGTCCCAGGGAAGAGTCGGAGGCTGAAGCAAGCGAAGGAGGAGGCGCAGGCTGAGATCGAGCAGTACCGGCGCGAGAGAGAGCGGGAGTTCAACCAGAAACAGAGCACAGTAAGAGGGAAAGGCCTCGGCGTTCACAAGATCAGCTGTGTTACGTCCTTAATGTTCACAAACAGCTTTAGATGTTCACAAATGAAGACACAATAAACATTCAAGACATATAAAGTTTTATTTTTGAACATAGTGTATGGTTACACACTGTGGGATAAATTGTCACTCAAGAGAAAACAGATTATTACATGTTGTCATGTTTAAGATTATATCCATACATTTATGTACGGCAGGACAGTGATCTGGCAGTGTGCCAGATGTCAAGGGTCAAAGGTCATCTTAGGTTCAAGTGATGCCAAGCATGAGTGATGTTGAGCGTGTAACATGGAGTGGGTGGGTGTGGAGTTCACCGATGAATTGCATGCTGCTTTATTTATTAGATGCATTATAAAATGGCCATCAGGATGTACACACCCCCTCTCTCCCCCAGGTGTTAGGATCACAAGGAGGCCTATCCTCTGAAGTAGAGCAGCAGACACGGCAGAAGGTCCAGGCCATGAACAAGAGTTACCGTGCCAACCGAGAGCGGGTTCTGAGGCACCTGCTAGCCCTCACCTGCCAGATCAACCCCCAGATCCACTGCAACTACCGCTGCACTTCCTAGAGATGAAGACAGAATGAGACAGAGCGAGGGCGCTGTGAACAGAGGGAGAGACAGAACAGGCGGTTGGACAGGCCTAGGGAAAGCTAAACAGGAAGCACTTAGGTGTTGATGGGAATAAAGATGTGACTGCAAACATCATTATCATGTCATCCCTCTGTCAGGTCTGCAGATGTTGTATCCTGGTGAACATTGTGATAAATTGCACCAGATCCTTCTCCTGAGTCGACGTCTCTCCAGTGAACATCATACGCTTATGGAAGCTCAGTATGTTACACCAGTGGGGAGATTGCATGCGTGCGGGTAAAGGTGCCCGTGAGTCTCTTTTAGTTGTCACTGTGGCTTAGATCACACCCAAGCAAATGTGGAGTAATGTGTGCAGGGTTGATTATCCTCGTAGTTGTGTTTGAATTCTGCTTCCTTTGCCTGCGTGTTGCCGTTTCTAGGGCCGGCAGATAATTGGTATTGCAGGAAATATCACACCTGTCGTCATCTCTGTCAGTCAAAGCCCACATCATTGGCTGGCTGTCACCGGAATGCCAAGCCGTTGTTGATTTTGATCGTAAGCATAAATGAACAGTCTTCACGATGTTCCAAGTCCTGTGCTGTGGTTGAATTATTAGCATGAACTGTCAAACAGGGTTTCGTTAAATTCTGGGAACTTTGTCATGATTTCTGTAAGGTGTTGCATAAGCATGCTAAATATTACATGATGGGTATAGCCTAATTTGTCAGTATCTAAAATGTAGCCAGAGACCGCAAACCTTTATTAGTTATAAAAGCATGCATTTTTAGCTGGTATTTTTTCTGCGAAAGAATCGGGGTGGATTTGATATGTTGGATCTTGATTTTATTGGAAATGAAAATTGTGTTTTTCCTATAAAATCCTAAAAATCCATCTAAAATAAAGTGTGCGTATATATATATATATATATATATAAACACACGTTTGCTCTGCATATTGTGTGCATTGTCTCTTTTGTTGTATTATTTCCCTTATACCATTAAGTATAATGATGTACAACTTGTGTAGCCCTGACAATTGCACCCCCTCGGGCAGCGCTCCTCAAAGGTCGTAGTGCAAAAGGTACAGAACAAGTGAATTATGGGAAAACGTTTCATTTAGTAAATGACACACTGGTAAAACGCATTATTCTCACATTAATAGAAAGCAAGCAAATGTAATAATAAAAAAAAAATGGCGCATTTGCATGCCATTGTTTAAAATAAATTATGAATCATTATTATTATTAGGTTCCGTCAAATCAATGTGGTTTAAATGCCGTAAAAAATACATAGAATCACGGAAAACTGGGTTTTGAGACCTTGTCACATAAGGCGGTCTGAACTCCCGAGCGTGTAAGGGTACAAGCAAATAATACTCGTCTGCATAATATTTAAAATAAAGGGAGCTTATTACACAACTATGCTGTAGACGCCATAACGAACTTCTTGAAAATCACCTACCAAATGCCGCTAAGACGTTGATAATAACGGGCCACCAATAGGGGGCAGTGTGTTTTTGCGCATTTACCTTCTCAGTGAGCGACTTCTCGTGTTGACCCGGGAGAATGTTGCCGCCTGTCATGGTATCATGCACGTTTACAATCTGTTCCTTTAATTGTGTATAACTAAAAACATTGATTTAGATGACAGGACACTTGTAGCTATATGCATCCTGGAACCGACGCCCTGGTCTATAATTCAAAGGGAGTTTACCATCAGAAACAAAGCTGAAGACGAACCTTATTAAAACACGTCAGTTTTCTCTGTAATTCATTCCTCCTTTTGCCGTCTATACACCCTAACATGGAGGCGTTAAGGGCAACTATTCTCTTTTATGCCGATTCACACCCAC
>JAODJW010000046.1:11266974-11282372 GCA_026777045.1 Hyperopisus bebe
CCCCCCCCCCCCCCCCCAAAAAAAAGCATAAATTAGCAAGTAATTATTCATGCCTCTGTGTGAATTACATACTTACAATTAAACTTACAAGAGTATTTACTCCTGAGTAAATAAATATTTGCTGAAATATAAAACATAAAACTGCTGTATGTCTTGCTACCCAATCCTGCTACTCTCGATGGACGAGTTGGTCGTGGCAGGTAACCTACGCTGACGTCATCCGGTTCCAGCAAAGCGAACAGGAAGTTCCTGTGTGTGAAACAAGTGTGTGTAGTGGCCGGTGAGGGCATTATCAATGTTACAATTAAGAACCCTGCTTTTATTAATTATTATTATTATTAAATTAATAACAATAATGAAGATTTTGATATGTCAACTTTGTTCTAAACCCTCTGATTACATCTCACTGTATGTTTGCCAAAACACAGAAACCCAGTGAATCTGTGATATTCAGATGGATGTCGTTACAAAACATGAGTGATAAACCGTGAATGCTGTGTTATGTAAAGAAGATGTTTAAAAATAATCTTTCCCAGTTTACTATAGGTTTCTTCTTATAAACATGTTTTTCCCATAATACTCTGATGATATAAAGGAAATGAAAATCTAAACAGACAGGACTTTATATGAGCTGAGGTACAGAATTCCATTATTGTCAGTGTGCCGTTAGTAAGCGCAATGAAACTCAGACTTCACAGGGTCGGCCGTTTATCCGGCATCCCTGGAGGAATTTTTCAGGATTACAGGTTTTGCTCGAGGCCCCAGCGATGACGCCCCAACCCATGTCACACAAGCAGTTTGAACTGGCGACCTTCCGATCACAGCCACAGAGGCCTAGCCTGCAGAACCGCGCACTGCTAAAATTTAACTGTAAAATTTACAGTAAGTGTAGGTGCCAGTACAAAATAAAAAGTACCTAATAGTAAAATATTAGTTAACTTTTGAAACTATCTAGCATAGTCCTGCATATCTACAGGAGAAGTTGGTCATGTTTTTACAGCCAGGAGTACATTAACTGTAGATCTACAATATAATCCAGTGGAGGTGTATAACTGAAATTACAGCACAGGTTTAGAAAAATCATAAAATTACATTATAAACTTGCGTATTTCACAGTAAATTACAGCAAACGCTCTGGAAATAAGTTTTTGGAAACCGTTCAAAAAAACGACTTTTCCTGTACCTGATGGTAAAAGTCATTCAAAATCCATTAACTTACTGAGCAGATACATGTGCTCATTCCACGTCTTCTCCCGCTTTCCAGATGCAACATCTGATGCCTGCATATGTGTAGTGTTTGTGTGTGGTGTATCCAGTGTGTTTTCAATGTGTTTATGCGCCGTGTGTAATGAGAGGTGAAGGAGTCTGATGATGTGAACCGTTTGAGCTGTCAGTAATCAGGTGGGATGAGGAATATTAAAGTTTAAAAGGGACAAATGTGACAGCTGCTCAAGCATTACGCGAGAAGGCAGTATAGAAAGAACGTGGATTTGAGAGAGGAAGAAAGAAAGAGATAAAGAGAAAGGCAGGCGGATTTCTTTGGGTGATCAGTCTTGGGGAGTCTTGCAGTCGGGGGGCCTTTACAGTAGGTACCTGCCGCAGTGGATGCCACTGGAAAAAACACAAATCCAAGCATTTCGCTGTCGTTCATCTTCATCTCAATTATGCTTATTTAGGCTAAAATCAGTGACAGATGAACCTGACCGGGCAAGAAAAATGAAATGTGACTATAGCTACATTAGCTTCTGGTAGAAGAGAGTCCGCTTTCTCTTTAAAGTGAGCCATCAAGAGTAGCAGCATGCATGGGATTAGAGAATTTTCTACTCCTTACTTCAACAGAATAGTATGTACCGCAGTATTTGTTTGCTTTTGCCAAAAAAAAATTAAAATCTTCTCTTTCGTTTCAAAGCCCCTGTGTAGTCTTTGGTAAACATTCACAAACAGAAGTGGTCAAATACTGACATTCAATGAACACAATACAATTTTTTTTCATCTTTAACATACATTGTTTGGTTACTTATGGGTAAGGTTAGGGCTGAGTAGGGATTAAAGTCGTCATGTTGGGATTAAAGTCATGGTCTTGGAAATGAATGTATGATCCCCACAGTGATATAGAAACCTAATCTGTGGGTGTGTGTGTTCTGTCTATGTATTCCTGTTTGCATAGGTTTACTCTGGGTGGTCAAGTTCCCTCTCTTAGTATAATAAGATGTATTTAGAAAATGAGCGAATGCCCAGTTGAAGCCATGTTGTACTGATGGTTACCCAAGGAATCATGCCCAGATCTGAACTGATGTTGCTCTGCCAAACAGTTCTGAAAGGCATTCCTGTCTCTCCTGTCTCCACCTTCATATGGTGTCGCTGTGGGCAATAACGAAGGAGAGCAGGTAAAACCTGGGGTTAAAACAGTGGGGACTTATTTCTCAGTGTTACCAAAATAGCAACATGACTCACGAGGCAGGGTAACCTCAAAAAGGTTGGTTCCCCATTTTAAAATGTTATTTACAGGCCAAAAGTAAACAGTCTTATTTTTAGCTCATTTTCACCATTGTAAACTTGAACAATTGCGTTTTGATTTCTTCTCCACTCTGGATCTGGTTTAACAGAACTGAGCAGAGTAAGCTGTCTGCAGGAGTTTCTCCTAACGGCTGTTTGGTG
Source organism: Hyperopisus bebe (assembly GCA_026777045.1). Classification (NCBI taxonomy): domain Eukaryota; kingdom Metazoa; phylum Chordata; class Actinopteri; order Osteoglossiformes; family Mormyridae; genus Hyperopisus; species Hyperopisus bebe. The sequence goes on from JAODJW010000046.1 coordinate 11,269,633, forward strand.
CTGTGACCTTCACATGTCTTCCGCACCTTTGTTTGAGCAGTTTTGTCAGATAATGTGAGTCCGGCTTTAACCTGGACCCACCACAATAGTTTCAAACAGAATCCAGGTTATTCAGTGATTTAAGGTAACCACGTTGTATTCTAAGACACTTTCCATTACATTGGAATTTACTATAGGTTTTATTTGTACAGCCTTCGCATGTGATGTTTAATGTTAAAGCTGACTGTGAGAGATGGAGATGCCATCCGTGACGGTGATTTTATGTCATTTGAGGGAACACAGCAATCCCATAAAGGTTTGCATGGAAACTCAGTGATTCATTGCACGCTTCTCTTCTATTGGTCGCACTCGAGTTTCGACCCCGTTTTGGGTGAACTTTTATGGCAGTTTTTACTCAACCAACACTGGGTAAAACCTGTCTCATCATTGGACCTCATTCTAACATTCCACGAATGTTAAACTTTAAAGATATGTGTGAGCTGAGTAATAGTAATAAACAGCATTCATAACTACATGACATTTTCACGGGCCCTCCTCGTTTGTTTATGGTGGCTCTGTTAGTGTCGGCCGTTTTTACTCAAGCTCCCAGTTGTTAAGAACGAAGCTGGATCTGTTTCGCCTTTTGACTGTTACTATTATCCTGTCTCTTCTGCCGCAGTATCTTACCTTGCAAACATTTCTCTCTGTCCTTGAGCATAAATGATACTATCTAGTGACAGAATTTATAGATTCTGGAGTTTTATAGTGGAATTAAGTGCAGCAGAAATGGCAAGAATGGTTTTAATGTGCTAAATGCTAAACGTAAAATATGAGTAGTGTTTCATATGGGTATACTGGGTTTACTGCTGTCTCCTGTGTGAGAGCCAAGGCTGTTTGTCACGGTGGATGTTCTCTGTACTCGGTCTCCTCTGAGGACAGTAAATGTAGGAAACATCCAATCCGCTGCTCCTTCCCATCCTGAGTCGTCCGCACATGACAAAACTCTCGCCCTCGCTGAGCTCAACCTGATTGCTTTTCTCTGCAGTCCTGCTGCACTGGGGCTGCTCAAACATGCAGCGTTGCAAAGGATCCCCAGATCTGAAGGGGCTATGTGAGAGTTCAGGATGCGATGCTCATGCGTGATTGTCAAAACCCGGAGTAAGACTTCCAGCTGGGTGCTGATTTGTGACCTGCCCATTGTCTTGGTGACCTTTGACCCCTCACCTCTGGGCCCTTGGCATCCTTCTCTCCTACACCTTACAGGAGTGATGCCAATTGACGTGTCCCCTTTCCTTTTCTCACACGGTTCTGCATTGCCTGTTTGCGTTTTACATCCTCCCTTCATTTATTCCAGTGTATTTAGTGCACCTGCACACTCTGAACTTTTAAGATGCTTTCAACAGAAGCATCTGTTAAAATTTAACAGTTAAATGACAGTTAAATGAATAAATATCTGTTTGAAAATTCTTAGCCTGGCAGCACAGTCCCCGTGAGAGGTTAGACATCCCTCGCTGAATCTTAATGAGTTAAAAGCTTTTGGAAATTTTAGCTCTTTGTCCCTCAGATGCCTCTGTGCCGCTGTTTTGTCCGACTCGGTGTGGCCATAGAGGCCATTATCCTTGGGTACCACTGCGATTGACGGCTGAAAGCTAATAAACTGTGTAATTTGTAGTTCCAAGAACATAAAAGGCTATAGATTTTCTGCTTCCATTTATAGCGTATTGTATGACTGTTCTTTTCTCACTCTGTCTTCCAGTCCTCTCAGCTAATCTGCCCCTTACCCCGTTTTTTACGTTTTAGTTAGCACACACTTTTATCCAAATTAATATATATATTTTTCAGAAAAGAGTGTCAGACAGGCTCTGGAAACATTAGGTTTTGCTTAAGGGCCCAACTCTGAATTCATGCTGCTGCCCTGGGATTTGAACCAACAACCTTCCAACCACAGACACTCTAACCTACAGACCACACACTGTCCCCCCAGTGATCTATACCGCTACCCCCAGCCCCCTTCACTCCAAAGCACATTTTCTCCACCCTTTGTACCCCTGCAGTGACCTGTCCCTCTGCCTCTATGATGTGATGATGCGCTGACCATCAGTCTGTAAGCAAGATCTACACTGCAGCTATCACCGTGAAACCATTCTGCAGTGTGTGTCTCGAAGTCAGGACCCTATACTGTCGATAAGTTTCTCCTAGGACAGTGAGGGACAAGGTCTGTACCTTCTCACTGCTGTAACAGAGGGTCACACAGTCATAACCTTTCCATCAGACTTTTCATAGACCCGGGGGAGATTCGCATGTTTTCACATCGATGCTGCCAGCGATGGAGCTTCTGGGCGTCACGCAGCGAGATGAACAAAGATCGACCTTCTCCCTTCCGAAGAAGGACAGATATCTCGCAGCGTGTGTCCATGTCACTGAAAGACCAACCAGTGCCATCTTGCAGCTACAATATAACAACACCTGGTCTTTACTGACTCCACTTCTGTAAATCCTATTAAATTTAGTGAATTAATGATGTGAAACTCATAACCATACTCGAGTCGAAGGGGTTCGGAAACAGCTGGCCTGCTTTTGATGCAGGTGCACAGTTCAGTGCTGAATCCCCACTACCTGACGACGTAACGAGAATGATTCCACGACTGGCGCCCCTCTGGGTATGCAAATTCTCCCCGTTCTTTCTGCCGGCGCTGTGGGTCATTACATAATGTCTTTGCTTGGCAAATGCATTTATGCAAAGTGATTTATCAGCTCTGAAGTTACATATGTGCCCACTGAGCTGGAAACTCATCTTGAGTGTAAGGGTGCAAAAGCGATACCCCTTTGGGGAAGAACACTTCATTTTTTTCCTAAACCATTGCACTACAGCTGGTGATCCTGTTTGAAAACCTGCCTTGCACAAAACGCAATGAACTGATTTCCCTAATTCATTCTATAAATGTGATTAGTTTCCCTGAGGTGGTCTGGAATTTAAATATATCTGCTGTGGCACCGTGTGAAAAGCAGAGTGGTCGACAGTGAGCCTTGTTAAGGATAATAGCAGGCGAGGTCACTGGATAGCGTGCAGTGGAACTGGGTGTTTCGGGAAATCGTCCTAAAGTGGTGTGAGGTCGCAGTTAGGGTAAAAGCTGTTTGTTTTTTATCGCTAACAGGGAGCACAGCTGTCACCCTCTTACAGGTGTTTTTGGTTTTAATCTCTACCCATTCACATATACAGTGCTCGACAGTATGGGATGGGATTCACTCAGTGGATCCAGGGTTGCATCACTGCAAGCGGTGAGTCTCTTATTTTTTTTTGTGCATCTGCAGAGAAACAATAAAGTTGACTTTGACTATTTTGCCTACCTCTCTGTCATCTTTCAGTGCAGCCTCCTTATTAATCATTACTGTTTTTGGGATCCCTGCAACGGACTGACATCCTATTCTGGGCGATCCACAGTCTTATGCGCTATGCTGAAACTGGATGGATGGATGTTTCTTACATTTAGAGATATTTACTTAACCTATGTCTGCCACTGCTGTGCATTCGATATGTGCCCCACACACAAGGTGTACTTGACTCATTCAAATGGGTTTCTTACTGACAGCCAGCATAACAACCTAAAGTGCTGAAGCTCACTGTGGAGGGTTTGGCAGAACTATAAGGGTGTAGTTTTGACAAGGGGGGAGTTTTTTCGAAGCTGAGGAAGCCTGCAGGTCCTAACTGGGCGCTGAGAGCTACAACTGTAAGCACAATATGGGCTTTCAAACAGCCAGCGCTCCAGGTCGATATGTAAAATCCCCCACCACCAAATTTGCGTAACAGAAAAGTGTAGCGAATAGCTCATATTTGTAAACATTTTACTGATCAGAGGTACATGCCGTATTGAGTAGGATGGTATGTGAATGACATACTTCAATTGATCCCACAAACTACGTATAACATGGGTTCATGGACTAGATATCAGTAATTTCTTGTGACTCATTATTTTCATACACATTTGAATGAGAGGACGTTTGAAGGGGGGCCGCTATGCATCTGCAAAGCTGGTCCAGAAACTCTCTGATATTTTTGTGCGAGCATTTTCTTTGGGGGGGTTACAATTTATCGAGTCTGTATGTTATGATTTCAGGCACCAGGTGCATTATGGTTTATTGTACTTTGCATTGCTTATTGCTTTGTGAATAGGGCACGTCAACATTTCATGTTTTTAACGTCAATCACGGTGCTGTTTGAGATGTAACACTGATCTTGGGCATTTATCTGCTCATAGATAGAGCTGCAATTCACTTAGTCATCACAGAGAGAGAGTGAGACGGGGACATTTTCTTGTCCACCATGATGAGACTGCTAGTGCAGGTATCTATAAACTCCTACGTTTCAGTCACCTTGCAAGCCTACATTTCCATATATCTGACACGGGATTCTACCAGGTACTATGGTTTCCACTTGTGTCTCTGGACTGCCTACAGTGTGTGAGCCTTCCAATAGACTGTCATCCCATCCATGGTCTCCCCTGCCTTGTACCCTGTGTTTGCTCATATAGCCTTCAGGCTCACCACAGCCCTACATTGGATAGACTTTTAAAAAATCATGTATGGATGGATGGATGCATGGATTCTGGAACTCAACCAATATTGAAGGATGTCGTAACTGCCTTTAGAATGATAATGAATATTGTTTAAGCTTCCGTGATAGAATATTTTAGCTGTGTAAGGATATGCGCTAATACATTTACATACCTCTGCTCACTAAAAAAAAAAAAAAAAAACCCGGTCAGCAACAGGATCAGGAGCTGAGGAAGGTGACGAAGCAAAGGAGGAAGAAAACGAAGCGAAGGGGGAAGGATTTCCACAGTAAAATCTCCCATATATGTCAGCAACAGAAAAGCCTCAAAATGTTTCTCTTAAAATTGGTTGCAAAATCATGAAAATGCGGAAGAAATTTCTTATCTTGTGTAATTTCGTGCATGATCCAGCAGAGTGAGAAGGGTAGTCATGATACATCTTTAGTTTCCTGTTGAGAAAGCTGATGTTTTGGTGTTAGGACTGACATTTCTCTTAGAATACCATTTACAATGTAGCTTCCTTATAGATCCTTTAAAGTAGCACTGCACATGCTAATGTATCCCCTGCTTGTCCGTGTCATGCTTGTGTCATGTGTCTTGTATGTTATAAACTAACCCGCCACGCAAAAGGAATAGTCTTATCTAACTCATGGTGGAATGCGTTGACAACTGGCATTAAGTATTAACCGGCCTTTTGAAACACCTATTTCGCTTGAGAGGCTGGTGAAAATGGAAAAGCGGCAGTATTCGCCGAGGTTCGCCGGAGCTAATGAGGAGAGAGATGTAGAGAAAGGTGTCCATTATCCAGCAGGTGTAAACCAGCTGTCACCAGTCACTTTGACTGCAAGGCCAAGGCCAATCTGAAATCCTGTAATTGTACAGACAAAATCACACAGTCAGAATGCGGCAAAATCATTCATGTCATAAATGAACAAATATAATGGTACTGTAACCAAAATCTATTTTTTGCATATTCCTGTCCATTCAGTTTCATTGCCCATTTGCACCACTGTATTTTAACTGCATTTTTCTGGCTAATGTCCCAGTATGTCATGTTTAAATGTCTTATATATTTAATCACTGTTAAATCACATTAAGCTTCCTCTCACCGACATGTGTGTCATGGAGAGTAAAATGGTAGGCAGGGTTGTCAGCTAGCTGGCATAAGATTTTCCATTCCAGACAAGTCTGCACGCCCATTTACATGTATGTAACAATTTTATTACCTTGTAAATAGTTTTTAGGGTTTACAAACTACCGCAACACTTTTCATGTAGTGAATTTTAGGTTTATAATAGAATAATAGAGATTTGCTGGAAGATTTCTTGCGTGAGCGTGAGAGTCTGAGAGTCACAGCAGATGCTTGAGAGTTGACAGCCCTGGGTTGGTGAACAGAGATCAACAAAGTGTCATCATTATTATACACTAAGGGGAATTTAGGGACAAATTCACCTAACTGCATGTCTGTGGACTGCGGGAGAGAACCTGACTGACACAGGAAGAACAAATAAACTTAACAGGCAGAGAAATGTGAGATTTAATCCCCTCCCTCCCCTTCTGCAGTGGTACAGCTCTGAACTGTAGTTCCACTCTCTTACTGATAAATTATTATTATTAGTATTATAACGTGAATTCAGTCTGACCCTGATCAATGTCCCAGTCTGATCCCAAGTCAGCCATTATCCTGATGCAGCAAAAATTACTGTGTTTTCTCCCTCGATTATCATGAATAATGAGAAATGTAATGTAATAAGCCTCAATATAATAACTATGTACTGGATTTATTGAGTTTTCATATTCTATGCTGAATGACAGGAACCAGGCCATGGGCGCCCAAAGCCAATGTCACGCGCCCTGATTAATGAACTGGGGACATCCTGTTGCCTGATGCCTTAAAGTTTCTAATCCTGTGATAGACCGGCTTCATTAGCACGATAACAGCTGATACATTCCGGATTCCACATGCAAATCACAGCGACACAATTAATAAACTGGGGCCTCAGATCCATAAATAGCAGAAGCTGAACCGAAAGTAGCTAATAGCAGTGGGACCAGTTCCGTCGTTAACGTCCAAGCTGCGAAAAAACTCTCCGGCAAATTACCAATTACATCAATGACAATTACACTTTTATAGCCAAATTATCAATTACATCAATGACAATTACACTTTTATAACCAGTTATCTTCTCGTTTCCGCATCCCTCTTACAGAGGGGCAGTGACAGCAATAGCCTGGGGCCTGGAGCTGGGTGGCCCCCCGAGGGCAGCCAATCGAAAACTACTTTGCAATTACAAATCCGCTTTATTTGTGTAACGTACGTTATTTGTGTAAAGTATTTATTTGTGTTTTTCACAAAAGTGAAAATAAAGGTCTTGTGTTTATTAAATTCTATTTCTCAATATTATTCATTTTACCATGGCAAGGGAGGGGGAGTGGGGGAGTTTTTTCTTTCCTAGGGCCCCCAGTTTCTCTAGAGTCACCTCTGCCCTCTTATGTACCTTATTGACTTAGTAAGAAGCGCCAAGGTCAAGGAGACCACGGGCTCCTCAGTGGACCTTCTGATACCTACGTCGCGTATCGCGAGGCTTCTTGCTTAGCTGGATGACTTGTCGGTACCCCAGTTTAAACTGACTTTATCTTCATTCACTTACATTTAGCCCAAACTACCTTAAATCTAACAAATTATCCAGCTAAGCAAAAACCCAGCTTGGTGACACAGGCCCCTGATAATCTGTATTCAGAGAGGGAAGATTTAACAGTCTTACAGGCCGAAAATAACATCTGCAAATGCTGCATCTATAACTTATTTTATATTATGACTGAATTGCATTTTATCTTGAACAATTCTCATTGACACCGTTAAAACAAGTTTCATTGGCTTCATATTAAAATAAAACACCTACAAAACACTTATTAAAGTGTACAGTTAGAACAGTTAAAGTGATTTAAATTACATTAGCACGGTGTCATCACAGATGTGCCACTTTAACCCCTGGTTGTCAGGGAAGCACCATACATGAAAAACATGAACACGTACGTTTTGTAGGCTATATCAAGCTCATCTAGCTGTGTCTGAAAGGCGTGTGCGAAACAAAAAAAAACGGAAATATTAAAATAGCTACACGGGGTATTCCCATTGTTTTAGGGGATCAAAAGCCAAACACTGTAAGTACAGAGCGATTCGGGGCGTGCAGAAGAGGGCACACAAAGCGTCTTTTATGGCTCTGACCAATGGGAGCGGCCGTCGCGTTTCGGGGGGCGGGGCCTCCAGCGTACACTTTTAATTCGTCTGCAAAGGAATTCCTAGTTAGAGAAATTACTCACTCGGTACATAATTAATTTTAACTAGTTAGTTTTTATGGAGGTCTAGCAGTACTGCAAACAGCTGACTCGTTGATTTATTCCACACTCCCATCCTTGTCAAGGTATGATTAGATATATCTGAAAACATAAAGCTCACGACAAAGATGATCGTTTTCACTGGTTTCACTATTGTGATGCACTGGTTTTGTTGGATGAGGGTTATTATCGCAGCATGCCGAGTCGCTCGGCTCACGTCGTTGTTTTTAATTGCCCGTTGTAGTACAAATTGATTTTGAAGCACTTTTTGTTCTGAATTTGCCGTTGCAGAAGTCTCGGGGTATCAGGGCGCCTGGAGGTAAGATCTCACGAGAACTGGCGGAAAATATGAATCAACTCCCAGTTTCCCTGCCACTTGGTATTTCGTTTAAATGGGCGTTGGTGCGGCTTGTTCGCCGAGACGGTTTGCGAGTTCGCGTTCATTAAAAGCTGAAATTACAGGCTATTAATTTGACATTCAAGTGTTTTCTTTAGTTGCACGGCTTCACTCAGCCTTTATTTCCATCTCTTACGGTAAAAGATATTGTTCAAAATATACGGGTAAAAGTTTGTCTCCGGTAAGCACAACAGTTGGATTACAGCGTTACACATTTTTTTAAACAAAAGCAGACAGGGCTTCTGTTCCAATAACTTTCCATTCTGGCAGTGGTATCATATATCCCGGAAGATTTGTATTGTAATTGTTTAACCCTAAAGCATTTTCTACCTGCATATTAAGATGCTTGCCAACGTGCAAAAAATAGCGTGGCTCGTGGTTTATATTTAAGAAGGACATTATCAGCATCCAGTTGACGTGGGAATTGAACAGATATGGAGAAAAGTTGACTACATAATTAGACCATCTTCAGTTCATGTATATGAAACCGCCTCCTTATACGTATATAATTAATATTCAGTTGCTGGTAAAGATGCTTGAGGAGTGAATAGCGCGGCAGATTCCCAGCGAGCCCGCAACTCACCGAAGTTTCTTCATCTTTCTTTGGACCGCTTACGACCACGTTACTCCAGGGAAAAATAGCAAAGGTTAAATCAGTTCAGTGAATGAGTAAGCGGTTAAGTCGAGTGCTTAATTACCTAGGCAGGCTTAAACCTTGCAAAAGTGCAGCTCTATGACAAAGAGAAGCTCAGACAGATACAGGACAAGTGTGAAGGTCACGTGTGACATGGACACTTAGAATCCCGCGCTGCCGTTGCCTTGGGCCATCGGTAGTAAAAATAGATCAGTTACGAGGCTGTGGGAGAGTGAACGGTTCACGTATAATCGAATGTAGCTTGATATCTGTAATCCTTAAACTGCAAATGCAAGCTGATAAAAGATCGATTGACAGGTGACTTAAGTACCAAATATTCACTTCCACTGCTGCACTGGGGTTTTGCAGATAAGATCATCAAGAGTTTGTACAGTGTAGCCATGTGAATCGGAAACTAGAAATGGATGGATGGTTGATGTGGGCAGGGGAGCTGTGCAAACGAAATTTGTGGGTAGGCAGTATTAAAAAGCCACACACGAGAAAAAAACACACAGATATTAATGTTCTTAACTTTATGTGACATACATTTAAACACGTTCAGCTAACCTTGCTTACTGCTGCTGAGGTGTGTGGTGAATGTCACGACATAACTAGCTGATGATCTGTAGGGTAATCGGTAGATGACAAGCATGATGAGGGATCGGAGGGGATTGAAAAGCTTAATCACTGGCCAGATTATCCTGTGAATGATGAGGGACAGGGAGGGGATTGAGAGGTGTGATCTGATGGAGGAAGTTCGCTCATTGGCCAGATTATCTTGACTGCAATTTTAACAACATGTTTGTCTCAGTCAATGTAAGCACATTATTAGTTGACTGATTAATTAATTTGTACGTTACATTTTTACAATATATTAGCTAAATTGATTGGCACAACTGCACTGGTTGCAGGTGTTTGGTGATGGAGAGCTTGCAGTGATTTCAGGCCTGAGTTACAGCCTGAGTCCTTACTGGTTCTTGACTGCGGACTGGGGCTATTGGCTCAGTGGCGCAATCCTCCCCCTGGAAGATTTGGTTGTGGTTGTTGCGACATGAGATGAAAATCTAAATCTCAGCTTCACGCCGGGTGTTTTTTATTGTGGGCTGTTGTGCTTGGCAGAATTTCAAGCCTGTGCAAGACTCAAATTCCTTTTTATGTTCAGTGTTTCCCAGGAAGGAAAATACACACCTGGCATCTTTGTATGAATGGTACCCCGTCTGGGTACCAGTCATACAGGTAAAATAGCTGGGGGGGGGGGGGTGGTTGGGTTGGGGTTGGTGTCACGCCAGATTGATGAGCGATGTCCATTTTTTTTCCAAATGCAATTAATGAAATGAACCGACCCCTCCACAAAACTCCCAGTGCCGGGGGCCAGTGGAATGGATCGATCCGCTGACCTGGGAGCTGGTTGAGGTTAAAGGATAGATGTACAGATGTTGACAGTATGTTTGTGTTCTGTGTGGGCTTTGCACCATAGCACAGGTACAGCCATAACGCTTAGTAACGGGCTGTGCTCCCCGTGACAGTCAGTTCTTATGCACCCTCACAGCCCCATGTGCTTCGCTCTGGTTCCAGGTCAGTCTCCTTTCGCTTGTGGGCCGATTCCCACTCTGTGGCGGAACATGACGGCCCCAAGGCAGCTTCGCCCGTCAAACGGGTCGGCCGGTCAGGACACACTGAACTCTCGCAGCGTTTTATTTCAGCATGATGGGGAGGCCAGTTACTTGTGAAAAAGAGACTGCTTTTCTAGAGGGGTGGGGCTGTGGATTTATTTTGTCACTTGGAGCCCTAAGTCCGTGAGGTGTCCTACGCTTCACACATCACATATTTCCAGTAATGAAAATGTCTGGCCCGTGTTACGTGCTGTCAGTGTCTTAACCCTCCCAAGGCTGTTATGACAAGTCATTTTACTTTCACACCCGATATTTTTCATTGGAAATTAATATTCCAGAGATGGGTTCAACTAGTGACTCGCTCTTTCAGTTGAAACTTGAGGAGCTTCTGCAGTTCTTGCACAGCTGATTGACATGTTCCTTCTCTGTTGCATTTGGCTGACACTTTTAATGTAAAGCAACGTCATTTTATGCATTTCTGCATTAGTATATTTTACTGGAACCTGCCTGAGGGTATGCCCCTGCTACAGATTTGAACTGCCAGTCCAGTCTGAAAATCTGCATCTTTAACCATTGCGCCACCTACTGCCCATATAGATTTTGGGTCCATATGGTCTTGTACTGTTCATTTCTCAGATAGTCTTTTTGTTTCAAGCCTGTTTACAAATAAACATTGCTCTCTGTACACCATGGTATAGACAGATCATGTTGTGCTAAAACCTACGATGTACGTATTCCAGCTGTTTGTTTTAGTTTTCTAAAAATGGTGCGTGTTTTGTTTCTGTTAGTCACCGTCGATGTTTGTGGAGGTAGTGAATCAGCAGCACTGATCGCTTCAGCAGGCAGCTCAGTAGCTGTCCTTCCTCACGCTGTCCATCTTAACAACACGGTATCCTGTCGGCCAGGTTTACAACATTGTGGAAAGAAAAATAGGCTCTTAGCCTCTGTTGGTGCGTGAGGAGGTGTTCGGCGAGCATCGCGGGGGGGAGACGTCCCCCGCCGAAACGTCATCTGATCTCTGCCAGTCCGCCGTTCGGTGCAGCAGGAATCATCGTTGCCTGTACGTAGCTGCGTTCCAGCATCTGTCTGGATCTTCTGCTTACTCGACAGAAAATGTTGCCAGATGGTGCTTTTCGGGGCTGCGCTCGGATAATCGAGTCTTATTATTCTAACTCCATACCGGCCTCAGAAAGCCATAAACTTTGTGTGACTTTGGGGGTTTAATGTCCCCCCTCAATACCATCGTCCCGCTTTGGGCTTTTCAGTTTGCAGGTCTGTTAAGTGAATATGAATCTCAAAGCTTTATGAATCATAATTAAAGCAAGCTGGGAGTGCCGTGGTTAGTAGTGGGGATTTGGGGAAGTAATCCTGCTGGATTTTGTTCAATTAATCTCTACGGTTTGGCTGGTGAGGAGAACATCGAAAGGCTCTGGTTTAATACTCCGCATCAGGACTATGGTTGCAGCGGCAACTGTGACGGTAATGATAGTTAATTATAATCATTGATTATTAATTCCCATATGAGAGTAGTGAGGATAATCACAGCTTTAAAGAAAGACAGCAGTCCAGCTGGTAGGTGGCGCTGTTTTGAGAAGAGCCCTATAGATATAGGGGTTTAAGAGCAGGTCCCTGCTTGGTGGATCTCGGTCATGTTCTGGCAGGTGCCAGCCTTCTGTTAGACAGAATCTCTAGGGTGTGAATGACACGGTCGACTGTGAACTTTGACCATTGGCTAATATCTCCCTTGAGATGGCGACCGCTTCTGAGAGGCTGACGGAGGCAGTGCCTCCGTTTGATCGAGTCACGCAAAGGAGTTATAGGAATTTTGGAGAAGAGCCCTGAGGAAGATCGTAATTAAGAAGGTGATTAAAGCCGGCACGATGAGTAATTAGACCGAGCGCTCGTGATCTTCAGAGGTTAAGTGGGGGAGGAAAAGTCACCCCATCAGTGTCAAAAATGAAAAAACCTCAAGCTGGTGTGTGTTTCTATGAACAACTGGGATAATTATAAAGTCAACGGAGGTCAGTCGTAACATGAAACTTCTGGGAAATGACCTCTGTGTTCTGTCAGCCACACAGGTTCTAGAAACATCTGGACTTTTTTTCCTTTTTTTTGTGAAACCAGTATACTGCTACAACACAATGTCAGATATACACTGTGTGCAGAATTATTAGGCAAGTGTGTATTTTATTTGTATCTTCTCTTCCAACCAATATTTTCAGTCCAGA
>JAODJW010000046.1:11282472-11293842 GCA_026777045.1 Hyperopisus bebe
TTTTACAAGTCTACCTAACTTTTGCTCAAAAATATGTCCGAAAATAGTACTTGCCTAATAATTCTGCACACAGTGTAAGCACTGCAGCCTCCTTACTGTGTGCTGGAAGCCAACAGAATATTCTTAATACCAGCATGCTGGAACTGCAGACCGATTGCTGTCATCTCCACCATAAGATCCTTCCTCTCAAAGCTGTTTGCAGAGGCTGAGAGGACAGCATTATGTTACCAGCCATCCTCATTTGTCCTGTCGTTCGCAGGCTTTCAGTAACATTTATCATTTTTATTCACGTTCTGGAATATATTAACATCCTGCTAACACACAAATAGGATTATGGCCACGGGAAACGAATTCCCTGTCCTGTCTATGTTTGAATTACAAGAGGATTATGGGTGAAAATGCTATTACAGTAAACGTTAAGGAATATTCTGTCATTTAGTTGCCGCCGTCGTATGGTTTTCTTCACGCCATGAAGGTTGGTTTATGTTTCATTGGATCGGGTGCGTCTGTTCTTTTTAGAATCTTGCTTTGTGCCAAACAATCCATGTCCAGATATGGGAAAGTGAGGAATTGACGATTGTAGGTACGGCAGTGAATTATTAAAGCCCTGTGTGACTGATAGGGATTTTGTCTTAAGGGCTCATGGTCGCGTGTGGATGTTGTCATCTTCGTGGGCTTCAGAATCCAGCAGTCAAGGCCCCACCTCTGCAGAAATTGGCTGGCCGTCCAGTGGCCTGCCTGCGTCCTCCTTGGCCGCCTGCCCATTTTTTTCTATTTTGTTTTTTTTTTTCCTTTTTAAAAGAATGTTTTCGACTGCCGAGACTCTCACAGCTGTGATCTGTGCTCAGGCACAAACTCCCACCAAGATGTCCTACAGCAATAAGCATTCGCTATCAATAACAGGCTACTTTCTCCTGTGGGATTTTTTTTTTTTTAGTGAGGGCAGTCAGGGACAAATATATGAAAAAAAGAACCTATTGAAGCTTTTGGTTTATAGTTGTACTGAAGGAATTCAAACAGTCACACAATACACTGTTGTCCTACAGTATCTACAATTGTTGTGGAGGGCCGGTCTTTCTACAGTGTAGGATGTTATGTTCTATAAGTTACGTAGCTCTTTTTCTTTATTTCCTAATTGTTCAGTAAAAACTCTAACACTCGTTAAAATCAAATGTAATAGTCAATCATTTTTTTAGATTTGCGTGGACAGCGGGGCCTGCAGTAGTTAGCCAGTCACCTAGCCCCCCCCCCCCCCATTATGTGTGTTGTGGAGGAAGTGATGTCATCATCGATTGTCTTGGTAGGGGGGTCCTGCCAAGTAACGCTTTGCCTATAGGGCCTCTGAAAAGGTTGAATCAGCCCTGGTGGATAGAATAAAATAAGTCAGTTTGTCTTTGGAAATGTCGTGTCTAGGAAGGGCGTCTAAATTTTGTTGACTAGAAAGAGTCTCCCAATGGCTGTGCATCTCTGTGGCCCTTATGGCACTCTGCATCTGTTCATTCTGAGTGATTTGCTTATTCAGTTGACATTCGTTTGGAGTCAATCTTGAGGGGCGTTCCAGGCCATTCTCCGGCAGTTATTTAACCCCATGCGATCAACTGAATGCCATGCGTGAGAGGAAACCAGCGTCCGTGCTGAAAGCCCGTGTGAGCTCAGTGGGACGCAAACACAGCAGGGACGGAATTTCAAACCCATCGCATGTGATGCAACAAGCCCAGCGCTTCCCGTTTCTGTGAAACATGCTGGTTTGATCAGCCGACGAGGCTCTTTCTCTGCCTGTAACGTGGCTTTTGATTCTTGATGGAAATGGTTTCATGCAATTCATCAGCTGACAAGACAGAGATTTTAAAAGAATGCCCACGCAGTGAAATAAGGATTTCTGGGATGTGGGTGACCCTGTTAGATTGCAGTTAGATGCAGAGCTGAGTTACTCTGCTTGTATTTCTGCACACAAGGACTTATTCAATAACGGAGTTTCCCTTTAAAGAAGTGGCTTATTACTTCTCTGAAACTGGGCAAAAACATAAAATGTCTTTGTAACTACTGTAGACAGTTTGTGAAACGCATGTCCTTACTATGCTCATGTAGGTTAATGGTTTATGTTGGAGATGTCAGGTAATTGGTATGTTGGACAAACCTTTTGGGGGAACTGTAGACCAGATTGGACTGCAGACCACCAGTAGTGACTTAATCCTGGCTCTTCCATCACTGATTTATCTTGCTGTTTCCCAGTTTACTCGTCCTCACCTTGTCTGTGGGGAGTAGTGGTGTTACTCTTTAATCTGTCCCTCACCAGCACCCGTAGTTCTCATGCTCCTGCTGAAAGTCCCTTGGGCTCCATTCACCCTGAAATGACTCCAGATCAATATGATAAAGTCATATAATTAAATGTATTCAGTCCCGTACAGTCAGCTTCCTGGTTTAAAGTCATGCAGTTAGTGCCGAATCAGGTTTTTAACACCTTTCAGTTAGGCGTATAAAGTTATAAATAAGAGACACATTGAACTATAAATCAAATTGACTGTTTTTATATGCGTATATCCATATTGGTTACTCCATGCAGTTAGTAGCTACAAACTTGGGCATCACTTTACAGTCGGACCAAACTTATGAAGGGTTTATGATTATAATTATTATTTAGGTTGTAACACTTTGTAAATCATTAACAGACAATTATAAACAAGTTATAACACGATTGTCTTTTTAGTAATGAGTTACTATCATTTATAAGTGGTAAAATGGACTTTATTGTGAAGCGGTACCCCATATTGACTAGTGGAAGGCATTAATTGTATCAGTGATGTGGTTTAAATTCCTGCTGGAGATCGAAGAGATATTTCAGAGACATTTTTTTATTTCTTTTATTTGAAAAGATACGGCTGTGCTGATCTGTCCCGCAGAGCCAAAAAAATGAATGAAAATGTACACAGTGTGGCTGACTCTGATAGAGGCCTGTTTTTACTGGGGAATAGCTCAACATCAGCAATAAAGCGTTATTTTGAAACTTGGCACAATTAAACGATGACCAACATCTGCGCCAACAGCTGGATGTTTCACTGTAGGGTTTGATAGGTGAATGGCCCTGGAACAGTCACGCTCGGGTTCGACGTGCAGGGCCTCAGCCTCTGTGTTATTAATGTGTGTTTTGACTGATCTGTCTGCTCCAGGGTCCCCTTCATGGTGGGGCGGAAAGGCAGCATGTGACGGACGGGGTCCATGCCGAGTGAGCGATCGGCCTGGCCAGGCCAGACTACGGAGGAGGGGGGTGGGCTTGGCGCCTGACTGCAGCCATGCTGAGCATCAAACTCCCCCAGCTCTTCAGGTTCCACCAGGTTCCCAGGGTGAGCAGCTCCAGCTGACGACAACGTGCTGCACTGGACGATAACGATTAGCGTTAGCATCCCAGGTCCCGGATGACCGAGGGTGTGCTGGGATTCCTGCCAGCTGATCGGGGATGGATGTTAGGGGGGGGGCTCAGTGATTCAATGACCCTAGTAAATAAATTGCATGAAATTATTTGCAGGTAATTTTTTTCATGATTTGTTTATCACTCCATTCTTTAATGATGCTCCAAAATGTTCACCAATGTTCATGAAATGTTCAGGTGTTCTGGGAGGACAGCATCATCTCTGGGTACCGGCACCCGCGTAGCTCCGCCTGGGACTGCGTGCTGAGCACCTTCCAGATGACCAATGAGACCCTCAACATCTGGACCCACTTCTTGCCCACCTGGTACGTGTCATCCATAACCATGGCCTGCGATGTGGACCAGGGGCAGATTAATGAAGAGAGGACCCTATTGGCCGTCTAGTATTTTTTTTTTTAATACTATTTTTCAAAGTGATCCTTCATTGGTCGTTTAATTATATGCGAGTTGGCGATTGGTTAATACTGAATGGGGAAACCAATTCTAAATGTATCTCTTTTTTTGACGCTCTTTATTCTGTTGCGTGTTTTCATGTGTGCGAATCTGTAGTCTGTTCCTACGTGAAAGTAAAGCTATCTATGGTAAACGCGTGTTGAATGCACATTGCGGATGCAGTTGACATGCACTGGATCAGTGTACTGTTTTACCGCCACTGAGATGCGTTTATGCAGTGAGGCCCCTGTTACGCTCTTTCTGGTCGCCGCATATGACTGATGTGAAAGCGTAAGCTTGCTGGTTTGTTCTTCTTCTGATGCGTATCCCATCCTAGTTGCCTCCCAGTCTGATGTACAGTCGCCTGTCCTCCTCCCACCTCCACCCGCATCTCCGCAGGTACTTCCTGTGGCGTCTGACTGCCCTCTCCTCCTCGCTGGACTTCCTGTCAGAGAGCTACACCTGGCCGCTGCTGGTCTACATGCTGCTGATCTGCCTGTACCCCTTTACCTCCAGCTGCGCCCACACCTTCAATACCATGTCCCCTGAAGCTCGCCACATCTGCTACTTCTTCGACTACGGTGCCCTCAGCCTCTACAGCCTCGGTGAGACCCGCTATTGTAGCCCTCCGCAGGGCATGGTGTCGCTCCGCTGGCTGGTCTCTCCAGCTTTGTCTCGGGCCTCCAGAGCCATAGCGAATATAATGCTAAAATTCTGTCATTACTGTCAGAATTATTGAAAATCTGCTACGACTTTTATCAGCACAGATTTTCAATAGTCAAGGTTATTAGCTTTTTAGGGTGACGGATGCTAATGCTGTCAATCAGCAGAATTACCAGGGGCAGCTTTGCGATGAAAGCAAAGTTGTTTAAATACAGATAAGAACAGCGACAACGAACGGCTGCTGGTGACGGAGCAGGCTGGCCAGTCTCCGGGGGCCTGCACACTCAGCCACGTGAAGCCGATGGGAGAGGCGGCCGCGGTTTTCACAGACCGATAGATAACGGCACGCGCTTGAAGCTACCCAGCCAGAATGGAAAACACGATCGTTGACTCTTTCTTCCTTTTTTAACGTATTGACTCGACATTTTCCTGATGCAAGCCCGCCGTTCCATAATTACAGCTTCTAACTTTGGTACATTCTACGCCATTATTGAAAAATGGAGATTAATATTATCCATACAGCCCTGCTATACATTAATGAAATGTGCTGTTGTGGTGGTTTGCACAGCCAGGCTGCTTAATTACTCAACAAACATGCACAAAATCCTATTTCTAAATGCCAATGTCCCATCTCATTGGAATGTTTACATTAAGGATTTAATTATTAAGGATTTAATTTTGTGGCATGCACACATTTTTAAAAAGTAGAAAATCCACTTTTTAATAGGATAGTGTAGCTAAGCCCAATTTCAAATTAAAAGTCCCTGTTTGTCTGTGTCCAGGCTGTGCTATCAGCTATGGCTTTTATGTCATGCCTGACTGCTGGGTGAACAGCTGGCTGCATCGGTACTTTGTGCCCATCGCCGTTGGCAACACGCTAGTGTGCACTGGCCTATCCTGCTACTCCAGGTGAGGGGTCCCACTCTGTGATAGGTTGACCTTTTGAACTTAAGTCGGCTCTGATTCAATCAGATTAGTCATGTGATGTGGTTAACCAAGTGCATATGATTCATTTTATGGCACCTACTCAAACTTGCAGAAGTTTTTGGCGTACGCGCAAAGCAGGTTGGGTTTATCAGTGCCGGAATGGAGAAGCATGGAGTGTGATTGTCACGTTTTTGTCGGTTCTCTCTCCATCTCCAGGTTTCTGGAACTAGATTTCCCACACAAGAGTAAGATCCTGCGCACTGCAGCCTTTGTCTATCCCTTCCTATTTGACAATTTTCCTCTGTTTTACAGGGTGAGTCTCTGTGTTAAGATCTTTGTATTGAGAATATTCATGGAAAAACAAATACCAAGTAAACTTTATTAGCATGAGTGCCAAACTTTATATACATATTTTTGTATTCTGGAATCTGTGATGGCATTGAGTCAATGGAAAATCTCCATAAACGTATAAATGCAAAACTCCGTCCGTGTGAGTTTTGTCCCTTAAAAGACCTGTACTGGTTTCCCGCTGCTCGCTGTATAATCAGTATATCCGGGTTGCAGGGAAAATATGGTCGTCTTTGTTTTTGGTCTTTCCTGCATCTCCTGCACTAAAACCCATGTCTCCCTGTCCCCGTATTTTGACCAAACAGAACTCGGCGTAACAATATCTAGGCAAAGCAACGCTTGGTTCTGACACCTCAGGGGTGTTTAATGCGCGGAGATAAAACACCATGTGCCCTGCGGCGCGTGGTCTGTAGCGCTTGGTCTGTAGCGCGTGTAGCGCGTGCCCTGCGGCGCGTGGTCTATACCATGTGCCCTGCAGCGCGTGCCTGGTGTCGTATCTCTGCAGGCCTCCCTGCTTGCCTTGCATCCATGGCACCCAGGGGCCACTTAGCCTTTCAGAATTAAGGAGCCCCATGACCATGATCATGTGTCAGTGTGGGAAACCCCCCCCCCCATCCCGCAATGTTTACAACCTGCAGCTGTATCTTCAGCTCGCCCCTTGTTGCCCCCAGGGGGAGCTCCTTCCTCAGCAGCACACTGACACTCCTCCTCTATCCCTCGTTTCCTGGTCTAGCTGCTGCTTTGCTGCGTGGGCAGTTGTGCTCACAGCCAGGCTGTGGCCAGTCACTGTTACTACCTCGTCTTCGCCTTCCTCACCTGCTTCCTGTTTGCCTCCCACCTCCCTGAGCGCCTGGCCCCTGGGCGCTTCGACTACATAGGTACGTCTCCTTCCCAATGTTCTCTCCCTTCCCAGGCATTTTCCTCCTCATGGTGGTCTTTTTTTTTTTGTTATACATTTTGGACTGATTTTTCTTTTTTGCTTCTCTTGTATTTCATTCTATTACCATGTGTATTATTGTGTCTATCACATTGTGCGTATTATTCTGTCAATTTTTGAGCTATCGATCGATCCATCAATCAATCATCGATGATCAACCATTTTTTCTCCGGTCTCAGGCCACAGCCACCAGCTCTTCCACATCTGTGCCGTCGTCGGCACCCACTTCCAGATGGAGGCCGTGTTACAGGATATGACATCACGCCACAGCTGGCTGATGGCCCATACTGATGTCCCCTCCTTCCTGGGCACCATTGGCACCTTGGGCCTGGCCTTCCTGCTCAACTTTGCCCTCATTGGCTTATTCAGTGCCACCCTCCTGTGAGTGCCCAAATGCAGCACCTCTGAGGTTAAGGAGAATTAAAAGATAACATTTAGAACTGAAGCCTGTACCATTTGTGCCAACCAATACATGAGTATCAACTTAAAATGGCTTCCTCTCTCTAGTACTGAAAACATTACATAATATTTTGATTGACTGTCAGCTGTGGTGGACATTTACCCATCTCTGGGATTGTTTTGGGTCATTTCGTTGAGCAAGTATGTGTTTTTTGATGTGCTTTCTATCGAAAAAGTCTACATATCACTAAACCTCTTCTGTCAGCTTTGTTAGCTTAATATTAATCTAAAAAGAAATCAGATGCTGGTTCTCTGTGCCAGCTTCACTGGGCTTTGGACTATGGGTCAGGGAATTTTGAGTAGAATCCAAATTTGCGCACTAGATAATTCTGTGGTTTTTAGACTGATTATTAGTGAGCATCGATGTTAGCGGTGATTGTGGGATTGGCCATCTGTTAATCTGTCTCGAGGGTCCTTGGATTTTATTCTGATATGATCTGATCTGATATATGTCTAATAGAGGATTTGTAAGATATTTAGTCCTGCCTCTGAAATAGTGCTAACTGCCCCCGGCTAAGTGGATTGTTTTTTCTTTTTACTATGTTTATGACAATTAAACAGTTGTATCATTTGTAGGATAAGCAGTTCATATGAATGCAGGAAATAGTGATACTCCCACAATGTGGAGGTCACCACTGTGTGCAGGACGTCTGTAGCGGAGCGACCGCAAGCCACCGCCGCGATACAGTAGCTTAGCTACTGGTTTGCTCTCGTTCTAAGGTCCGTAGCGTTTGAGAGGTTTACACTTGGTTGTAGTGAGGGATCCGCGACACCAGCCATGCGTCTCGGGCATCCAGTCCTCCATGGAGAGCTACAGTCAGTGTGAGAGGCAAGATCCATCTCTGCTGTGTAGCTTGTATCTCACCAAAGGCCTGTAAATCGGCCAGATTTACGAGTTATTGTGTCGTTTGTTAGCTGGGTCAAACACAGAGTTCATCACACTAAGTTCTATCATCTGCACAACTTCTTTGTTGGGCATTTCCTGGGTGATATTTTACATTTTAGACAATGGAAGGGTATATATTATAAGCTATGTTCATTGCCATGGGCAACTGGTTCATTGTTTAATTTTACTTTCATGTCAGATATCACAAACCAGTTTGAAAAACAGCATATCAATGTAGCAACTGCACACTGGCTGACTGGTCTTTGCATTGGGGAAAAAAAATGTCTGATTACTTTTCCATCTCTGACCGTTAACATATTACTCGCTGACAGTGAGTGGTCCATTCATTCAGGCCATTTAGCACTGTTTATTGCTTGCCATTTGAAACAGGTATTTACTGGGGAATGTTGCAAGTTACATTCTATACTCAACAGCATCTGTTGATTTACACTCTCTGTGGGATTTAAGCACTTATTGGCTTTTATACGTCTTGCTTTAATTGATGGTAAAGCTAAACAATCGTGAAGTAGCCAAAAAAAAAAAATTGTACTCAAAGACTGTATGCAGTAAAACTGAAAGCAGTCTATAACTTTAATGTGGGGGGGAATCAGCAAGATGTTCTATTTGTTATAGCATAAAAAGTATTACATGCAATGCCTTTCACAAGATTTGTGTGTATTGGGCTGGATTAACAAGTGCCTTATGTTTTAATAACAGAGTAATCTTATTTTGCTTTTTGTGTATCAAATTTATGTTAAATGTGTTTTAACTATTTGTACTGCCATTTTATTAAATATGTACTTGGGATATGTGGGAATTGTAGCACTCAAGCTGAAATAAAGAATGATTTGCTTTGTATATTTTAATGTGTGGTTTTGTTCAGGGCGGTACAGCGGTTATTGGGTAACATTATAACTACACAGCTCCAGGGTACCAGATTGGATCTAGATTTGATATGTGGTTGAAGGTTCTCAAACATGTTCCTGTGGGTGTCCTTTAGGGTAAATGTGCTTTAAGGCAGTGACTCAAATGCCGCTTGTGTGGGTGCTTACCCTGAAATGGACTGATACCCCTTCTTAAAACTCTGACGGGCCAGGAAATGCTACAAAATCTGAACATTTAAGATTCTAACAGCAATTTTCTACTTAAAAAAGCCTAGAAATGGGGGCTGTCGGATCGATAGCACTGTATTCCACGGACAGCCCCATCTCCAGCTCTGCCCACCTAATCTATTCTCCTCACACACTCGCCAACCTGTACAGTTTCCAGTAGGCAAAACATGTGCTTTTTCCTTGAACAAAGTCCTAGTTGTCACACATAACTCTGAAGCTACACCTAGTTTAGTGCACATGCTACTTTGCCACCGATTAAGCGGCCTTTGTGTAAATCTTAAACAAAAAAACATCTTTTTATATGTGTAAATATTTATATTCTATTTCTCATTTACCAATAAAGAACATTTTCCATGGTATAACAGATTCCGGTCCTGGAGGGTCAGTCTGCAACCCCGTTTGCTGGGTTTGCAGGGAAGTCTGCAATCTGTGGTGCAGACTGACCCTCCAGGACCAGAACCAGGGGGCCATGAACAGTTTTTGTTTTATTTTCCTGTCGGCATCATATACTGAATAATGCATATGTTACCATGAAATACTAAATCGAACTCATGTAATCCCTGAAGTGGGCACACCATTTTCTTTTTTTTTTGTGCTTTCAGTTTGCTATTTCAAGTTCTCTGATTTTCAGTGTAATTAAACTTAATGTTTTGGTTCTTTGTGTTCTTGCCTAAAGAGAATGTAACTGCAAAGCCAGAAGCTGGAATTTAGGGGTCATCTGATTCGTCATACTGTGCATAATAAAAAGCTATATCTGCATAAATCTTTGGGCCCATATCTTTATAATAATGCATAATATGTCTCTGGAAAAGCACATCTATAGTTCTTTTTGAATTTTCGCTCTCGTAGTGTCCCTTAAATGGTGGATCCTGTCAACCTAGGATTTAATTCACATCAATCAGCCTTTTCAGAACGTCATGGTTTTTTCCTCACTCCGTTGTTGCGTTTGCCTGAATGGAGAATCACACCTTTGTCTGTCAAAATATCAGTCCTCACATACACTGTCACTTTTGATCTTAAGAAATAAAGTGGGTCACCCCCACCTCCCCAGGTCCACAATGATAACATTTGTTAGGGGGGATAGATTGAGCGGTCTGGATATATGAGAGAAATCGCATCCCATATTGATACAAAACCAGGCAGCCTTTATCTTCAATACAGGCGATCACACAGAACAGGTGCAGACTCTAATCCACACATTTCCCAAAAGACGTAACGGCACGACTACACTACGTGCCTTTTGCAAAAAAAAAAAAAAAAAGAACAAAAAATTAGCATAATTACAGTATATAAACAGGGTCAGTTACAGTAAATAAGAACAGTACTAACAAATGAAAATATTTGAAACTCGACTTTTTCACATAGAGTCCACCAATTCCTAGCCTACAAAACAAGAAGAAATGCTGGAGAACAAGTGACTTTATCTTGGCTGATGGCTGAACTTCAGTCTGAATAGTTAAATGTTGCTCACTTTTTCAGACACACACACACTAAGTTTAAAGCAAACCCTGGGGTCTGACTACAGGGTCCAGCCATTTATCCGGCCCCCCTGTCGCACTTTGAGTCACTGGTGTTGAAGTAATTATGTTCACCAGATGTGCACGATTAAATTCCCCAACAATAAATTTACTCGAGTGGAGGGGGGTTCACCCACAATAGATTTCACTGAACGAAAATACCTCAATATAACTAAAATATGATTTATTACAAGCCAACCTTACACACTCCTCACCTCACCAAAAAACATGACATGATGAAAATCAATGAAATAGTTTTTGAGTTATTGTCTTAGCATCTGTGGCAGTGGTGTACCAGTCTCAAAACCATTTGTACTTTCTGTCAGGTGAATGCAATAACTAAAAATGGCAAAATTATGGGTAAAGATTACTGGTCTTGGGTGAATCCACATGCATTGTGACATCACCCTCTGTAATTACAGCGGGAGGTTAATTGGGTCTGTGAGCTATGAATTTTGTTTATTGCAGAGTTGATCCCTGTCATTAGTTACAATAGATATTCAGCGATATATGATGTGTTTTAGGAATATTTCATCATCAAAATAAAGCCTATTTTATTTGATTTCTATTAAATAAAATATACAGAATGAACCTCTCCTGGAGCCGACACCTTATCGTGGTGGAGAGGTTTGCGTGTTCCAATGATCCCAGGAGCTAAGTTG
>JAODJW010000046.1:11302626-11313858 GCA_026777045.1 Hyperopisus bebe
CACCCCCTTGGCGCCAGTCTGATCCAATAACCCTTGCTTTTCAAATTCCCATCAGCTCCATCAACAAGCACACAAGTCTACAAACAAGTATGGTTTCTTGGATTCAATTAGGCCCAGTGCTAATTAAATAGACCCGATTTGCCCCATATCTTTTTTTTCCGTTGGCTATTACTAGCAGGCTGACAAGCGTCAGGCAGGAGGTAAGCGACCGCCACCACTCCAGCTTTCGTTCCTGGTTTCATAGCAACAATAACATCTCATTTACAGATGATGGAGAATCTGCAGCTTAACGCTGCTCCGGTGTCTGAAAACTGTACACCCATTAATCACACGGGCGTTAATCGCCAGGACCACCTGTACTGTCTTGTAGTCCTTCGACACACGAGCAGCTGTCCTTGGGATCTGCACTGGGCCAGATGGGAGCCCCGGCTGGACTCTGTGACCTGTGAGAAGCTTCAGGTTTAGAAGAAGTTGGGCTGAATTTGTTAAGAATAGATGCATATTTGAGGTGCGCTTAATGCCACAGAGGCATCCTGACATTTCTCCTCAGTTTGAATTTACACCAGTCTGTCTGTGCTACAGCCCCTGCCCAAGCACACCAGTACAAGGGGATCAAATGTCCAGCCTACGGGATTCAAGGATAATTATTTCAAATGGCTTCCATCCCTACTGGCAACTCCAGCATATGTAATGATGCTTTTTGTGATTTTCCATTTGCACAATATCCCATCTTGCTCTCCTCGCAGACATAAGCACACAAACAGGTGAGAGCACAGCTTGGAGTCCAACCGCAGGCTCAGCTATTTATCCAGCAGCCCTGGAGTATTTTCCGGGGGTTAAGGGCCTTGATCAAGGGCCTGACAGTCATGTGGCTATTCTGCCGAGCTGGGATTTGAACCAGCCGCCTTCTGATCACAGAAGCTTAATCTATTTAGCCCCCAACAAATAGTTGCATGTTGCCACATGTCAGAAATGCCATTCAACTAGACATAAGTAGCTATATCTCAATCGTCAACTGCTGCTCCACTTCCACAGCATGGATCGTTACCCTGGTCCTTGGGATTTTTATTTATCATTTGAGTAATGCACCGTAATGGAAAACACTTAATGCTGGCTCGTCTCTGGATCTGGAATATTAATTAATGGGCCTTGATTGAGTTGTTGATTGAATTCTGCCTGTATGTATCACATAGTATCCACCCCAGAGGCCTTAAAGGAGAGCCCACAATACCAGCCAGAGCAGAATTTCACTCTTCAACCATCTGAGGACTTAACTGGATTCATTATTTCCATAACTGAATGTGACATTGACCAGGATAAGTGGTTAGAAGATAGATGGATGATTTATGGTTTTCTGGATGCAGCGTGTGGGGTAGCATGGAGGTTTTTGTGGGGCGTAATGTCGTGGCACACCTCCAGCGTTAGGAATGTGAATCCTGCCTCCACTCTGATCATGTGGGCTTTCTCCCAAAGACATAACGTTAGGTTAACTGGTGTCTCTAAACTGCCCGCTGTGTGTGTATGTACCCTGAAGCCCTGGCATCTCATACAGGATGTGTCACTACCCTGTGTTGCCTGGAACAGACTCCGAGCTTCAGCTGTCATAGATGATTGGATGGATGCATAATATTGAAATTGCAGTAAAAAATTGTCAGAAACTTGTCACCGCCCTGGCGCCAATTATGGATATTCTCTGTTTTGATAAGGTCATATTTTATAATTACTGTGTATTTTTTGCGCATAAAGTTTTACAAAGTGTACAACAGTTGCTCTTTGTGTAATTGTTCAAGGAGTCATACAAGATTCAATGACAATGTTTTAAGAATTTTTGGATTACATGTACATTTAAAAGTGAATTTGTTAAGGTTTTTAGCAGAGGGGATTATTTTGATAGAAAGATTTTTTTCTCCCACATTGACTTTTAGTGAATAGGTTATTAATGGATTATTAATAATTTCGTTAAGAATGATACCAAAATATTCGTAAAGTTTATAACTAGTGTTCTAATATGGTTAAATCTTTAATAAGAAAAGAAAAACTTTTTTGCAGTGATGCGTCCAATAGTGATATTTACCAAATAAATGTCTACATCTAGTGGTCTAAATTAAAAATACATACATTTTTGTCCTGTCTTTTTTACATTTCAGTTTTCACTTTTACTTGTGTTTTTTTATTACTTTACATATTAAAATATAGTTATCTTATAAGGTTAGAACGTAAGCAACAAACATACGTATCACTTAAAACTGTAGTGTTTCTTTAATGAAATTACACTGTTCTCATTTTCAACGAGGGAGAGGCGCCTTAATAGCACCAAAAACACAGCCGTACACCGTAAACCGCACCGCCCAAGACCGCCAACGTTCAATTTGCCAACGATCATTTATGTCTGAAACCACAGCCATGATAACTAGTGAAAAGAATGGATTACAGAGCTATAGGGTGAAAGTACGTTTTATGAGACTGCGGCCACATGCGAGGTGGATGTGCGCCGTATGGCGGAGACAGAAGCAGGAGGTATTATCAAAAGTAGGCCTCTGTTTGATTAGTAATTACGCAAGGCAGGAAAAAAGTAGCCATGTTATATAATCAGATAATTGTGCGACTATGACGATATTGATATTGGAGGGCTGTCGATTTTCTAGCTACCCCAGCCAGGATGTACACGGTACAGTTATTAAAAGTACACGACATTATTAAAAACTGAGACTTTTTTTCGTCTGCAAAAGACCGAAGGTTTGGGATTTACAGAATCAATACATTTAAATCATTTAAACTTAATTGCACTTTAATATATATAGATACTGGCACATCTCTCCAAACCATGTTTTCTAGTAGTTCAGGATCGTAACTTATGTGAATTTTAGGCTTCAATTACTTAAAATAATCTGGCCAGTAGGGGGCAGGGCTGCCTAAACAATTACACATAACTTTTAAATACATTATTTCCCGTTGCTTTTCACGCTCATTTAGATGTTTTATTTAATTACATAATTATTATTTTGTTGTTTTGCTGTTTGTCTGACATTTTTATTCCAAACAAAATTTCAGTAATTTATACAGCTTTATAGTGTACTGGAGAAAATATTTTTAACGAGGTTTTATATGATATGTGGAGCCCTTACCCACGGAGCTGCTTTAAACGCTAACATTTGCGATTTCTGCATGGAAAATGATAATGTCCCTTTATAAAATACCGTTAAAATGGACGTGTATCATTTTACTTAAAAATATTTATTGTTTTCATTATGCGAATTTCCTGGAAAATGGTGCATGTATTTCTTGTAAAGACAATTTAAAATAGATGTCTTAAAAGTTGTTATTTTGGCAGTATGTGTGAGTTCAGTTTTCTAAGTAAGGTGCATCATGCATCACAGACCTATGGCGGGGTGAAGATCTATACCATTGCACAATCACTATATCATGAAGTTAAATGAACGTTAATGTTTGGAGCTCTTTTTTGATTATCAAAATTCTTAAATGATTTTTCTGGACTGATGCATCAACCTAACAAAATAGCTCATATTGACACTGTTGAAAAGAACTGGTCAAAAGAGGCCAGAGATCATTTAATAAGGAGATTAGGACTGAAGTGGTGTGAATGTGACAGAATGTATTGGCCACTCGGAGCGATGTGGTGGCGGAGGGTGAGGTCCGGGGTCCAGGGATGAGGGTAGTGGGGAGAGGGGTCCTCATTAGAGCAGAAGGGGTGAAATCGCATACCACAGGAAAACCAGCCCTGAGAGCTCTCGCTTGGAACGCTGCTGAGGACATTAATGAGACGGTGATTGCATTACTCAGACTCCATTACAGCTCCCCAGGGTGCGAACGGAGCTGTGTGCGTACGTGTCCGCGGGCGAGCGCGCGCCAGTGCTCCGTGGCCGCAAGCTAATGTATTTGTGCGCGTGCCCTACCGCGCGTGCGAGTGCTGCTCAAAGCTATAAAGCTTGCCGGCCTGCCTGCCTGCTCGGTAAGTAACGGGACTTGTGGCCAAAAGGTTCCTGGTTCAGATCTCAGGAGGGAACACTCTTGTTGGACCCTTGAGAACGGCATTTAACCCCGAGCATGTATATTGT
Organism: Hyperopisus bebe; assembly: GCA_026777045.1. Classification (NCBI taxonomy): domain Eukaryota; kingdom Metazoa; phylum Chordata; class Actinopteri; order Osteoglossiformes; family Mormyridae; genus Hyperopisus; species Hyperopisus bebe. The sequence goes on from JAODJW010000046.1 coordinate 11,306,703, forward strand.
TAAAAATGTCAGTCACCATACATGAAAATGGCATCAGAAGCGGTAAATAATACGTGGGAGTGCTTCTGAACGTTCTCTTGTGTAGCTAAAAGGTTCGAGACGTTCTGCATTTTATCAGCATTATTCCTCTCCGGAGCAACAACGTCAACTAAAACGAGAACAGATTGTTTTTTCTCATTCGTGATCATTTATTTTTTGCACATATTTTCTTTTTATTAGAAATACCACCGTGATTTATTTCTGGATTCCAGATTTGCTATCTTTGAAATGTTTCACCTTAAAGTCATTTTACTTGGGAAATCCAGTAAACTGTAACATTTTCACGACTTTTTTCTTCCACAATCAAAGTATAAAGTGTGGGTCTGCTTACAGTTTTATTTGGGTCGTTTTTGTTTTACTTATAAACCTTTTGACCAAGCATTCTTTCTTTATATTCACTTGATTCATTTTTTATTCATAGCTCATAACTATGAATAGATTTATGGGGAAGGTCTGTGGCCCATTAAGATAAATAACTAACAACCATGCATTGTGAATAAGACAGCAGTGAGAAAAGTACTTCTAAAAATCACACATGTAAAAAATGTAAAATATAAAAAGACGACCATAACCTTGAGCTTCAGAGCCCTGCGTTCTCACAAAATTAAAATTTAAATCATTTTTTAAAATGTAACATTTAATTTACACATGTATTAGAAAACTGCTACAACAATACTGAAGGAGTAACAATTGATACAAGTTGTGTGCCTCTGATGCCCACAGGATCAAAGCAGCATTGTGGCATATCAAAGCTTCTTCCAGTCGGAGAGTAAAGTCTGAAGACGTGCTGTAGCTGATCGACTGAATAGACATGCAGTTGTATTGTTAAAGCTATATACATTACGTATCATACATACTGTATCCATTAGTTATATACATTCTGTTTTACGACATACAATCAGTCACAAATGCTTATACACAAACACTCATCAGGACGCACGTTTCACATTTTAAAACATAGGTGTCGGGCTGCTACGCCGACTTTTTAAGATAATGTTGAGACTTTCACCCAAAATTATTTTGCCCTTTAAAAAAAGAAAAAAAAAAGTCTTTCAAGGTAGCTTGTCAGATAGAAAAATTTGGTTCTTTTTTCACAGCTCAGGGCCAGAGAGGTCCAAAAAAAAACAAGATTATCTTGGACAGTATGCGGCTGAGTGATAATTTCCCATGGACAGTGGAAAGTTCTACTTAAGACAAAAAGCCCAACTGAGGAACACGCCCCCTTTTCACTAGCTTAAGCCGACAATGTAACAGTATGCATGTATTCCAGAATGTGTAAAATATACACTTTATATCATCCTATAAAAGGATTTTTTTCCCTAAGCAAATAAGCTCACTGGTCTAGATGGCAGAGTGTATCACCCCCATTGTGAGTCAAACTTGAGGGCTTTGAAATCCCATTACAAGCCCATTTCATTAGCTTTTAGCTCCTGGTCTCAAGCTCTTTTTAAAGATTCCAAGCAGTGCCAGGTCACCTAGCAACAGCATTACCAGCCAATCACTTGAAGCCAATGCATTCCACTGCCGCCTTCATATCGCAAATTTAATAATGCCCAATACACATGTTAGGAAATAAGTACTTGGTAAACAAGATCACATCTACCAGAAAATACTCTCTGTTACGTTTTAATGTATCAAAGGCCATGCAATTAAACCTTTAATACATGTAACTACTACCCATATCACATGAACCTGATAATCTATCCATCCATTAAAAGTGTGTAAGACTTATGACAAATGGGAGAAAATGCAGCAATAAATTATTACGTTTTAGTGACTATCTGGAGTACATATGAATGTTGTTTCCCAATTCCTGATCATTCCCTCCCCCTGTGACTCCCTTCTACAACCCTGATATGGTTCTGCTTCCTCAAAATAATCCAATGAGCAAACTTTAATCTTCTCAGTATGTGGACACATCACTCATACTCCCCTCATGTGATCAGGGTCATGACCCTGTCGGCTTTGTCAAGAAGGGCGAGTTAAATGATGTACTAACATGTTCATCCTGTAATCCCAGCTAACCCATTACTCCCAACATCTGTCGGTCTGGTTATGGCAGGTTGTGTTGGGGGGCGGTGGTGGGGGCGGCTGCCTGGGGGACATGGACCCGTGTTCCCACTCTTTCGATGGCCCCATTACTGCAGGATGTCCAGGTATATAGGGGGGCTCTTGACCAGAGCTAGCAGGCGGCCGTGGAGGGTCTTGATATCCAGCCTTTGCTGGGGTTCCCGCTGCCAGCAGCCCTGCATGAGCAGGTGTACCTCCTTGGGACAGGTGCGAGGTCTCTCCAGCTCCCGGCCCTGAGTGATGCACTCGATGGCCTATAGAGAGGTTGCGTGGACGTGGGAAGAAACAGTGTGAGACATGAAACCTTCCAGGAAATGGGCTGTTGGGTCTTTAAAATCCCTTGGCACTTTATTTTCTGAATGGAGCTTGTGACCTATTCCTGGTGCCTAGCATTTGAAGCTCACCCCAGGTGACACCACTCAGCAGTAGGGTTGCAAAGGTGCTGAAAATTTCCAAAAACTTTGCAGAAACTTTCCATGGGAAGTTAAGCATGGGAATTTTGGAAATATTGAACTCCATGGAACTCAACACAAGTTATCATATACGGCAAAGAAAGCAGATTGTATGAATAATGCAACATAGAATTTGACTTGTAAGCAGAGTGTTTTGATGCAGATGCTTATTTTGGGGTATTTTTACGCACACATAATGACTCACAAACACTTGGTTACACAATGATATCATTATTAGTGCCATCAAGATGTTTTTTTCAGTTACATTTAAGTTTCCTTTTATAGGCTACCCTGCAATTTTGCAAATTTCCAGTTTATTCCCATTAACTCCCATATATTCCTGTTAATTCCCATGGAAAGTTTCCAACTTTGAAAATTCCCAGAATTTTGCAACCCTACTCAGCAGTGATTCAGTAATTTAACATGTGATAGAACCTGTGATAGATCCTGTTTACTTTTTGGCTTTGTTTTTTACACTAAATAGTCATCATTTTGATTAAAAGTCCAGGAGCACTTTTGGTTCTTTTCAATGACTAACTCTACAACAGCACTTTTGACTATTGGCAGTATCTGCTACGAGCTGTTAATGTAAGATAGCTTCTGCAGAGTGAATTCTACACCAATCCAAGCCATCTCTGGAACACCAAGTGTTGACATCAGTTCCTTCCAGGATGGAAAGTCTTCAACAAATTAAATGACAGGTCTATCACAGCAGGCAGCTTCACCCTATAAAATGTATTCAATCATGGAAAGGCAGATATAAAAAGCGAATTGTACCTATCTTTGCCTGTGACTCCTCCCCACAGCTGTAACAATCTGTCTGTGGCCTTATAAATTAGCCCTAGGCATCAATCAGGGGTCAGAAGTGGTTGAATTAACGAGGTTAAGCCGAATCACCGCATGGGCGAAGATGGCAGTAAATGAGATTAGAAGGGTGGGTGTGAAAGACGATCCACCTCAGGCCTTTTGTGTTTTGGCCTGGCGAGATTCTCCTGTGCCGGGAGTAGGGGTCCGAAAGGGGGGGCAGATGCTGCCTTTTAGCTGTCAAGTGGGACGGATCCTGTTCCATTTCAGGATCTGCTTTATCTTTTTGTGTTCCAAGGGTCAATAAAGATAAAAATAAATTCTGCAGAAAACAAACTTTGAAGTTATGCAAAATTAGCTTTAAATACCTTTACAGTATATATGCATTTTAAGAAATGATCTAAATTAAGTTCTCTGAATCCTCTGAATGTTGTTGGTTTTTTTTTCAAAAGGCGTGGCAGATTATTATTGTGGGTTCTGTTTGAGGCACTTTCGAGGTAGGTGGGCTGGTGCCCCCCCCCATACCCCCCCAATCCCTGTCCGCCCACCTCGCTGTTGGAGAGCTGGTACCAAGGCTGTTTTCCGTAGGTGAAGATCTCCCAGAGGACCACGCCGAAGCTCCAGATGTCGCTCTCCGTGGTGAACTTCCTGTACATGATGCTTTCTGGGGGCATCCAGCGGATGGGCAGCATGGTGCGACCGCCAACCTGTGTTTGGGGGGGGGAGAGGGGGGGCTGGCTCTGTGCTTTCCACGTCAAACCCACACAGGTGTCCTTCCACATGCTGACGTCCCACATGTGCCTCACCCTGTAGTAGTCCGTGCTGTAGATGTCGCGGGACATGCCGAAATCCCCGATCTTCACCACCAGGCCCTCCCCCACCAGGCAGTTGCGGGTAGCCAGGTCGCGGTGGACGAAGTGCAGCGATGCCAGGTAGACCATCCCCGAGGCGATCTGCGCTGCGATCCACAGCATCTGCGGGAGGCTCAACTCGCCCTGCGGGGGCATCTTGCCCTCCTCCAGGATGTGGGCGTCGGGACCGTGGGCTCTGTTGGGTCCGGAACGGAGCGTGGCACGGGAACAAACGCGGCCATTAAGGTCGGTAGCTGGTAACGGCTGTGGACACCTGCACACCGTTTACTGAGCACCTTAAATATGGGAGCGATCCAGCACAAATGAGTCAGCCAGGCCCCTTAATAAGGCTCCTAGAGGCATGGAGTAATAAAACATTATACCAATAGATAAATATAGCACACGCCATGCTAGACATTTATATCATCAATTACTATTGAGCAGAATATCATGGGGCTATCATGCCCTAGTCACATGATTTATTATGACATTACAGTAGCATGATTATTTTCACATGCTTGTATGACACGTTCTGGATTCCTGGCCTGTCTCACCAGAGATTCACCCTATTAGGTGTGAGCCCAGGCCCACCGTGCGTAATTCCCGGGGCCCCTGGACAAAATTGCTTCAACCGGCCTCTCGTGATGCCTTCTCCTGGGCTCTAGCTGTCCCCCAAAATTGATGCGGCCATTGTGGGAAAATCCAACGCACCACAAGGCCTCATTTTCAGCAGTCCCCGCCATTATCAGCCTGTTTGTAACCTCTGCTGGAATCACCGACATATGTGGTATGTGATACAGCGTAATAGGACTAATTATACATTATTAATGGGAGCGGTTCGTCAGCGCGAAATGTGGGCCCATATCTGTGGGTCACACAAAGACATGGCTGGACCCCTGAAAAATTCTACCAAATGGGCTCCCCCTTCTCCAAACCGAAGGTGCCATTATTCATGCTCCACGCTCACACACTCGCCGGCTCCCCCTAGTGTCCCCTAGCAGCCTTGCATACCTGAGGAAGCGGTTGAGGTCGCCGTGCCTCATGTACTCGAAGACCATGGCCAGGGGCTCGCCGTCGGCGCAGACGCCGTAGAAACGCACGATGTGCTCGTGCTGCAGCACCGTCAGCAGCTCGGCCTCCCGCTGGAAGTCCTGCCGCGTCGACTCGTTGGCGTCCTTCAGGGTCTGCAGGTGCAGGGGGCGGAGGTGGAGAGTTCAGGCCCAGAAAGTAAAAATCCAGACCGAGGTTTTGTTCCAACCAACCAACTGAGGACTCTGACTGTGACTCTTTATAGTCAACTGATTGGTTGGAACAAAATCTTGATCTGGATCTGCAGTTTCTGGACCTGAACTTTCCACCTCTGGCAGGAGGGCAGGTCAGATGATCCCCCTTCTTATGATGTGCCAGCCTGATGTAACTGCCCCCCCCCCCAGCCTCTTAGCCAACATACCTTGATGGCCACCAGCATCTTATCAATGTCAGGGCTCAGGTTGGCACACTCAGCCAGGTACACCTTCCCAAATGCTCCCTCACCCAGCTCCCATTTCAGCACTATGTCCTGCCGCTTTATGTGCTGGACACCTGCAGGGGAACCAACCAGACAGGAATAATCGCCCACTGATAAGATCACTGCCAGCATTCATTCATTCATTTAACATCTCAGTTCTGATTTGTCTTTTTTCAATGACTTCTAATTCCAAACATTTACAGCAGTGTTTCCGAAGCCAGTCCTTGGGAATCTACAGACAGTCCATGTTTTTGCTCCCTCCCAGCTACCTGCCAGACATTTTTGCTCCCTCCCAGCTGCGGGTAGCAAAAATGTGGACTGTCTGCAGGTCCACAAGGTCCGTATTGGGAAACACTGATTTACAGCATAAAGTGGTTCTCAGATATATCTTCAGAAATCTTGGTCTGCAGGAGACTGGTCGTGGTACTGTATGCTCACACATGTCCTTCTCCTTAAAGATGCTACAGAAGTACTGAGGGTTCTCCACAAAGTCCAGGGTCTCCTCGTCGGAGGAGGGGGTGCTCTTCCTGCCTGCCATGAAGCGAAGGGAGACGGCAAGGTCATCCTTGGAGCCCAGGACAGATTCGCCTGTTTGCAGAGGGAAAGGAAAGTGTCTTACCAAATGACATGCGATTCACTAGTGATTCTCACAAATAGTGATTAGCTGCTTTGCTTAGGTAGACCACTGTTAACCTCACAACAGCCGGTAGATGCTCAGCGGGATTGAGGGACCTACATGAGAATTCTCTCAGAAGTTTTTCTGCTATCCCCCAGTCTGCCAAAACTTATAATAAAGCCTTGCACTCTTTTTCAAAATCGCAGTTACACGCTTTTTTCTTGCTATTTAAAACCTTTCAGTTGCACTTATTACTGCACTCTGTCTGGAAATGTACCGGGCTGAACTGCAGCGGAAGCCTGGTGATTAAACTGTAATTAGATCTTTAGTAATAAATTATTCATTTTCATATTGATTTGCGCTATGCATTTTATTCCCTTCATACTCCAAAAATATGAATGTGTCTGGCAAATGAATACATGCATAAATAATACATGACTGCTGTAAGAAATAATAGTAATAATAATAATGATGATGATGATGATGATGATGGTGATGATGAAGATGATTATGAAGATGATGATGATTTTAGTCCTGTTGCTGCCTATGGATGAAAAATGCTGTTCCGATTAGAAAGCTCGTCCTGAAAGAAGCTGCTCTCTAATGAGTATGAGTGTCACACAGTAAACAAAATTATGAGTCTGACTGGAGCCAGAAAGCAGTCATGGAGGCAGGACCCCCAGAGGAGTTGGGGGTGGGGTTTTAGGGGGGCTTTGGGCCATCCGGCCCACTCAGTCCAACATGGTTTTTCCTTTTTACTAGCCACCAAGCTAGTGTTTGTTTTTTGTACGCTCCATCTAAATGACTCACTGGAGTG
>JAODJW010000046.1:11336077-11354057 GCA_026777045.1 Hyperopisus bebe
TGTTCCTAATAAAGTGGGTGTTGAGCATATATAACTGCAATAAATTATATATATATATCTATATCTCTCTCTCTCTCTCTCTCTCTATATATATATATATATATATATATATATATAGTACACGAAGCAAGATACAATTACATATAATTTTTGAATCTCATATTTTAAAAAGTATGTCATTGATATTATTTTCTGCTCTGCATAGAAATACCTTTTCTAAAATAAAAAAAGATATACTGATATATGCTTCATCATAAGCATAGAAATTGTATGGGTAGATGGATGGAGAGCTATATTATATTAAAATAATAATATCAAATCATGTATTTTACATTTGTCAACATGCAAAAGCATTCTTTTTCTTATTTACACATTCTGGTAGCACGTGTTGTTCTCCATAATGAAAAAAATTCCATTCAGCCAGGGAGATTATGGGCCGGCCAAATATTAAGCAAAAGCCAAGTAATGAAAATTGTGACGTGTGTTGATTCATAAGCAGAGATTATTGTTTTTCATATTTTCAGTGCATATTTACAAACTGAACATGAACAATTAGCCTCATATTGGCAAAATGGAAATGTTCATTAAGCTATTTGTGCATTACATGAAATTTATAATAGACCTGGTGCTAAAAATACTTCCTGTCTAAAATCTTTCAAACAACTTATCTTAATATCTTATATTGTACAGCATTAATGGTGGCTGAGTGGCTCAGTGGGTATCGGTCTTGGCTTCATAACCTGCCCCAACATAGGATGTGTGGATTCTCCATGTTTATCCCTCTGTTGTGTGAATTTCCTGCGGTTTCTAGAATTTCCCCCCACATTCCAAAGACTTGCATGGAGCTGAATTGGTGTCTCTAACTTCCGCGTAGCCTGTGATGGTGTTTGTATGTGAGTTTGCCCCTGTCTGGGCACCTGCACTGGACCAAGCAGCCAGATGATGGCATTAAAGGGAACTTGAAATTCAAATTACAATAACCAGAACCACGTTTGGTGTCCGGTTTCAAAAATATATAAAAATATACAAACATGAAGCCTGTGCCGAGGTGTGGAACAGACCGTGCGGCAGCTTCCTGTGAGCACGCAGGCCTCCTGTGAGCACGCAGAGCTGTCTGAACTGCAGTGGAAACGGAAATGAAAAAGTACCAGTGTTCATTGGCCCATTAACATCTGACAGATGCCTTGATTGTAGTGCTTAAGCCCATTCCAATAGGTTAGCCCCTACAATTCTTGCTAAAGTAGGCAAAAAAGAATAGCTTAGCTCCTCCCCCTTGTCGCCAAATCCCATAGCTAATAACAACTTGGCATCACATCATGTAATCTTATTTTCAAAGCCACCTGACATATATTATGATTCTGTACTCTTAGCTCGCTTATGCTGACAGATACACACATAACAGTTCGGGTTAAAAAGCATTTCTTCAGGCTACAAACAGGCATTTATTGCAAGTTCTCATTAAAACCTTTGGGTCGTGTCTAGTCCCATAAGAGCCAGTTACATCACCTCCAGCAAGATGACAGCGCGTTTGTGATGAAGAGCCTTCATCCACTGCAGGCAGCCCTGACAAATGTGACCCCATATGCAAAGCAGGCCACCCTCCTCTTGTGCCCAACCAAAGAAAGCCTGGAACACCACACAGACCTGCAAATATCCCACTAGATGCTTATGAGCAGCCTGCTAGATGCCTACAAGATGCCTGCTGCAAGGGTGGGAGTCTAACACAGTGACTTCAATCTCCGTCAGCAACTCTTTCTGGGACACAGAGCCGCAACTGGAGTCCTGTGCCCTTCATCATTGATCTCGCAACAATATTAGAAACTCTATGCCAACTAAAATGTTGCTGAGCGCAAATGATTTTTTTTAATTCAAAATTGTTTCTAAAGGAGTGACTGGCATTACACACATAATTACACTTTATTTTTATGCCCTTTTTTTTTTTTTTGTTTTTTTTTTTTTTTTTTTGAAGGCTATTTCCACAAAAACAACACGAGGCAGTGATGTCGTTAAATGAATTCGCGCTTTTGTATTTACGGTACGTTTTTCTGTCAGTCTTTGAGTGGCTTGTCAAATGTGTCAGTGCTTTTGTTTTCTGGTCTGCGAGTCACGATGCTTTAGCAAACCCAAGTATTTGGAAGGCCAACAAAGCAACGCAGAACAATTAATGAAGAACCACGCGATGACAAGGCAAATAACTATCAAGCATTTTATTTGATATAACAGCAGGTTAAAGCAGAGGAGTATGGGAAGACTTTAGGCAAGCGTAAGCCATATCTGGCTGTTGGTCGTTCTTGGTATCAGCTTGCCAGGGGCCAGGACATGGTTCATCTACTTGGAGGCCAAAGCTTTGGTGTGCTGCATGACCTGCTGCCAGATGTCCTCCAGTTGGCTCTGCACGGAGTCAGCCAGGGGTTTAAGCTGGGCCTGCATGGAATCAGCCAGGGGTTTAAGCTGGTCCTCGATGTTGCTGGCCAAGGGCTTCAGCTGCTCCTGGACCTTGTCAGCAAAGGGCTGCAGCTGGGCCCTCCCATCCTCAAAGTAGGTCCTGGAAGGAAGAAGGAGACACAGCATTACCCTCCTGAATCTTCACATCCATAGTTATGCATTTAGAAATATTGTACATAAGCATCATATTGTCAATGTGGTCAAAGGGTTCAATAAGTTCAATTAGAAACAAAGAGGCCAAACTGTGAGCTAGAAACCCGTTCAGCCCACTAGTCACACCACATGACCCAGTGGGAAAAGAAAACAAGCAACCAGCCAGGCCTCATGGGCAAATTTGGCATCCTGTTCCCACTGTGTGGCATTAAGAGATTGGCAGCTTACTGGGCCTGGCCTGTCAGCTCATGGGTCTTGACTTTCTCCACCAGATCTTCGGCGGTCTTGCTCAGCATGTCAGACAGGTCCTGGAAATACTTGGTAAGTCTCTCAATCTCAGGGGCCTCTCTTTTGACCAGAGAGAGAGACTCACCTGTGGGACCGAGAAAAAGCACAAACTTTTGAGGAAAGCCAGGAATCAAAAGGAAAGAGATACGTATCAATTCCTCTGGAACATCCAGATGTGTTGCTCTGTGTTGAAATTGGAATAGTTAAAAAAGGACTATTTTTATAATTTTTTTAAACAATTGCTAACATTTTAAAAGTTTTGGAAAAAAGAATTCTTGTAAATTTATCTGCCTGGTCAGTTACAAGTGTACAGATAAATAAGATTATAATTGTGTGTCAGGGTTTTGTGAGCTACTAGTGTTTGTTTACACTGTGCTGCTCATGTTGAGTAAGAATAGATATTGACTTTGCTTGTCTGTTGCCTGCGTTTGTTGTTTTTATTGTTTCGCTGAGGAATGAGCACCTTGAGCCAGAGCAAACACAACCAGGACAGCAATCAGAGAAAACTTCATGGCTGCTGATTGGACAGGGCACCTGTTAAAAGAGTGACATTGTGAAATTAGTCCAGTTTCGGTGGTTATTGAAGGTCTGATTAAAAAGCATTCACTTTTTTGTTACAAATTCGTCTTGAGCTGCTGTTATTTCAAGAATCTTTCAAACGTCCTTCAAATGTGTTTTGCTAAGCATTTTTCAAAAGAACTCTTTCAGTTTCATCCATGTAAGGAAATGTAGTTTTATGTTTAGTTTTAAATGTACATAGATGAGTAACAATAGCTATTATATATATGAATTATTAAATATTAAGTACTGTTTAGGTACCACTTTACAATAAGGCTCCATTTTGCCACTTGTAAATGGTAGTAATTCATGAATAAAAAGAAAATTGTGTTATAATATGTTTAAAATTGTCTATTAATAATTTACAAAGTGTTACAAACTAATTAATAACCAGATTATAAACCACTCATAGACTCTTTATATGGGTAGCCTTATTGAAAATTGGCACCCTATTTATTATATTTGCCCTACTATTATCAAATTATGAAGAAATCAAACTTACATTAAACATTGTTAGGAACTTTAATCTGCACAAGTAAATATTTTTTTAAAAAGACTCTTACCTTCACTGCTGGTCTTCTAGGACTCGATGGTACCTCTGCTTGGCTGCTAAGGCTTCTTATGGGTCCTTAGTGAAAAGTGGCCCCACCTGACCTTAATACCATTGGCTGTTGCTGACAATTAGGTGACTCGCCATTGGTCAGTATGGACTGTCAATCAATGTGTGCTGGCATGTTGGCTGACCCTTGATGCTTGGCTTGCCACCAAGATGGTCTTCTCAAAGTCCAAGAGCCTTCTGTGGGGGACTGCTGACTCTACAAACATGCACACTGTGTAGCTCTTTATCTGTCAATCTGATTTCCAATGCAGGGGACATTCATTTCAAAGACATGCAAAATATTTAACTGAAAGGATGACAACAGTCAACATTAAGAGTAAAGATGACACTACATTACTGTTTTATAAAATAAGGTTAGGGAACTGTCTTCTCAAGCATTCCACTGTAAATTCTTGAACATACCAGACAGACTTTCTTTCTCAGTCAGTGGGCAGGTATAGAGGGAAGGTTTCATTTAAAATAAATTCATTTATCTCATTATGCAAGGCCCCTAACCTTCCAATTATTTAATTACCTTGCTTAGACAGTACAGTAAAATATTTTTAATGTGGTACAACTTTTGGTGTCCAGTGTGGTGGACCAACATCTCCAGAAGTAACCACCTTCCAGGGATTTTCATACACACCTTGTTAATGAGAAAGGAAAATGGTCAGCCTTGTTCAAACAACAGGAATGTCACAAGTGGAAAAACAACAGCCCAGTACAACAGTTGTGTAAGAATGTTTCCCCTGAATACAGAAATGTGTCCTACCCAGTACTAGCTACTGTCTATGTTCCTAATAATACTGTATAATTTATTAAGTCTCACATTTCATTAATTAAATTAATTAATTTGCTTCATATTTCAAACAACCCATGAACTCATATTAGAGAGTATAAAACAAAGGACTAGTTTTGAGTTGACTTGACAAGACTCAAATGTTGTACTAAAAAATTAGTAAAATGATACCAAACCAGGGTTTATACATAGTAGGACTATTATTCTGCAGCAGGAGGTAACCTAATGCATTGCTGTTACCTTCATTTTCTGAGATTTCATGAGACGGCACATTCCAAGAAACAGGTACTGGGGGTCAAATTCAATCAGTGAGTAATTCTACAGAGGAAACCAAATAGCACGACACGTAGAGAACCTTCCAGAGATATACACCAAATACCCTGCAGATAAGGCACGTTGTCCTATTAACCAGTTAATCATGGAAGTGTTGCTTCACGCTGCTTCTTGGTCTTTTCTTCTTGGTGTTTTGAGGCATCCATGGAGTTTACAAGTGAAGCACCCAAGTTCTGCACAGTGGGGCTCCGGTATAAAGGTCAAGCCATCAAACCATCAAACATCCATGGTTGCTCAGCTCACCCCCTCCTCCCTGAGCTGAATCATCATCTTGTGATGGTAAATAAATGGAATGTATGAGATTATCACAGGCTGATGAGGGCTCAGCCCACAGTTTTGGTTCTGATATGGCTGAAAACAGAACACACTGATACACTGTGTGCTTCATCGGAGGTATTTTGCCAACACTGACTCACATGACTGTTGTCTTCTATGAAATTCTCATGCGGTGCATTACATTATTTATTTATTTGTTTATTAACTTTTATTTCAAACAGTTCCAAACAACGCGTAGACCAAACTCCAGCCGATAAAAACTGAAAGAAAAATATCCGATTTCATGTGCAGATGAAACAAAACTTATTAATTTCTACAAACAGTCCATCACTCACATTTTTTGTTTGCTTCCCAGTCGTGTCAAATATAATTAAAAAATATGAGTCCCACAGTACTCCATCCTATAAACAACCACAAACATCATGGATTTACAGACACAATTCAAGTTAAGTAGCTTCACCAGAAGCACAAAAATATCCTGTCTTCCACAAAATGAACTGTTGTTGGAACACGTTCCCTAAGAAACTCGCTCCCCTTAATCACAGCTTATTGCTGATTATGACTATATATCACTCACTTCATGTACTATTGGAACATGAGCATCTACCTTTGTGATACTTTTCATGGGATTGTATTAACTTTTGATTTGCGAAACGTTTGCTTGGATGTTTATGACGGATCTGATTGGCCAGGCAAATCGCTTTCTCCTGCTTAATCAGAGGTGATGCCTGTCTTTCCATTGTGTCTCAGAAGATTGTAAGAAATCAGAGGAGAGCCTTGATAGCAGAAACATGTCAGCTAAACAAGCGAAGGGGTCAATGTTCACGACTATCTTCCCAACTGATTCTTTATGGCGTTGAAACTGTGGGACCCAATTACTAAGGGCAAGGAGCAGATCTAGTTGGCAAGATATGGGTAGGTCTCATTTACCCTACCATTTCTCAATAGTATACTAAATAATGCTGCACAAGGAACTGTGCTAAGCCCTCCTAAGATGAAATGCCAACCAAAATTTCCACAACATTAATGTGCAACAGCAGCGCAAACAATGCAACAGGAATACAACATAGTATACGAGTGGATTAGCTCCAAATCGGCTTAGGATCAGCATTTAATGCAATATAAATTATATGATTATTTTGCATTGTACTATTATTATACCTATCAAAGTCATGATCACCATGGCATGGAACTTTCTAAATAAGTGAACAGAGAAAACAACAAATCTAATGCTGCAATGAAAGGCATTTTGTTCTGAGAGGAGAGGAGATGGACCCTGCTTTGTGCATGTTTTTATTTATAACTTTCCCTAAATCTCAAGCTAATTCTTTGTCAGGCTTTTCTGGTGTTTTGTCTTTAGTGATTAAGTCAGGTCAGCTCTGGGGGATAATTGTAAACTCAAGAGCACTGAAGCACGCCACAAGGTAGCAAAATGACTCAGATTTCCCACAATTATCCCCAAAAAAAGGTGGAAGAAAAACAAAGAAAATTTGAGCTTGTGTGCTTTGCAGCCCCAGGAACAGCTGGTGTAATCACAACTCATCAAAGAATCGTCTTTATCACTGTTTTGCTTAGGACAGTGTTTCCTAACCTGGTTCTCAGGGACCCATAGATGGTCCACGTTTTTGCTCCCTCCCAGCTCAGGCAAAAATGTGGATTGTCTGGCTGGGAGCTGGGAGGGAGCAAAAATGTGGACCATCTATGAGTCCCAAGGAACAGACTGGGAAGCATTGGTTTAGAATATGAATTTATGATAGGGGGGCCTTGCCAACCTCATGACCCTAATCTGTCACAGTGACCGGTAATGAGTCAAGGAGACCAAACTTTTCAGAAATCATCACCAGAATGTTGCCTGGTGGCTCTTGCATATTCTGCCTTATCTCCTTATTTTATAACCTCTTTATCTCCATGTTTATTTTTCAGTATCCATGCAGCCCCCCCCCCACCCTCATTAATTCTATGATTCAATGCATGACGCATGGTAACCGGCTGCTATAGCTGCAGGAACAGAGAGAGATGAGAGAAATGCACTGTGTATATTTTTCTGCTCCGTGGGTCAGGCCTGTGATCAAATGGCCAGCGGTTGGAATCCCATCTCTGGGAAAGAGATTTCACCATTGGGCCCGTGACCAAGGTTTAGGGACCTAGCCATGTAGTTTAAAAATGAGTTTGCACCCCCTCTAAAATTATTTTTATTACTGATGAAGCACGTAGCCAGGAATTAAAATTGCTATTGTCATAACCCCCATTGCTCTAGGGACGGCTTTCTCTGTTGTACGTCACTTTAGATAAGTGCATCTGCCAAATAAGTTAATGTAGTGTTCAGCAGCAATTGTTTCTGCATTTCTCGCTTCTGTTTTCTACATTTCTCTGGTGTTCTGAACCTTGTGCCTTTACTATTGTGTGGTGAAATGAAATAAAAAATTGCTTCCACTTCAAAAAATTGCCTGAGAAGAAAAGTTTCTTTTTGCTTTTCTATAGATATTGGGCGACTATTTTTATTTAGATAAATATCTAAATAAAATAAAATAAAATGATGGACATGGTAGCTAACTTATAATCAACTCAGATCACATATCCCGCTGACAAACTTTAAATTGGATGCAGCTGATGCTACTGAGAAGATTTGCAGCTATACATCAGGATATTGCTGAAATGCGTGTTAAAATCTCCAGATTGTAAATGTCACACAGTTAATTCAAACATCTTCTCTGATTGCATGGCTGAGTGCATGAGTTCCCAGCGGAGCTGTCCATTACGCAGCTTGGCTCGCCGCCTAGTGTCCATTCAGTGTCACTGCAATGAGATTATTCAGATTTGACAGGAAGGGCACATTATAGAAAACAAAAACCACAACTTCCCTGTAAGACTTACTTTGGAGAGGAACCACATGGCATACATTCTAGGAAGGAACAGTGACCATTTAGGTGTTGAGACTTGTTTAACGACAATTTCAAATTTAGCTCAGTGAAAAACTGCAATGATATCAAGGGTTGGAAAGGATTGCAATAGGGTGTGGATTCAGGCATCGAGCTCTGAGGCCGGAAAAAAGGAAGCTACTTTGGTAAGCACCGGTGAGATTGATCATCCATCCAACCATCTTCTATAACTGCTTATTCAGCAGTCACACACTGTAGGCAATTAGGAGAGATCAGTTTATCTAACTGCATGTTTCTCAACTGTATAAAAATCATGCATTTCAAAAATGTAATTTATAGTTATCAGTGAAAACCTCAAAAAAAAAGCGATCTGAGCAGTTCATGCGCAAATGTCCGACGTCTGAAAATGCTATTGGCTGCATGCCAAAGAAAAGTCGAAACATGAATAAATGATGCTAAATTTTATTGTCATCCGGTAGCTTACTTTACAACTTATTCACGGCAGCTGTTTCTGTTTGTGTCTGATTAGCATATGCGAGAAGCAACAAAGTATAAAAAAAAAACCGGTGCCTCACGATAAGACCTCATTCGGGGACATTTCCATAGCAACCACAGCTGTAATTTCTCATAAATGCAACGCTCACTCGGCACTCACTGCAAGGCATGATGAGAACAAGTTAAAGTAATTACTTGCATTTATGCAAAAAAATGTTTGTATTTAATTTGTTTAGTTTTAAGTTTCAAAGAAAACATTGTCTGTATATAAGATAGTTAATAACAGTTATAATACCTATAAGATATAAAATATATAAAATTCTGAAGCAAAGGTCATGCCGATTTTTAGCAATTTATAGTAATCGCCTCCTTTTAAATTCGAACATAACTCCCGCAATTATTGATACTTAAGTTTTTTTTAATTATTAATATGTCCCCATCACTCTGGTGTCCTTGTTTAACTGCAAAAATCTACCAGCCTTCTTCATTTACTTCTGCTTTCCCCTGATTTTTAAACATTATTGATCCTACTTGAGGACTGAAAAGTACTTGTGTGTGTGTGAGGCGCACGTTAGCAGAGTGTCCCTTAATCAAAGCCATGATGCACGTCTGCCGCAACCCTTCAAGGGTCAGACCATAAGCGGATCCACGTCCAATTTGGGGGGGGGCTTCAGTCACGCTATTTTTTGTTTCGGCCTCGTGAAAAATAGTTTTTGGAAAAGTATTCAGTGATTTTCGCAAACATTTCGTACCTCCGGCAAACTTTACCGTAGAGATCCCCCCTCCTCTCGGCAAATCTAATCATTTTGGGGGCGGGGATTACGTCACACACATACACACACGCACACATACACATAAAGGTCAGATCCTACAATCGCCCCTGGGTCACATTATTTCCATGACGAGCCAAATGAAATTCTTATTGACGCCGTGCCCATCACTATATATGACCATTGGGATTAGTGCTGTGGGCTGCGGTATTCTCAAGCTTTAGACAGGTGCTATATGATTTAAACTAATATTTTGGACCAAGGATTAGCGATTACAGATTATTGCCAGAACCTGCAGATGCCTAAATAAGCCGGGAGACTGTGCATCGACTCAGTATTCAGATTCTACTAGAGGATCACGGGGTTAATGCTGAAGCTGCTTAATTGTGGCAAGGTTGTCAACTTTGGTCAGAAGGCTGGCGCGAGATTTTTAATTCGAAACAATCATCATATACATGTGCAGGCATTTACATGTATGTGACAGATTTATTACATTGTTAATTGTTTGTCGGGTTTGCAAACTACCCCAATGTTTTTGATGTAATTAATCTTAGATTTCTAATGGAATAATACAGATTTGCCGTAAGAGTTCCTGCGTGAGAGTTGGCAACCCTGTTGTGGATCCATAAATTCACCAAACATTTCGTTTAATACGCAAATTTCTCGCCATTGAAAATGTACAAAGACTGACCATGCAAAGTGGTCTCATAACTAGGTTATTTTATAATAAAATAGTGAGGCTACCATTTTTGGTATACTCTAATTCTGGAGATCATTAAACTTTTTTTTCAAACACGTAGATTAGTTTTCTATGTTACATGTCTGCATTTTCCCCCACAGATTTCAACTTTTACTTGCATAACGTAGCTGCCACAGATGCCATGGTTTTAAAACGCTTCTTCAAAAACAGTGCAGGCAGTGCAGATCTTTTATTTAACCTCGCGAAAGAATAATCCCTATAAATTTTATAGGCAAAAAGGCAAAACTGTCACTTGGCATAAAAAGGAAAGTGAAAAGCTAAAAATATTGGAAATGTAAAAACAAAATTCACTCAAGAATGTAGTATATTTTTTATCATTTTTGAGTGCACTGTGAATTAATAATTTCGTAAAACTCGCATTCTCAGTAGCTAATTTTTGGATCCTGTTTCTCCCGTGAGTGACCAGAGGAAATCTCACTCGGAGAGAACTCGGCTTCCGAAGCTCGCGTGACCCCGCCCTCTGCCTAGGATTGACAGCCAGGCGGACTAATCCCCGCCAAGTCCAGCGGGATCGGCATCATTCTTAAAACGCTGTCAGGACAATCCCGTTATTTTTAATTGTCCGTATCCCGTAACTCCTCAGCTTTTTGTCGTATCGTTCGTTTCGCTGTTCGTAGGCGGAAACTTTCCCGTCCGATTGCTGCCCCCTCATAGCTGTAGCGTCTTTCCTTTTCCTCCTTTTTTCCTCCGCGTTCCATTTAAACAATGGAATCTATTCGTCCTCAGCGACTTCAGCCGGGGATCGGATTTGGAGCTGGCTCGACCGGGACGCTGCGCTCCTCGCTTCGGCCTGGGGTCACTGTCCCCACCGCTCCTCCGCAGCCACCCTCGGTGTGCCTGTCGGCTTCCTCCGGGCCGCCCCCGCCTCCGCCGCCGCTGCAGCTGCACAGCCTCGGGGTCGGTGTGATGGGGAGCAGCGGTCTGGGAGCGGCGGGGATGGCGGGGCTCGGACTCTGCAATCCGGGGAACCCGACTGTGCTGCGGGAGGCGGTGGAGGCGGTGGTGAGAAGCTTCGCTAAGCACACCCAAGGATATGGCAGAGGTAAGACGGAAAATATGCCGCCTAATTTAGATTTACAGTTTTATTCATGTTTCCAGTGCACCTCTCAGCTACAGTGTTATTAAAAACTGAAATTAACTTGTTTCAACATGTCTAGCGTGTTCTTCCTGTACTTATGTCTATTATTATTAATCACTAATAAAGAGATTCACGCACTTATTTGCTGCAGAAACAAAAGTGCTACAGATTTGCAATTTATAACGTAATATTTGTTCTCTCTGTACCAGTATATCATGTTAGATTTAAATATGTGTGGTATATTTATAATATATTTACATATTTGCAGATTCACAGCACATATATGGTATATCGCATACTGTACAGTATGTAACGTTTTTGTCATGCATGCTCCTTTGGGTGTGTTGGTGAGTGAGTGACTCACTAAATGAATAATTATGAATTTCCAAATAAAG
This sequence comes from Hyperopisus bebe, assembly GCA_026777045.1. Taxonomy (NCBI): domain Eukaryota; kingdom Metazoa; phylum Chordata; class Actinopteri; order Osteoglossiformes; family Mormyridae; genus Hyperopisus; species Hyperopisus bebe. Next base: position 11,347,905 of record JAODJW010000046.1, read on the forward strand.
TACCGCAATTTCCCCTAAAAGTGGGGAAATCTTCTTCGTGCAAGCTTTTATGGGACACCATCACTGGCCCAAGGAAGGCGCCTGCTTGCCCTTCTCAGCTGGTCTGTATGTCTGTTGATTTTCGAAATAAACACCCCCTCCTTCTGCAGGCAGACAGTTTACAAACATCTTTGCAACATGACCTACATTGCGTGGTTTGTTGATCACATATTGCAGTGCTTGCATGCTCATTATATCCAGAGGAGTCGTCAGATTGAATAGTAAGGATATAGTAGACTGACGACAGTGTTTCAGCAGATGTTGGATAACTGACAAAATAACAAAGCTTTATGAAAAGCAAGACTTCTTGGATGTGTTTCAAGTACCTGTAGTGTGTAAGGGATCTGGAAACATCTAGTTCCTTTTAATGATATGGATCAAGGTCAGCTTGTTTGTAAACAATCTCATTTCATATGTTACCCAGTCCAGTCCTTGATTTTACTAGTTTTCTTGCTTTTTAAGTGCAGCTCAGGGAAGCTGCTCAGGAATTGTGCTGCACTTCCTAAACGAAGGTCAGTCATCCTCTGGGTACTTTAAATATGATTTAAGCAGAATAGTTTTGATGTTGAAAGAAGAAATTCCTTTGGGATATTCATAGAGCAGCCCATCCCCATCTCCCCCTCTGTGCCGGCAGAATTCCGTAATCTTTGACTCCTAATGAGTTCTGCTGTTTTTTTGTGGTTAACTCAGTACTGCTGGGAATGTGGCGTGTAGTAATACGACCTGCATTAGAGAATGTGTAGGCGCTTTTCCCTTGCGCCAGACCAATGGTAATTCCACAGGGGAGGAACTGTCTCACCTGTAGCTAAGCCAGCCTACATTTTGTGCCATCTTCCGTGGAGGATTCAATGACCCGCTTATGAATGTTGTGATACATAGGGGTCAAACACACACATGTGGTAAGAACATTCACTGTATTTTGAATGGGATCTTGTTTAAGGTCATTGTTGTAGTGTCTCGTTCAGAATTTTGGATTTTCTATAACACACTGGTCTTCAGCCACATGGGTGTTCCAGATGGAAGAGGGCCTCTTATTGGCCCACCACTGCTGTTTATAACAACAATGCCCATTTGTCCTTCAGTCATTCACAAACCAACCCGGGCCCAGTGTTCTGCCATTTTCAGTCAAACGGAAAGAAAAGCAGGTTTGGCGCAGCGCCTGTCTTATTGCTCCGTTGGGGTGCTGTTTTCAGATCACCAGCATCTGATGGGAACCCATTTCTTATTTTTTTGTCCGCGACCGCGGCGCTTGGCTAACGATTTCGGCCCGTGGTCATGGCAACCAACTCCGCGCCCCTTTTTGGTCGGCCGGCGTGGCGCGGCTCTGGCGGACTCCGGCGGTCGGTCCCGGTCAGGGCGGTCTGGCGGGCTGACGGCTCTCCTTCTGCATTCTCCAGTGAACGTGGTGGAGGCCCTGCAGGAGTTCTGGCAGATGAAGCAGTCGCGTGGAGCCGACCTCAGGAACGGGGCGCTGGTGGTCTATGAGATGGTGCCCTCCAGCAGCCCGCCCTATGTCTGCTACGTCAGCCTCCCCGGGGGCAGCTGTTTTGGCAGCTTCCAGGTTAGTACCCCCCCCCTCCTCCCTCAGAGATCTGGCTTAGAGCAGGAGCCAACCTGCCCAAGAGCTCCTTGGCATCAAGGAAGTTCAGGTGAAAAGGATGCTGGTCTGTCAGATTCTGCTCCAATTCAGAGACGTCTTTACATCATGGATGTTTTTCAGCTGGCCTAATATGTGATCATTTCTTAAATATAAAAGCAGGATGTTGCATATAACTCTTGTGGTTTTTAATGTGTATTCAGTCACAGTGCCAGTACTGGGATGTGTTTTTAATAAGCAGCATCTTGGTCCTTTTATTGGTCCCCTGATATCTGATAAAATCGTTTAAATTTTTTACTATGCAGTCGTATAGCATAGGACACAGCACTGACGTCACACGTTTCTTTAGCTTACGCTTAAAAAATGTTTGCCAAGAAGCAGCTAAAATGTACTATAAGCACCTGCAGAGAAAAGTACTTTACTTTCATCTATACTCTGACTGTACCTGAATTTCATGTTTTTTTGCTTTTATTTATGTTTAGTAAGTCGGGTATGTTGTGGCTGTTCCACCGTGGATCTAAAAATTTTCGGGCTTCTTAATGCTCATATTTGCATACAAAGAATCTAAACTAAAAAAAGCAGTAATTTAGGTAATAGAGATAGTATTCAAGGGGTTGTCTTCCAAAATGGCATCTTCCCAGCAGCTATGATTTCACCGTGAACAGGCAATGATTTCTGAGAGGATGTGAACCTTGACCGCAGACCACAGATGTGGTCCATGTCTGCAGGACAGGACGGGTGCTGTGGGTGTCTGGGCTCATGAGGGTGGGGTGGGGGGGTCTCGGGGGTGCATGGCATCATGGGAATACAGCCGTGATGTGGACTGCCTACAGGCTGAGGGGTTCCCCTCCTAGGCGATCTGCACGCAGCAGCATCTGGAGCGAGTCAGGGGTGGCTGTGGTCACGTCTGGAAGTTATTGTCAGAGCGGGGCTGGGTGCCGGCAGCACAGAGAGGGGCTTTTAGGGGATGTGGGGGGGTGGAATGGGGCGATGGGGTGACCCGAGTCAGCAGCTGTGAGGAGGGGGAGCTGGAGGAGGCGCTCGCTGAGGTATTTTCATGATCAATTTCATGTTTTAGTAAGAGAAACAAGAAAAATATACAAAATATATGTTTTATATATGTACAGTTAATTTCTAAGTTCACAGTATATCTTTGCTAATTTTGTTTTTAGTAATGTTTTATTGCTATTTTTAACGACATTTTTCTTACAAATATGTGCAGATATAAACCAAACAAACATTCCATGTGAAAACAAATCATTTTGAAATGGGAAAATCAAAGAACAAAGGACACACAGATGAAACAGCCCCCCAATCTATTGCAGTGCATAAGAACAAAACTAAGCTAAACAGCTATTTAGCACGAATTCCAATTTTATCGAATAAAGATAAAAACTAATTACGAATCCTGGATTACTGTAAATGATGAAATCCAGATTAGATGACAAGCGCGCTGCTAATCCCAGTTTAAAGCTCCATCATGGACAGTGGTTCCTTACTGGGGTAAAACCCTAAGCTGTCTGACCAGCTTGTGGTAGCAGCAGACATGTCATTTAGGATTATTAAGTTTGTTGTGGGTTTGCCTCCTTGCCAAGTCTGTCTTTTCCATTTTTCACGAGTCTCTCGTTCTCTTCTTCCAGACCAGCTGGAACCTTTATCTACAGTATGCTGTTTCGGCAAGTTTAGATAAATCCCAAACGACTATAACAACATCCGTTTCAATGGACATACAAAAAAAAGACGTTCAAGTATATTAGTCCTATGGGAATATATATGACACAAAAATAGATTTCAAACTGGTCTTTCTACATGCGATTCCTTTATGCCCTAACACTGATCTAACACTGTTTGCTTCCATTTGCACTAAATTTTTGGAAACTTTTGGAACATCATCATTCACGGTCACATTTACTGTTTCTATTTATCTAGTATTAGTTCACTACTGCTGGGAACAGTTAGGGTTCATAAAAGTAAAAATAAATTAAACAAAAATGCTTTTTATTGCTTGGGATGCTCTTAATTGATGTATTTATTTACACAATTGGCTGCTACACTCTGCTTTTCATGCTCACAAGAGCAGCATTAACAGGAATGTCTCGATAATGTTCATTCGGAGAAGTTTAAGCCGAGTTTAAGCATCTTCATCATCCTTACTGTGAGGGCACACATAGTTCCAAGATCATGCCTAAAAATAAAACCATGACAGCTATTTCCTTCTGCAGGCCAGTGGTCTCAAATCACCTTTTTCTTTTAAGTTTTCGACGAGGTCGGGTACTAAGTAGCTGCCAGGTCGTCCATTTCCCTTCCATCCAGGCAAGATGACAGACCCCCGAAAGGCTGGTGATTCTCTTCCTTTCAGCTTGTTTTCATTTCCTCTGCTCACCACAGCCTGCGGTACCATCACCCCATTTCCAAAGTGCGGAAGAAGCCATACAGTTACATACAAACCGCTGAATGGGCCCCCGCCTCGCACATGCATACACACACGCATTAGTGACCCTGAACCATGGTCACACACGCTAAGCCACTGACAATCTGTTGGTCTTTATTTTCTGGATGCCTGTCTCTTGGCTCCTGACCAGTGGTTCTGAGTCGGCTGCATTTGCATGGAAAGTATCCTGAATCTGTGGTCCGTGCGGAAAATCAGCCGCTACCTTCAAGCCCCTGATTATTTTTCTCTCGTTCCAAACAGGCAACTGCCTCGCTGACCGCACACAAACCTAAGCAAGAGTTCTGAGCCGTCCAATGTTTGATACAAATGTGGAGAGAGTGACCAACCAGAGCAGTCTTAGTCCAAAGCCTAAGTCTTAGTCTAGTGAAGGATTTGAAGTTCTAGGGATTTAAAATCAATATGTTCATCTATAAGCTTTGGTAATTCTGTCTGCAGATCCCAAAACCAAGATTCTTTGGTTCTTGCCCATTTCTGCATTTTTCCTCACACCTCACACCTCAGCTGGGTAAAACCCGAGTCAGGTCCCGTTTATATAAGAGAATAACTTACTTTACGTTGCATGTAGTAATGCTAACCAGCTAACAGAGACCATGTGAGTCAAAGTCTATAAATTCTGAAACAAAAATGGTTGGTAGTACCCTAACAACAAAGGATACCTCTATCAAAGCCTTTGACAGGCTGCTTATTGGAAGCAATGAGAAGCATTAAGGAGAGCATGACGCCTTTAGAGATGCATTTTAATTTCAGCCTAATCGCTGTAGGATTCCATCAGTGTAAATGCTGGAGAGGAAATCTGACTTAATTCCCATTTAGCTTTAATACAAAAAAATATTTCTTTAAATGCATAGTAGTTTGTCTGCGTGCAGACGCTTTCACAGAAAATGACACAAGCTATTCAGAGGAGCTTGCAAACCCAGATGCAGATTGAGCCTTCTTTCCATTGACACTGTGAGCAGTTATAATATGCATCTGGAAACCGCTGTATTCTTTATGTCATTGGCTACGATGGAGCCATTGTGGCAGGAAGTGCTCATAAATTATTGATTAGTTTATGCAAAGCCGTTGCCAGAGGCCGGTTGGTAAGCGTCCTTCAAAAACAAATCTCTCGTTGCCGTACATGAACAACTCAGGTGGCTCGGAATAAAGCGTGACAGCCTTCGTCTGATTCGTTGTGGACACTCTACCCCTTGACACACATTGGCCAACGAGCAGGGAACTGGCTTGTCCAATAGCAATCCAGCTTCCAGCTCTCGGCCTCGGAACTGTTTTCAAAGGATTGAAGCCCTACTGTGTTTGGTGCGATGACGCATGCGGCAAATCTCAGGACGCATCTTTTCCATCCTGCGGTCGTTCCCCCTTCTTACAGTGCGAGTCTTGCTCCAAACCTGGATATGGGGAGAGAAATGTTTTAGAAGGCTGGGTGTTCCATTTTTTCGTGCCGTAAATTAGCTTTCTGTACAATACTCTGTGGTTGGAAAGTAATGTGGGCCTTCATCTGTTTGTGATTAAGGAGAAGAACTTAGTAGAGAACAGTCAAACCCCAGCTTCCCCCAAACATTCACCCTAGATCCTTATTGACTCATAAGAGGATATCTCTACATCATCAAGAAGACATCATTTGTAGGGTAAAAAGGCATCATGATCAAGGTCCCGAAGCATTTTTACCTTCTTAGAGGGAGACCTAAGCTGAGTTTGAAAAATGATCATTCAAGTAAGACTTGATGTCTGGGAGACAGATAAGTTATTCGACGTCTTCCTGCTGTGGTGGTACCCCCTCCCCCTGTTGGCAGTTCTGCCCCACCAAGGCTGAAGCAAGGCGCAGCGCGGCCAAGATCGCCCTGATGAACTCCGTCTTCAACGAACACCCCTCCCGTCGCATCACGGACGACTTCATCGAGAAGAGCGTGTCCGAGGCACTCGCCTCTTTCAACGTGAGTAATGTCGCCTCCTAGTGGGTGACGGAGGAGATGACAACCTCCACGGTTTTTTGTGTTTTCGTGGAAAAAAGCCCATTGTACTAATGCAAAAGAATCTTAATTGATTGATTAATTAATTAATTAATTAA
>JAODJW010000046.1:11354157-11386398 GCA_026777045.1 Hyperopisus bebe
ATTAATTAATTAATTAATTAAGGAGTGCCCCCCGTGAACAATGCATAATTTCAAAGATACATTTTAAATGAGGTGTGAGTTATTTGTTGGTTTAAACCAAATGTCTTCTCAAGCCTTTTCATTCTTGGAATAAAAACTTACCTGTTCTGTCATGGTAATAATTATTGCAATTTCTGTCTAATTGTATTTCTGCAAAACTTACAGCATATTGCTTTGGACCCACCAGATAATGATTCATTATACCTTCTTGGTACTTAATATACCTGCATACTATTTATCCTGCATATGGAGGTTCTGTAGTGAATAATGACAGTTTGTTCCTCATAGGGTAACAGGGAGGAGGCTGACAACCCAAACACGGGCATTGGTGCATTCCGCTTCATGCTGGAGTCCAACAAGGGCAAGTCCATGTTGGAGTTTCAGGTAAATCCTACTTAATTTACCATTATTTTTTAAGGTCCTTTGGATACAGATGGTCTCTGTCAAAAAACAATTCTTCGATCTGCCTTTCAACTGCTTATTCGGGACAGAGTCACAGAGGAAATAAAACCAATTAATATTAATTAAATAAATAGATGCAGAATAGACTGGAAATTCGTTGTGAATGAACGAACAAACGAAAGATATAAAATTGGAAGCCTTTGATGTATCTAGGAATGGAATTTGCAGCCATAAAAGTTTCACCACCATCCAGAAATTATATCTTTTTAGTCATAAAACTTGAAAGCAAACATAGGTTTCCAAGAGGTAAGATCATAGATCTTTCTATGTGCTTTGAAAGTTGGACCAAAAAAATATTAAGAAAGGAGGCATGAATATAGGCGTGGAACAATGCTTGGATCCAAAACTGTCTAACACAGCATTTGGAACTCCTTAAGTATATGTGCTGTATTTTTGGCATTTATTCCCTAATTATGTGTCATCCAGCAGTTAAAAACCAAAACAATACAACCCATGCATCAATTATAAGTATTGGTAAATTGTAATTGCCTAATATTTCAGAGTTTGGTAGCACCTTGCTTGAAGCTATTATCTATAATGCATTATACATACCTTCATAATGCATTATGAAGGTATCTATAGTGAATTGTAAATGAGAGCTTCACTGGAGCTTATGAAGTGTTATTGTCAACATTATAATGCCTAATAACTGTCAATAGAAGATGCTGTAATGCTTTATTAATTCTTATAGCAACAATTATAATGCATTTTGGATGCTCTGTAATACATTATGAAGGTATCTATAATGCATTATAGATAAGTGCTTCTAGTAAAGTGTTGCTGAGATTTTCTTTATCCCATCATGCAAGCTGAAAGACTGTGGGGGCGGGATTAGTCAGTGACTCTGAGTGTAATTGGATGGTGATAGGACGAGTGACTTTATTTTTGACATTGTTTGTGGAGATGGTGAATATGGGGGCGGAGCTTCTGTGCTGTAATCTGTTCTGGCGTCTCTCCTAGGAGCTGATGACCGTCTTCCAGCTGCTTCACTGGAACGGCAGCCTGAAGGCCATGAGGGAGAGGCAGTGCTCTCGGCAGGTGAGGTCCATCTGCAGAAGCTGGGACCTAGATAGACCTAGAAATGTCTCCCAATCCGGTACTCGGGGACCCACAGGCAGTTCACGTTTTCTGGTAGGGAGTTGGAAGGAAGCAAAAATGTGGACTGTCTGGCAGGGAGCTGGAAGGGAGCAAAAACTTTCGGGTCCCTGAGGACTGGATTGGGACTTTTATACACAGTGCATTACATTTGCAGTAAAGTATTATTACACATTGAAATGCGTGACCGAAGCCACATTTTCAAATATAACTTCACAATATAACTTTATTTTATTGAAATTAGTATGTACCATTAGCATTTTCATCTGACCAATAGGAGGTAGAGCTGCATCCCCTGTACCCCTGATAAAATCACCTGTTGCTGTAGCTGCGATTGGAATTTTGCCGGTTCGAATCCCAGGGTTGGGAGAGTGATTTTACCGTTGAGCCTTTGATCGAGGCCCTTACCTTCTAATTGTTCCAGGGACTCCAAGGACCCTGCTTTCTAAATGAAATATATGTTTCTTTGGATAAAGGCGTCTTTTTAAAAAGGCCGTTTTACTGCCTCTTACATACATGGCAAGTTTCTCAGTGTTGACTGTTGCTTGAACCAAGAGATACCACGCCCTTCTGATCAGTAAACACAGTGCTGTGTGACGTAATGTGAAAAATAGGTGGAAATTCCCAGGGAGCCAAATTTACGACCTCTTTGCCTCAGTGTTTCTGGGCACCTACCCACATGCTTGGTCTTTGCAGTCAGCAATAGATTGCATCAAAAATAAGCCCCATGATCTCTGCCTCAGGGAATCCAATATTCTTTTGGAGCAAGGACTAGTTAGTATTGGCATCAGACAAATCTTGCTTGTTCGCTGTATTTATATTCATATTAGTGAGTCACATGAGAAAAACATTTACCACATGCATAATTTATTGTGCAGAACGTTATATGTAACAAAAATCTGGGTCGATCCATTTATTTCAGAAGGAATATGATGTACTACTGAATTTAAATAATAATTATTATTTATTTGATGCATGAGAGAAAAACTTGCAATTTGCATATTCTTCATTATTAACCATGGTTGTTGTGTGAGCACACTGAGAATTTCCAGTAGTGTCTGATGGGATATCTTGAGAAGGGAAAAGTCACTTGTGAGGTCAGGCTCTTACAAAGCATCCTTATTTTATGTGTTCTTTATGTCAGTTTATACAAAATTCCATTTTTCTCCCACAGCGGTGGAAGCCTTTTGCGTTTGGTCGTGATATAACAGTACAAGTCAAAGCAGGCTTTGGAGATTCTTACGTTTAGCAGTGGGTATCATGTAATATCATACTGAAAGATATTTTTTCTGAATCACACCGCAGGGAATAATTTTACTGAACATCCAAGTGTTTAGTTTCTCATTCCTCTGACGATCTCTTTCCTGTGCAGCGTTCAAAATGATGATCTATCCGTCTTCTAACTGCTTACCCTGAGCAGGCTCTTGGGGGGGGGTCTGAAGCCTTTCCCAGGCAACATAGAGCACATGGCTGTCAATCGAACGTTAGTGTTTCACATTTTTACATACCTGCATTGCTCTGGATAGAAGAATCACCAAAAGCTGTGGTTCTCAAATGGATTAGTCACAGGATCTGCATTTCCGCTTGGTCATTAAGTCACGATCCAAATATCTCAATTGTTTAAAAGTTGTGTGTGTGGGGTTGGGGTAGGGAATGATAACAGCTGTCAATCAAGGTGGGGGGGGGGGGTGATGATTTGGCTATGTATTTTTTTACTGCACGTTTCATGACCCACTGAAAATTCCCCGCAAAACCCACTTTTGGGTTGGTACCCACCGATTGAGAAACGCTGATCTAAATGAATAAAACTGTTTACGATAAACCATGCCAATGTACACTTTCTGTTTCAATTTTCAAATTTCCCAAATATATAAAATATGTTAGACTAATTGGGGTAGTGCAGCCAGTGTCCTGTTGTTTACCTCCATTCATGTGTTATACTGTATAATGTATAATCTGATGCTGTATTTCAAGAAACAGAGAGCACTCATTAACGGCGTCCCTGGGCTGATTAGACATTCCCTTTCATCTGCCTGTATGACTTTCATCTCTACAGAAACTTTGGGGGAGGGGGTGGGCGATCCAGCCACAAGAATGCGCTCTAATGACTTGTAGCATGTTTTAGATTTGACTTGTCAGCCTGGTCAGTGTTTTGTCCATTTTTGTTTTTTTGTTTCGGGTGTTTTCGTTTGTTTTCTTGTAGCCCAGCTCATAATGTCTGCCATGTTGTGATTGAGGGTTAAATAAAATTTGTAGCAGATGTTTTTTTGTCCAAAGTGTCTTACAAGTGGCAAATTGCACATTACAAGCATACCGACAGTGTAACAATCACACATTGTGCTAATACATTGATGTCATTATGGGTGAATTTGCCTCTGACACTTGGCTCTTGTGCAAACATGATTACCATTGTTAGTCATATATGTGTATACCACACGGCCATGTGTGCATTAGTGGGCTGCTCTAGTATTTATAATGATAATGTTTCATTTGTCACATGTGTGCAATTACATATGCACTGAATTGTTTATTTGGCTGTCATATCACCGTTAAGACATTACAGTCTTAGATGCTCTAGCTGACTGGTCGTTAATGTTCATTCTGCGACCCGCCCCCACAGGAGGTGCTGGCTCACTACTCACACCGGGCGCTGGATGATGACATGCGCACTCAGATGGCTGCTGATTGGGTGAATCGGGAGCAGAGCGTGGCAGGCACCATTACGCGGGAGCTAGCCGCCACAGAGCGGGAGCTGGAAGAAGCTCGCCTGGCAGGCCGGGAGCTGCGCTTCCACAAGGAGAAGAAGGACATCCTGATGCTTGCTGTCGGACAGCTGGGCAACGCCAACTCCGCCACCCTGCCCGCCGGCTGCTAGATGCAGACCTGAGGGAATAGTGGAAGACTCAGCCCAACCCCACCTTTGTTCATGATTGTACAATACAGCGCTGTAGCCACAGATCCAGAAAATACACTTCAACAGCTAGAGCCCAGTTACTGGATGAAAGATCAAAATGTGTATGAAATAAGCTGCGTGCAAAGTGCGTGCAAACAAAATTCAGCACTTGGGAGTTTTACTTACGCAAAAATGTTCTGAGGGCAGAATGAAAAATGATTGGATCAGGGAGATAACCAATTAGATTGTAGAGAAGGTGGGTCCAAGCAACTAGAGGAGGTGGGACCAAGACATCTGATTGGCTGGTCCCACCTCCTCTAGTTTCTTGGACTCACCCCCTCAAACTTGGACTCAAACTCCCACGAGCCAAAAGCCAGGTGGGTTTGATGTCATTTCCAGTGATCCCCTAGAGTGGAGCGTCATTTATCATTTTTATTTCGCTTTATTAAATAAATCATTTCTTAATAATGTCCATGAAATTTTGCCACAGCAGCATACACAGTCTCCACTCTGGTTTCTCCCATATTGCTATATGCTACTTAAATCCCTCCCAGATAAACAGCCGTAGGTTACTGTGTGGGTCTGAATTGACAGGCCTTTGGAGACACACACGTTTTGTACTAAAATATTAGCCCTATAGGGTTCAACCATATTTAAAAAATGTATTGAACACAAATTGATCTTGAGCGGGAAATTGGAACCTTTTGTACCAATGTTTTTAAACATTTTCAGCTCTTTCATGCCTCATTTACTTTCCAGTGCTTACTAGGATGAAATATGTTTTTATACGACCTGTTCTGCCACCTACTTTTAAAGTGACATGATTTGTGACACTTCCCCGGCTTGGTGAATTTCCTTTCCGTCTGTTGTTTTAAAACAGTAGCATTCAGTTGAAGAGGTGGTCAGAATTCAAAGTGACCCAGACTGAACAGTATTCAGCAACAGAGAGATGTTGTCTCATTGTTTTCGATTTTGGCAGCATATTACACGAAAGCCATATTGACCTTTTGTGCAATTCGCAGTGTAAATTTAGTCTAGGAGAGAACATCCTGGATTCAGGCTTTTTAAAAATATGATTTTATTGTACTGCAGTCATTATACTATGCTAGGAATGTAGATACAAGATCACGTACTTTATATTTTAAGTGGTTCTTTACAGATACAGCCATAAACATTGGTGTTTGTTTAGCAGACAGAATTTTTTTTAACTATTTCTGTTCCTGAAATATCAGTATATCTTCTTTAAGTTTCTGTTGAATTCTTTTTTGTATAGTCCATATTTTGCAACTGTTCTTACATTATACAATCCACATTTTACAAATGTGATTTTTGGTTCTAAAAAGACAAAATGTTCTTACATGTTTTGTTGTATTTTGTTGCTAAAGTACAAAACAGCGCTTTGTTCCGGCAACAAAGATTAGACCAAGTCAGTTTTACAAAGAGCAGGCGATACATTATGGTCCACTTTTCTCTTAATTTTTGTAATGATTTATTAACAAACTGCATGTTTGACTAAAATGCTTTTTTAAGAAACAGTTATCTCTCCAAGAGTGTTTTTGTTTGATACATTTATTATATGTATTTTCTACAATATTTTCAAGTATAATTTTTTACTTAAACCAGGTTTATACTTAGATTTGAACACAATAAAGCAGTAAACAAATAATCAAGTTTGTTGTTTACTTCTTATCTGAATATGACTACTTGTTATGCCAGAAATATGTTGCACATGGGGAAAATACTTATTTTTCTGAGCACGTACACATGACCTTCCCAATATGGCTGCGCTCTCAGGTTGCGCGATCTTTTTGGCGCGTTACATATGGACCTCCAACGTCCCATAATGCCCCAATCACTTCACTTGCATTTGCGACAGGACAGCCAACATGTCGGACGTACTGGATTTACATGAAGCCGGGGGCGAGGATTTTCCTATGGATGAGGATGGTGATGGTACAATTTAATACTTAAAGGAAGCCGTGTTTGTATTGTTCTCAATTCAGCCATATATTGGATGTATGTGGTTTTTAGGTGACCTATTTTGCCACTGTAATTCCCGGTGAAAGTTTGGGCCTATGTAAGTGATTTAGCATAAGGCTAACGTTAGAGCTGAGTACAAATGGAGCTTCATTGCTTGGCTTTGTAGTTTAGTCAGCAGCGCTAGCTGGTTTTATTGTGTCGTTTGTCCGTGATAATTATATTGTTTGAATTAATTTCTGTTCTCCGATCGCCAGCTGATGGGGAGCAATCGGCAGCTGAGTTAATGTTGGCCCCATGAGTAACACTTGTTACAATACTTGTTTTCCAGAGAGCATCCATAAACTGAAAGAGAAGGCTAAGAGGAGGAAGGGGCGAGGTTTTGGAGCAGGTAAGTTTAGGGTGATCATGCTCAACAGGAATTCTGCAAGACTGTTCGCCGTGGTCTGCATTATAAACCGGGGACTCCAAAAATGAAAATATGTCAGAGCTTGATACCCACTAACATGCTGTTTTAATGGTTTAAAGGTCCCCTTTGTGTTTGTGTGTGTACGTATGCGTATCCACGGATGGCACAGTTGTCTGATAACACATTCTTGTAGAAGGTTTTGTTTTGTAAAATTGAGTTTTTGTGTCGGGTGAAGTGTCTACCTTGCTACGTTGATGATGATGATAATGATACTTTATTGATTGCCGTGGGGAAATTGTCTTTTCGTCCTACCCCATATTGTTCTTTGTAAGTGAGAGCAAGCTTAGCAACGAAGGGCAGCCCCTTGTAGCGGCACCCGAGGAGCTCAGGATTAAGGACCTTGCTCAAGGGCCCATCGATGTGCCGAGGCCGGGCTTGAATCGGGGGCCGTCCGATCACAGGTACAGAGGCTTAGCCCACTGAACCTTAACTGTGTCCTGAAGGTTCCAGGTTCAAGCCCGGCCTTGCATCGCTGGAGCAGTTGTAGCTAATGAAAGCATATGAACTTACATTATTACTCCGTCAGCTACAATAATATAAGTTCATCTGCTCCAGTGGTGCTGGATGTTGGCTTTAGCCCTAAGCTCATGCACAGAACAGTGTTTTCTCCAAAGGCATATTGTTCCTTTGGTAGGGTGCAAAATGTTGAACCATACTTTTCATAGATGAAGGAGCCAGATCAAGAGTCAGAGAAGATTATGACACAGTAGAGCAAGATGGAGATGAACCAGGTCCACAGAGATGTAAGTATATTTTGATATCAAATATAATGCTTTGGGATGTATTCTACAAAGGCAATTTCTTCAGAATTACCTGAGTATTTTGGTGTGTTATGTAGTGGGGAATGTTATTAACTTGTAAACATTTCTGTTATATAGTGTCTGATTTTCACAATATGAATGTTTATGAATATCCTCTTTGAGGGGTACCCTGCATTAGCCTAATGGTGTGGAAAAAACTAAAGCCAAAAATGAACAGATATCCCCCTTCCATTCAGTGTGTGTCGTTTGCACGTTCTCCCCTGCACGTTCTCCGGATTCTGCCTATTGTCCAAAGATATGCAGTTAGGTTAATTAGAATCTATGACGTGTTCAGTGTACACCAGGGGTCTCCAACTCCGGTCCTAGAGAGCTACTATCCAGTAGGTTTTCTATCGTACTTGGCTTCTGATGAGCCACACCTGGCCCTGGTATTTACCTGAGAACAGGTGTGGCTCATCAGAAGCCAGGTAGGATTGAAAACCGACTGGATAGTAGCTCTCCAGGACCGGAGTTGGAGACCTCTGGTGTACAGTATGTCTGTGTGTATGCTCTGCAATGAACTGGCATCCATAAATGGTTGAAAGATAGATAAGTTAAGATATTTAAGCAGTTATGTGGAGCTCCTTTAAAGGATGTTACTGTTAAGAGCCTTATTTGTTCAGGTAAAATAGATTTTTCATGGCTTTTCAATGGGATTCAAGGAAAAACTTGACTGGGTAAATTTTCTTATGATGCTTCAGTTTTCAGCAAATTAAGACTGGTTTTTGTTTTTTTGGCAGTACTTCTGAGAGAAATTGGGTGGCAAATTAAATTACCACAAGCTATAATGGCGCACCAACATTTTAGTAGTTTGGGTTAAGCAACAATATATTGTAACCATGACACTATGGTCAGATAATACTTATGTACATTCGTAAAGTGTGGTTGCTAATGATTGTTAGCTTGGTAGAGTTGTTCATATCTCCCTGTCCTCTGAGTGTTGAAAGGGCCATGGGACTTGTCGTTTGGAAGTCGTGGGTGTCTTGGTGAGAATTCATCTGCTGTGACGTGAATTGGAATTGGTGATTCCCATTGCCATTATAGCTGTGGAAGGCTGGATCCTGTTTGTGACCGGGGTGCACGAGGAGGCCACAGAGGAAGACATCCACGATAAGTTTGCAGAATTTGGTGAGATCAAGAATCTGCATCTGAACTTAGACCGGCGGACAGGGTACCTAAAGGTAATGGTTGTGAATTCAATGAGATACATTCAATGCAGCAACTCGGTGCAGTGGTTTCAGTGATAGTGAGCGCTTTCCTGTTTCTGTTTGTATGGAGCAGTATAAACATTTTGAAATATGATACTCTGTCTGTGTAACTGTGGCAGAGATATGGGAAGTATCCAGTGAAGAACCATTTTCTGCACATTTGTGCTGAAACAGAAGGTGGCAGTATTGCATCAGTTTTGTTCAGTGCAAAATATGTTTTCTGCAATGGGAGAAAAACAAGACATTAATCAACAAACTCAAAAGCTATAGGCGCCAAGATTTGATTAGGTGAAATTATGCAACAGGAGTAAATTGCAAATTCCTAAAAATCGCTGGAAATAATCACGTAAATGCATATTTGTAGTAGCATTTTATTAATACCTGAGCAGAAATGGTTCCATCGAATGTGGAATTTCAAGATGGAAAAACAAGTAAAACAGGGCCATGAGAGATGAAAAGAACATTGTGTGCACATGTGAGTGCATTAATGCTGCAGGGTGTTAAGAATATATAAGAATTAAGCAGTTTGAGGTCCTTTTTTCCTGTGTGTTGTATTATAAGTAGCTTCGAGGTCATTTTTGCTGCTTATGTTCTTTAGGTTGATTCCTCTTGAGTCATGAGTTCGTTTTGCCTGCTGTACAGGGATATGCCCTGGTGGAGTACGAGACCTACAAAGAGGCCCTGGCTGCGATGGAGGGCCTGAATGGTCAGGACCTCATGGGTCAGCCAATCAGTGTGGACTGGTGCTTTGTCAGGGGGCCACCCAAAAGCAAGAGAAGGTGAGAACGTCTGGGAGCCCTCAGTCGCTTGGATTACTTTACAGCTGTTGTCCTGCATTTTTGTAAGAAGATAAACCTGCAAGCTCCTTCAGCTTTTTAGTACTGGTTAAGTTTTGAGGCAGTTCCTGACTTTCTGCATAAATATATTCTTTCTCGATGCTTTGAAAGCTATTTCAAATCTAGCATATTTGATGGGGTCTGCTGTGTCATCTGAAGTTGAGAATGAGTGCCTCTTTCTTTTGGCAGAGGTGGGCGGAGACGAAGCAGAAGCCCAGACAGGAGGCGGCGCTAATCCTTCCCTTCAGCAGTGCTATTGGCCAGAAGTGCATAGTCACGGTGTCTACCATCCAGTGGAAAGGGAGAACACATTTTAGCTAGATGGAGTTGGCCCTTTCCCCTTGATTGGTTATTTTAGTAACTTTTTTCACATATTTGGTTTTTGTCTGCAGTTATATAGTAGCGCAAGCGTCAATTTTATTTAACGGCAATGAACTTTTATCTGTCTGATTAAACAGCTCTGTTCTCCAGAAAATAAATTTAGGACCAAAATTACATCAGTGCATAAAGCTTAAGAATTTAAAGTTTTGCGGCCTTATCGTGCTTTCGTGATGGCCGCAGTCAGTCCATGAAGACCTAAAATGTACTTTAAAGGAGAATTGTCTCCAGCAATTTGTACATTGTCAAGAATTTTGTTTTACATAATTAAATATGTTAGAAAATGTTTTTACTTGCACCTTTTTTGTGATTTGAAATTGTTTTGTTGTCTTGAAAGTCATCAAGCTCTGTTTTGTTTTTTTGTTCGTCTTCAGCTTATAGAGATCAGGTACTGGGTCACTGCGAAGAGCAGTTTCCTTGGAACGGGTTGAACTGCTCTGTGGTTTATGGCAACTATTTGTTCACAAACTTAAGAATTTTGTGTAGGCAAGGAGTTGCACAATATACCTCAGTTTGAGGTGACGGAATACTTAAATGCCTGGGGGCTGATGCCTGCTCTTAGCTTACAGACACTCAACAGAGCGATATTTAACCATAAACATGCTTTTGTTACTGACCTCCAAGCTTAATCGAACCTGAAGTGCAGTCTGGCAGCGAAATCTGAAAAATCATCTAGGGAAATTGTAATTTTAGTGTAATGTGTAAACTAAATTGAAAGAGTCTCCTAGGTTACCATAGAACTAGTTTACTCTGATTTTGTATATGACAGTTCATGGAGGTTTGCTGCCCAGAAATTTTGTGCTGAAATTCCATAGTTTTTGGAATTTCATCCTTCACTAGCACTCAACTGCCGCCTGTTGGCAAACAGGCCGATTAGCCTGAAATGTTCTTTGTTGACTTGCTAATTTGCTGCAGAGGTGTAACACGCATGACCTTCATAATATGTACTGCGACAGTTTTCCAGCTGGACGGATAGACAAACATAAAAGGGATGTACGGCTTTATGAAAAAGTGATGAGGTAAGTAAAATGTAAGAATACAGTGCATGATTGTTCAAGGAGTGAAATGGTTAAGACAGAGTACATAGGATATTAGATATAAAAGCAGTTGAAAGTATTTAGTGCAAATTGTCTCAGTGTGTGAGAGGGAGTGTATGTAAAATATGGGAAGAGCTGAGCAGTGAACCGAAATAGGAAAAGAGCAAGTTCTCCACGGTGAATAAGCTGAACTGTTTTGAGTCACTGAAGGCATCCGAGGCAACAGGGTAGGATGAGGTGAGTATGGAAAGTGCAAGTCAAGCGGGAGAATCTCTTTAGTAAATGGCAGGAGATGTTACATGAACTGGGTTAGGAAGCAGGTAATTCAGGCCAAATGCTGCATACATGCCGGTACCTACCATTGAGGACACTGAGGTCAAGTCCTCAGTCTTTTTTCTGCAACTCCAATGGCCGTGATCCATCACAGGGCACAGCTAGGAAGGGATAACACTTTACTTTGGTATTGCAAAAATCCTGGCTACAGCTCTGACTGCATATATACACAGAGAATCAAGCTTTGCATATTTTAAAAGTGGAATATTCTGATGGTGTAATTCTAGTACATTCCTGTGTGTGAGACTAACCTAAGGACATAACAGCAGAATTACTGATCTTTTGTAGTGATCAAAACTGGAAAACAAACTTGATATCCTTAAGTTTGCATGAAATTAGTTATGTACATAACTACACTGAGAGACTGAGGTAATGTATTTTCTATGTTTGAATAATTTCAGTAGAATTGATCTGAATAAATGAACAAAAATGTGTGACTATACGTCCCAACAAAAATCAGTACTGAATGCAGACAAAGCTTGGCAAAGTGAAGAATTAACCCGAAGACTGCGTGGAGTAAGGTGTTTAGACCATAAAAAGTCCTGATAAACCTTCCATGCAAATTCAATCCATTTCATCGTCAATATAATACGTGGATCTAAAGTAGATTTTCGTATAACAGTGTGCAGGTGATCGGGTCCATTAGAGTTCGATTAAGTTCGATTTATCGTCATATTCTGAAATGTAAGGTGAGAACATTCATATTAACTCCGTATGACATTAAACGTCTATCTTCAGACGTTTAACTGAAGTTTTAGACAAACTTCAGCAAGTCTAAAGTAATTAATCCTGTTATATAACACAGTGGGTTCTATCTTTCGAAGTATGCATGTAAAGCGCCTGCTACCGATGACATCATCGCTAAGCAAGCCTTTTCAAACTCCGGTGTTACCCCCTGTCAGTCAATGCCGCATGGTCCAAATTATACGCTCTTCGGATCCGATAACTCCGTCTTTCCCGTTATATAGCCAATCGCCGTGTGCGAAGTTAATTATTATTATTTTCTAGTTGGTTCTTTGGTCACCTGGGCAGACCAAGCATCTGGACACCGTGAGCAGATAAGGCATTCTGCTGTTATTGGCTTAGGGAGTAAAGACATACTGACCAATCGCCATCGAATGCGATGGGTACTCGTTAAAACGCACAGTCGTCAATTTCTACCCTCTATTTACCTACCAATGCAGGGTCTACAGTTGAGATAAAGGTCAGTGATTGGATGTCTCGCCTTTTTTGAGAGGACCCAATCCTTTTGCGGAATGGCGACCTAAACTGGTTGTTTATTGGCTCCCTGAAATGTCACTCATATCCTCCCAGTGACCGACAAGCTAGAGACTGTGAGCTTCTTCGGGTGGGCGGGTCTAAGCAGCGCCTGGGTTGACATTGTTGTTATTGTAAGTAACTAAGAAATCACTTTGGCTCCTTTTTAGTCGCGGGAATAAAGCTTCTTTTCTGTGGGATTTCTGAGGCGTCAGTAATAAAGTGGCTTCGAAGGAGTGAACGTTGCGATTTGAGATCTGAAAAGTGGCTGCAGAGGAGATGAAAATGAGAACACCGAGGCCGCTCAAGGTAAGCGGTGGTTTATGTGGTCTGTAGCAGCAGAAAGAGTTCTGTCAGGTCCTCGGGGGCCTAAAGCGGGCGGCGGATCGGTCACGGAAGGCCCCGGCGTGGCTCTCTCCGACATCTCCACCCCGGCTGGCGCCCGTTGCTATTTATCCGGGGGCCGAAAGCGTCCTCGGCCGCTCCAGGGCGTGTTGAGGCGAGTGGCAGACGGTCGATCGATGTGCGGCTAACAGTTAGCGTCGCCGACTGGCTGCATTGTCCTCCGCTAAAGGCTAAGCGAGTTAACAGCCCGACTCTACCAGCTAGTTAGTACTGAGTTTCGGTCTTGTTTGCTTCTTACATAATCCGTAAACGAAATCGTAGGAGTAAAAACAACCAAGTCCCACTTCATTGGGATAATTCACACAGTAGTGAGGTTACTGTTTCCGATATATATTTTTACGGAACCTCAAATACACCCAGACGCCTGCTTATGAATTGAAATCGCTGTATCCATAATGAATAAGAACTTGAAAGTTGTCGCAAACAGAAAAGGGAGGTGGAAGTAATCACTTCTTGATGGCTTTCAATGTACATTTTCAGCTCTTTAGCACTTTTATTGTTTGTTTGTTAATAATTATTAACTTTTTGGCTACCTAAAATAGGTTATGGAACCAACCAGAACATGAATACATTGAAATCGATTACCAAGATGGATAATATGCATGTAGATAATTGTAACATAACATTATTCTTGGTCATTACTAAAATCAGAACTTTCTGGAAGTATCTGACAGTGGTTTATTCTGGTTAGCATCTGATTTTGCTGTAAAACATGACTTCCAGTAGTCTGTGTTTGGTTTCTGGCCACATCCAGCTAGGCCAAGAACATTTGAAGGTCTAGCATTTATAAAAATGCACTGCATGTTATAGTCATCATTTAACAGTGATCATCTGCTATGCAGTGTCATTAGACCACTCTAAAACTGTGTGCTTGCTCTCCTTGTCTGCGTTGCTGTATCGCTCACATGAAGTAAAACCTTTGCTGCTTTCATTATCATTTGATAACCACACGAGCCACACAAGGGGGTGAAAGAGACGCATGCTATTTTTCACATGCTGATTACAATCTCTTCCCCACTGTCAATACAGATCTCAGAAAAGATAAGGTGGGGGAATTGTACCAGGGGTCTGTACAAGGCTTACGTGGGCTCTTAACTGGAAGCATCTGATGTAAAAGCAGACCCTGGGCCTCCGAACGGGCCTTCAGGTCCCCTGCCATGCACAGACCCGGCCAGGAACAGCCCAGGTGTAGCTTTACTCTGCGGCTTCAATTATTCAGTCTCTTATTTACGAGTTCTTTTGTCAGCATGTTGTCCTGCATGGGCGGCCAAGCTGAAATGAGAAACTGGGACAGGTAAGCACGCTCTGCAGGAGTGTCTGGGACACGCCCGCCTTCCTATCAGTAGCCCCGGCTCAGGATGGATTCGTTTTGCACCCCTTTTTGTGAGATGTGTCCATAGGTGGGGGAATTCTTATATTTACGGTTCATTAAGAAATACTAGATGGTACTTTGGGACATTCTGGGGTATGAGTCTGGCTTTCCCCTCCCTAGCTCTCACATAAGAAATAGATATTGGAGTATCCTGCCCGCTACTTGCTTTGGTGCCTGGTGGTTAAAATTATTGATATTTCCTGTGCCGAGAGGGTCCTTTTTATTTTTACGTTCACTGAAAATGGATCTGGGAAGGGAATTGTGAGACAGCTGGGAAGTTCCCTGTCCCCGATCACACTTCTCCAGTCATGCCTCCGTTTCCTCCAGCCTCGTGCACAGCTTTGACACCGGTGTGCTCTTGTTTGCGAGTTGCTGCGCAGATTCTCATAGAAGAGTCTGTCTTCTCTTCCATTTTCTTCGGCCTCTGGTATGGCCGGCATGCAGCAAGTACAGCGTTGCGGTAGACTGAGATTGGGGTAGCACTGATATGATCTGTCCCAGTCCGTCCCTGGACCTCAGTACACGCTCGGACTGTTACGTAAGACGCGGGCAGCCCGTGATGCACCTGAAACTTTAGAGTTGCCATTGTTCAATTGAATGTTGGTGGTCTATCCCTCAGTCACCATGACAGCTCCTATCAATATTTGCAGCCTCCAATGAGGTCAGAAAATGCTTATTATTTTTCTTTCCTTTTTTTTCGTAAGCCTGCATATGTTAGCCGCATTGATGCTTCTTATCAGGTCAAGAAATTGTTGGCAGGTTTTTTGATCAGGTGACTCCTAGTCGGTGTAGCCTTGGCTCTTAACTGACAGGCAAATATTTAGTTTGGGAAGGGTGTGTGTAGATACAGTGAGATGAGGCTTCCGATCGAGGCTGGCTTCTGGTACGGCCCATTTGGTTTAAAAAAAAAAAGGAGGATCCGGTGGAACACTGGTCTCCCCTCTGAGGTGGAGTGTCCACACAGAATACACTGGTAGATAAATTAGTTCTGAATGGGTTATATCAAGCTGGCTTTGATTTTGGAGTTTATTGTGTGTGGGTTGGCTTCCATTTCCATTCGAGCACCCAAACTGATACGTGATACTGCTCTCAGCACAACGAGAAGTGAGAGGGTGGCGCTGTGCAGGCATCTTGCCCTTTCGTCTGCTCCCGCTTTGGCCTGTGACCCTCCAGTGTTTCGGGCATTTTCGCCACTGTAAATACCAGTGAAAACGAGGCCCTGAATCACCACGGCTCCTGAATGGATACAGGCGTGTTTGTCGGGGTATGTGCAGGCTTTGGGCGTGGCCACGTTGCCGTGGCACCGAGCTGGTTTCAGCTGGCCGTCCCGGACAGTTTGGCAGCCCGTGTGACCTTTTTTTTCTTTTTTTTTTCTCCCCTCTTTTTCTACTCCATTAACGCAGCCGTCTGGCCAGATGGACATATTGGCTAAAGGAGAGGATTTCCATCCCATGCCCCTCGTGGTTCGACGCAGTAATGCTTGGATCGCATTAGGCACAGAGATCGCATCCCCGGGGACGCGGCGAGCTTTCCTCTGCGTGGGTGATGTCATCAGGCTGGCAGCCAGCCGTTGACCCCGGCCCACTCCAGAGTGGCAGGATGGCGTCCTGGCTGCGAGTGCCCAGCGTAGTGTGTGTGTGTGTGTGTGTGTGTGTGTGTTTACCAGAGCAGGGTTAGGCCCTGTGGCAGGCGCATGAGCGAGGAACTGGCCCTCCGTGTCTGTGTGTAAACACCATCCAGTCACACGCCCTGCTATATGGGGGGGGGGAGGTACGTGTGATCCCGCGGTCGTTATGAGAGTGTAAATGTGGGGGCCGCAGCGTGAGGGACGTGCCCACGATCTGTCATCTCCTCAAATCTTCCGCATTCCTCATGAGAACGATGGAGATCTCAGGCTGTTGGGCAAGGCGTTGAAATGGAGGGAGAGACGGTGGTTAGGAGGGGTGGCACCGGCAGGGCAGGCTGCCGTTCGGGCTGAAGGTCGTACCAGTCTACCTCCCGCTGAGCCGGGGGGGGGGGCGTGCAGCCAGCCGTTGGCTGCAGTTACGGGGGCCTGATTTAGTAGCAATGTGCCTTTCAGGGTAAGTCGGATCGAAGCCGAGGGGAGCTAAGCTGAGTTCCCTGTCATACCGACCGGGAAGTTGGCAAGTTAGAAGTGATGGTTTGCTTTGGGTTCTTTAGTATTTTTAATCATTGGGTTGGGGCAGTGAGACTCTTCACGTCTGATGAAATATTCAGAATCTGGTGAGAACATTCATCCATCCAATTTCCCAGCTGCTTTGGCTGGACAGGGCTACTGGGGATTGAGCTCATTAGCAGTAGGTAATATTTCAACATTAGTGTTAGCCGGTTACCCAATGAGAATAAAATATCTACTTGTGCTTAAGGGTTCTTTGGTAAATTGAATCCATCCATCCATCCATCCATCATGCCTAATGGCAAGTTTTTGGACTGTGGAAGCACAGTCACACAGAGAAACTCTCAATCGTCGAGGAGTGAGGTCACATTGCCTCTGTCAGATCAGACGTTAGACCCTTTTTAATCAATTATATAACTTCTATAAACTTTGATACAAGAGTATGTATTATGTAATTGCATAATATGACTCATTTTCATCCAACCAAAAACCTGACATTCCTTTCTATACAATCTTTAGTTGGATTGTGGAGGTTTCTAGATGGCAAACCGATTTACCCCAATTTATCTGTTGATGAACTTGTGTCTTGATGTAGTGATTTATAATTGCACTAATGGGGAATAGTCCTATATATCACCCTTTTATGCCTCATTGTACCTGATAGGTGCTAGTTGTCTTCTGTCCGGCAGTACTTATCTCCCATGATGTAGGATAATTTCATAACGTAGTTCTTGGTAATTTCAGATTATTTTAATGCATGATCACTCTTCAGAAGTCTTTTTTTAGATATTCTGGAATTGTATTATATGTTAATTTAGTTCCATTTTCATCTTAAGCTTAATCGGCACCCACCAGTAATTTGCGTATTTGTTGATGGCCCATTTGAATGTGGTTTTTAAGGCAACTGTAACGTTTTCAAAAAAATCGAAAAATTTCATATTTCAAAGTATATTGAGAGTCCTGGTAATTGTATTTACAGCAGTGGTGTGGTCTGGACATTTTAGCCTAATAATGTATCTTGTAAATATTTAGAAGTTTCTTCAATACAAATGAATTGATTCGCAATTTTTGCACATGGGCTCGTGATGTGACGTGACTCTGGCTTCAGGTTAGCACGGTCGTCTCTGCAGTTCAGCTGTGTTTTCATGGTGGTTGTTCATATATCTTGATCTGGATTCAACATATCAGTTTTAAATCGGTTCATGTTGGCTGACTTTTTTAATCTGCATTTTTGCTGGGTCCATTTTAACATGGCTCTCACTTCTATGTCAATCTAGCTAACAAGCAGAACCATTTATCAAATAACTAACTTCTGAATGCTGCTGATGTGAACTTGGTTCTGTGTCTTTATAGTGCATTATAAGATAATACATAATAATGAACAAAAATAAAAGCAAACAATATGAACATCAGGAACAGTATTTCAGGCTACACACCATTCAAAAGAAGTACAATAAAACCAGAAAAGTGGGATTTTAAAGTGCATAGATCCACATTACATACCAGTCTGGCCTTGAGTAATAGAAAACCCAGTCAGAGGTCAAAGCAGTTTGCCTAATTAAAGACTGATTGTTAAAGTTCGTTCATCTGATATAAGTTTATATTAAGCTGTGCTCGCTTATAAATTCATAGTTGTGGATCATAGTTTCGCTTCATGTATCATTTCTCCATAATGATTGTCCCGTACAGGGTCATTGGGCCGGGATTTTATCACAGGAAGCACCGGGCACAAGGCAGGGGAACGAACACACACGCGCGCACATGCACACATACGCACACACAGTGGGCAGTTGAGACATCAGTCCACCTAGCCATATGTTAATCGGCTGGGTGAAGAAAAGGGAATGCATGGTAGAAACCTGTTTGAGCACAGGGAGAACAAGCAAACGCCACACACAGGCTGGAGGCAAGATTCACATCTCCAATCCTGAAGGTGTGGGGGGGCAGCATTACTCCCTGAGCCCTCATTTTCAGGTAGGGCTGGGCAATAATCGGAAATTAATCAAACGCCAGCATTTAGAACCTCTAACCAACATAATGTTGCCCATATTGGTTACTTCTGCTTTTTTTTTTTTTTTGTAAATTCTGTTAATACATGAACACGCACCGGGGAAAGTACCGTCCCCTTAAGAACATACTATTGCGCATGTCGTTACATGACTCCGCCCCGTCCAGTCTGCAACATGGAAGCAATTTGCCAAAAACGAGCCAAGATGCAGCAGCAATACCCCAATAAACTATATTTTATGTACAGTACTGTACTATATTGTACCGTATTTGAATTATACTCAGTGCAGTAATTTGTGTAGTACTGTAATTCGAAAAGCATTTGAAACCGCTGTTCTGAATTTTGAAAGTCGGTAAAGAGCGAGGCTGACAGTTTTATTCCCTTATTTGTGTAATAAATGTCAATCAGATGGTAATCTGCCTGAGACATAAAGAAAAATGAAAAAATGGGTTGTAATGATGATCTGCTTATAGTGATCAATTTCACCTAAACGGACACGATCACTATAAAAGATCTATGCCCTCGACACCATTATATTAACATTTGCCATGCGTCTCTAGTGTCGCCAGCAGATTATAGCACATGGCTGGAGAGAAAGGAAGGATCACTGACCAGGAGAGGAACCAGGTGCCATCCTGGCTGGACCTCTTAAACTTGTTTTAATTATGTCTTTGGAATTTATTTTTAGTTTGGTTTCAGGTGCCGCCCCCGTGCCTGTTTGTGAAGGCCAGCGACCAGGCGGGTTCCACCTCTGTAGTCCGTTCACAGTATGGGGAGTTAATTCTTTTGCCGATACTTTACTTTAATGCCTGTTATTAATGGAACCGAATACCATAGCGTAAGGTGGAGTGAACCAGCGGTCCGGCGCTTTAAGGGCGTGTCACCCTATGAAAAGACCCGAAAGCCGTATGAGCGGCTGGCTGGGGGTGGGGGTGGGTGTGGCCTGAGGATCCCGCCTCCCGCCTGTCTGCTGCGTTCAGTGAGCGGCGGCAATAGCAGCTCATGGTGACCCAAAGGCCGTTAGTCATCGCTGTCGCTTTCATCTCCCACCTTCATTGCATAAGTGTTTTGCTTTTTTTTTTAAAAAAAAAAAAATAAACATTTTTAAAAATGTAGACGTCTAACCATGACGGGTCGAGTTGCTGTGATTACACATCGGGTGGTAAGGGAGTCATGAGACTGGATGCTGCTTCATTTCCAAAAAGTGCGTGTCATGGGTATGAGTAAAACGCTCCCATCTACTCATCTTCCACCTGCTTATCGAGTTGGGGGGTGTGGAGCTGCATCCGATCGCAGGCAGCATAGGGCAGAAGGCAGGGGAGGCCCTGTCATGGGATGTGAGGCCCGGGATGGGATGTGAGGCCCTGTCATGGGATGTGAGGCCCTGTCATGGGAGCACACACTCACAATAGCACACTGTGAATGATTTGGCAGGTGCTTCACCTAACTGCATGTCATTGGATTGTATGAGGAAACTGGACATAATTTGTTCAACTTGGGGAGAACAAATGCAATTAAACACACAAAGTAAGTGATTTATAGTTCGGTATCTATATATGAAATGCAAGTTTGGAGAGAGAGGAGTCATTCATTACCTACATTTTATTGGCACTATTAAGCTAGAGTGAGAT
The DNA here is from genome assembly GCA_026777045.1 of Hyperopisus bebe. NCBI lineage: Eukaryota > Metazoa > Chordata > Actinopteri > Osteoglossiformes > Mormyridae > Hyperopisus > Hyperopisus bebe. Next base: position 11,374,495 of record JAODJW010000046.1, read on the forward strand.
GAAGCTTGGTTTAAAAGTGTTATTTTTATTATTACTAAGTTACAAGTTTACATATGTTTTTGTAATATGAAATGCCTGGGAAAGCGATCAACGTTAGCTACAGTTATCGTCTCTATCATCACTGAGATCGGGTTAAAGACAGAAAGCAACGCAGATTGTCATTCCCTTACTTCCGGAGCATGCAGTCCGTATCCCTGCCAGAAACCAGGATGGGCGTGAAAACGCTTCGTTTCCAGGGAAGATCCCAAGAAAGTGGGTGATATGAATAATTAATCTCCAGGTGAAACCTAATTAGAGTTTGCTCTGCTCAGGAGGAACTGAGCGAGGAATGCCAGCTGCCTGGTCACCTGACACCGCGATCAGGGCGCCTCTGTCCTGGCATGATGGGTACTCGTTGTACTGGACCGGGCTCATTTCCACACACACCTAAGGCTCTCTGGAAGGACATTGCGTTAAGGGCAACTTTACCACAAGTCTGAAATTTCGATTCGAGTCCGCACTGTCACATGCTGAATCTTCAGTTTGCTTTGCAGCTGTTTTTCTGCTTGTTGGGTTTATATTGTTCCTAATACTTTGGGTGTTGAGAAACCTGTTCTTACTCTTGGTTCTGTTTTGAAATGATTTAAGAGGCAACGCTTTATTTTAAAGAAAGGTACTTGTGTATATGTGCAGGCAATTAACCCGTGAGATGCCTGCACAAGGAAACCTGTCATCTTGATTTAGCGCACGTCTTTGACCTTTGCTTTCTAACAGTGGAGTAAGGGCACGTTTGGGAATGGAAGAGGAGCAAGGTCATAGTCAGGTCAGGCCCGGAGTCCTGCGCTGCGCTATAAAGCAAACAATGTAGCTGTGACATTTGATGACATTGCTGTCCTGCCAGGATTGCAGAAGCAGTCTCAACTTTTCATTGTCTTGCGTTACATTTTACCAGCCTCAGATGGTTAGGTGCTTCAGAGTTCTGACCTGTTACATGCACCCCTGGGTAGCTAGAGAGCGACAATAATTGGATAATGGTGTCATTTATCAGCAAGATCAGGGAGCAGAATCTAAATGACGTAGTATTTAAAAAAAATTATTTAATTTTTTTTAACATGTTTCTCCTTTCCATGTTTGGGTGTCGGCCTTAGAAGCTTCAGCTAAAGGCTCCCTGAGGTCACACACTTGGTTTGCCTACAGCAGCTCGGCTGTAATCCAGTTCTCCGTCTGGAGACCGAGTGGATGGAATGTTTCCAAAACGCTGAAGAAACGCAGGTCTGTCGGGTCGGATCCTGCTGCAAAGAAACTTTATGCCTCCAAGTTCAAGGTGAGGAGAAGCAACCTGCAGCAGAATCCCTATTTCCCATCTAGCTAAACGGCATCTGCGGCGGTTTCTGAACGGGAACCGCTTTTGAGGTGCTTCCATCTAAAATGATAAGTTGCGTGAGAAGTTGACAAGTGAAGGGGAAAAAAAAACATGGCTTTTCCATGTTGGCCAAATAAGGGCCGCCGTCCTACCCAGTGTTTAACGTTGGAGTTTCATGCAGGGGTAAAGCTGCTGAAATTGTGTTTTTGTTGGACCCAGGCTGTCCGGTTACTCGCTGGTGAGAGCGACAGGAAACATTTGCTGAGAGACGAGATTTTGGCACTGAGGAACTGCCTTGAAATAGGTCGTGGCCAATCGGGAAGGGCCTGGAGGACCTTAGGACAGGAGAATGCAGGCCTGTCACTCTCTGTATAAGATTTTTCCTGCAAATGCGTTCCTCAATAGTTGCTGACATTTCTGGTCATCTGTCTCCAGGAGTTAATGGAGCGCAGTGGCCGGTCTCGCCTCTGCTTCGAAACCTTCATTCCCTGCGTGCTACTTTCGCACTTGGACCAGAAATTAGGCTGCAGTACCCAACCTACCAAGCAGCGTAGCATCTCATGGTAACAGGATTAAATATAAAAATCAGCTCACAACAAATAAGTTATTACTCCTCCACACGTTCAGCAGGTGTGAGCACATGTGTTTAGGCTCTCGACAGACTGAGTGGACCTTGACGGCCCATAGTTGTGCTCTATGACGCCCCCAGGCTACAATCAAAACAGGTCAATGGCTATTAATCCCCAATAAACAAATCCCTTTAATTCTTAAGTGGGAAGATTGTCAGGTATAATAAATTGCACTGATTTTTTTGCATTGTTTCGCTTGTCATTTGCTATTTGCAACTATAAATGGTTTTATCAGTGTATAAAAAAAATCAACCAGAATTCCATCAGATCCAGGCCACTACACACTTTATTTTGTTGGTTTTAAACCCCTTGTTCAGTTGTCCTTGGGGACTTTTAAGGCTTCTGCAGCCCTTCCTCATAAGTGAATGATTCTCGATGGGGAGCTCGCTGTGAACGCAGACGCTCAAACCCGTTTGGGTGATGTTTAGTCCGCATTAGCACCAGTAGACAGGTGGCCGTTTGGCTCTCGCTTCACACAGAAATGAATATTCATGTAATTTTTGTTTTGTTTTGGACTTCATTTCTTTTAATGGTCTCGTCTGGCATGCTTGCTCCTGGGCTGGCAATGCAACTGGTTTCTGAGGAACGTCTGAAGAGCTTTTAGAAACCCACATAAATAATAGCAGCACAGGGTTTAGCCGTGCAGCCGTGCAGCCTTAGAGGCGTCTGTTTCTCCAAGGACAGCGTTTCTGTTTTCCTTTGGCTCCATCAGCTGCACCATGCAGAATCGATAAAGCTGTTAATGGGCACGTGCTCTCGGCTGGAGTGAGGAGATGCCAGGAGATCGCTCCCCCGCTACACATCAGCCTGTTTGTGAGTGAGATTTAAAGATGACGTGTAGGTCGCTCGACGCTAAAACGTGTTATGGTTTACTGTGGGACTTGTTAGAATTTCCCCTCCCCCCCACCTTTGTCTTTTTTTGAGGTGGGGGGTTGAAGCACAGCTCAGTTTCTGAAGCCTTAAGTGGTCCCGTGATGACCGACTCCATAAGCAGACCTTCAGGATGCCGGGGGCTTTGCCATCGTCTTCTTGGCGTCCCAAGGGGGAGCTTAGATGATACCGACAGGGGATTCAATGTACGTGCTGAGCAAGCAGGCAGAGGCGTGGGAGGAGGGAGAGAAGGCTGCTGGGCATGGGGGGGGCCGGGGGGGCGGGGGCTGAGGTGCCATGGAGATGTTGGTGTGCTGAGTGGGTGCTGAAGGGAGAAGGGGCTCGGTAATATTACTCCTGCTGCATTGCAGAGCTCTTTGCTTTGGATTTCTGCACTGGACTGCTCCCCACTCCGGCTGGATCCCCGTGTCTCCTGAGTGCGTGCGTTCTCCCCGTCTGGATGCGCGTAGGAAAAACCAATAGTCGATGTTCAGACCTTTTTACGAAGTTCTCTGTCTAAGCGGAAGGCTGCAAAAGTAAGGGGCTTTCTACATCTGCTTAGCTCATATTAGCCTCTGTGGACTGTCCTGTTTAAACCGCTCTACACATGATGGGCTTCCCCTATTCTACAAACCTCCAAAACACGCAAAGCCATTCCCACAGGAATTCATACCAAATCCCGAAGCTGGTCTCGCGACTGTTTGGACGTTATAAAGCATGTGGAATGAAAGCTGAAGAATTTTCCTGCTTGCGATCGAAAAAGTGTATCTGTTTACCTACCAGTCTGTCTATGTAAACGAAAAGCGTTTCCCTTTCATCTGCGTTTTAACAGTTTCTCCTCAGGCGTGCGATTCCTCCTCTTGTCATTTTTGTTATTTTGCACTCTGTGCTACTCGATAGAGGCTGAGGATGTGGCTGTACTGTAAGGCTTAGCTTGAGGAATCCCTGGCTTCCGTGCAGCTTAATTCAGGTTTAGCCCGTTGCCACATGGGCACACACTCATGTTGTGCCGGGAGCCGAACCTGACATTTGCTCCCGTCTCTGAAGGTGGCCAGATGCAGGGCCAATGAAAACAAGCCCTTAGCGCGTTCTTCAGTGTCCTGCCCTCACTCAGATAGCTGCTGTTTTGGCACAAACAGTATGCTAAGTGTTAATGAAAAAAAGCCCACAGAGAAATGTAACCAACTCCCCTTTAAAGTAGAGTAATTCTGAAAGCGAAAGATCAAACTCCCCTGAAAACAATAGACGTCTTTGTGACTTGGTTCGTCTGATTGATGTGGGGCACGTTTTCTGTTTAATACACACACACATACACATACACGTACTGCTATTTATTGGAACACGCAGTACGTCAAGTGACACCATCATCATTCGGTCAAGATGACTGGACCTTCAGCCTTACCAACGTCGTCAACCAACTTGACGCTGCCCTTAATCCTTTCAGAGCTCCTCTTTAAGCATCCTCGAGCTACCGCCATCCATTGATAGCCTATAGTGCCCATGGGGCAGGACATACAAACCACAGAAATGCTTTAACGCCCCAGAATGTTGAAGGTTGAGTCATGATTAATTATTGGCCATTTGCCAGTAAGCTTCCTCCCAAAGTTCTGTATTCCTCTCCCAGTTTAAATATTTTGAACTGACTTTCAGTGCGTTCCTGAAGGTGCAAAACATCTCCACTTGTATTTGTTGCCACGTACCCTGCTGAACTTCTGTCAGCAAAATGAGCAGCCAGTACCATTGAGAAGAACCTCCTGCCTGGGTTCTGCGGTGTGGGTGAGCCTCTGTCACCTCTGTCCCCGCTGGGCCACCGTAGGGCTGCTGTGATGACGCTGGCGCTGCTGCGTAATGCCTGTAGAGACCTTGTGAATCAGTGCGTTAATGCTAAAGGTATGCACGTCACGGAGACGCTCTAATTTTGGATGGCTTTCCTCGCTGGTCTGCGTCAAGGGAGAGAGTTTTGAACCTGATCTGGGATAAGGAGCGTCTTGAAATGATCAATAACATGATTTGATTAGGAGATTCTTTGTAGATTCAAGATGTTTTTATGAGATTTTCCCCCCTTTCATCTTTTTACAATTGGGAAAAACAGGCCTGATTATCCAGTGCTCTGAGTTGTCCCTGGGCTCTCGATATGCTAGACTATTTTCGTCTTGGAAAACAGGCCTATTATTGTTACGTTGCAGTCGTGCAGAAAATGCGCAGGCAAAGGACGGGACATTCAGACAGGCACGTTACTCTGCATAAGAAGAGTGTCTTGTGCAGAAATGGATTTTTTTTTTGTATGTGTGTTTTCCCCTGGTGTTGTGTTTTGAAGTGTACTTTGTGAATGTCATGCATTGAGTGCTCACATTTGTAGCACGGAGATGTTTTGCCCACCTGGCACTGTTTACTGTCACCTTTTAAGGTTTGATTTGGACCCTGGAGCTTTTGGCTTGTGCAGTTTGACAGTCGTGCACTGTAGCATTTGAAGCTTCCCTGCGAATTTTCTGAAAACGCAGCAAGTTCAGCAAGCGGGTGATTTCGGGATCCTCTTGCACGGAGAACCGCAGCGAGGGAAATCTAGGTTAAGGGCTTGTTGTGCCTTGTCCACAACCCCCCTCCTTCTCCGTCGCCCCTCTTCCACGTGGTTCACCGCAACCACACAATTGGCACAGCATAATCATGGGCGTCTTTGGCTTCGGAGATTAGCCCTGAACCTTGGCCGAGGCCTTTAGACGGGTGAAAGAGGGGTCATTGTTTGAATGCCTTCTATTCCATTTACTCCCTTCCAGGATGTTTGATGGGACCTTTATTTGACGGGCCGTTATCGCTCACAGTGGCAAAAAATGGATCCGTTTTGTGACACATTGTATATTTTAGCATGTTTGTCTATAATGCAGATAAATTCCAGAGTCTTATCTAGATTCTGCCTCTATCTCTTTTTCCCTTTTCCCTTAAGTTAACAACCTACAGTAGGTTGGTGGTCCTCTGACTGTAAATGCTTCACTCTGTTATAACAGATGTTTTCTAGAAGACCTACAGACATGCGGTCAACAGAGCAGAGAGTGATCACTGCGTCTCCAGGTGCTTCTTATGCACTGTTGTGGTTTCGAGTGCAGTGATGCCAGGCGCATTTCTTTTCCATTTCCCCCACCTTCTCGCGCAGTAGATTCAGCGTCTCGAATGCAGTGCCGCGGTCAGGCCAGAGCTGCGCATCAGAGTGAGGCCGTCGGGGGGTGGGGTGGGGTGGGGGGCAGTCTGGGCTCAGCTATGCCGGGCAGCCAGCGCTGCAGATGGAAGGTGTGGGAGCACTGTCTCTCTCCTTCTCTTCATCTAGATTAATCCTCTCTCCCTATCTCTGCTTTCTTTCTCGCCCTCTCCCACACATTCCTCTGCAAAGTGGAAACTTCGCAGAAAAGCTTCACCCCGTTTGGGCCATTTCTTAACGTTTTAGAAGAACGCCGGTCTGCCTCCATGATACAGAGGCCTAAGGGTGACCCGGGAGACCAAAAAGAACGGCAGCTTAGCTTTTATTACCATGCTTTTGTTTATCGCCTCCTGCATTCGGCCTCTTTCTCCTTTTCGTTTCGACTTGCCAAGCTGTTCCGTAATGTTGAAGAATGACTCTGCTAAACATGTGAGAGCCTGTCCCAAGAAGGGTGTGAATGACCCCCATTTTCCCACAACGCTGTGACCCACAGCTCCCCGTTTGAGGCAGTGCCACATGGGCTTTGGTGGGCTGGCTGTTCGGAGCCGTTCGGAGCTCTTCTGGCTGCTGCAGACTCCTGCGTGTGGAGAATCAGAGGAGGCTCTGTCATATAAATAACTGTGCACCTCCACAGACAATTTTAATTAGGCAACAAGCTTTAAATATCTCATTTCCTGGGCTTCTGTCTCCGTCACTCTGACTAAAGCCCCCCACCGCCCCTTTATTGCTTCTAAGTTGCCAGTCTTCTGTCTGGCCCCTCCCCTGCGTCCCCATTGGTTGGCTGGGGTTTTGGCCCCGCCCTCTTCTGCAAAGCAGCTTCAGCATGCCCGCCCGCCCCAGTGTAGCTCTTTTGCATGTAGTTTGCTTTTTACTCTCTAATCACACGTGTCCCGTTCTGTATGAGACCCGCATGTTCAAGGGATCAGAAGGTCCTCCTGCCTGATCACTGACACGTACCACTTTGGTAAATTCAGTAAATCTCCCACTGGCTTTCACACGTGCAGCGGATCACGGGACACTGTGAATACGCGTCGACCGGTTTGTCGGCACGTCCCCACAACAGCTGACTGTCAGGCATGTGACGGTACGGCCGAGGTGCTTTGAAGCAGCAGGCTTAGAGACCCAGGCGGATGCCTTACTCTCTGTCAGCCCCACCCAGGTGCTCTGTTTTTGTTTTACACCTTCTCAGCAACCATGATTCTCTAGAAAGGAAATGACGGCGGACTCAATGGGGTGTCAGCAACAGTGATATTGATGGACGGTTGAATATTTTTTTTATGACGGCCTACATAAATTAACTCGTCGAGCTGGTCCAGCTTCTCCCAAACCTGCGGTATGCACACTTATCCCACGTTTGCTCCTGGTCCCCACACGCCCCCTGTACCCTAATTACCTCCTGGGCTTCCCTCAGTGTGGACGCATTATGCCGAATGTGCTTCATTAGATGAAGTGTAAAAGTCTGAGGCACTAATACTCATGTCTAATGGGACTATTTGACTGATTTACCCTCAAGCGCCGTTGTGTGATTTAAAGGAGCTCAGGAGCTCAGTTTGCATTTATTTATTTACGTTTTGTTTAGTCCCATGTGATGTGTTAGTGATTTAGATAATGCGTCACGTGCGTTGTTGTCACTTGCACCTCACTTTGGGCAAAAGCATCTGCTAAACAGATACGTAAATGTAGCTGCTATTTATGTCATGACACAAATGAGGACCAGATTCCTACAGGGCGGGTGTAGAATGCAGCAGCCCCCAGTGCTGATGAGGCTTAAGCCCCGCCTGGTGTTTGGCTGCCTCCGGACGTGTCTTGGGGCGGATCAGCGTGTCGCAACCCTGCCTTTGGTGCAGGGAGACGCGTCCCGTCTCTTTCTCGGCCTGCATCGACACGCTGTCCCCTGTGACTCACTTCCTGCTCGGAGGCCATCCACCAATGAGGAGAAAGAATTCCTGTTAGGTTACTTTGCTGTTACATGTATTTGTGGTGTACTAATATGGACAATTTGCTCATTCGTTTATTTCCATTTTATTTCGTTATTTAAACAAAAGTCACTATTTTACTATTTTGGCTGCGCGATATGGTTTAAGCATCGTCATGGTGATATGTGCACGCGGAATAATCACATTGCATGTGTCAGCACTGATTTGTGTCTGTTGACACAATTCGCAGCGACACCAGCAAGTTATTTGATACTCTATTGGTAGATAAGTTCTCGTTGGCTGTAGTTTATTTTGAGTAATTTATCTCCCTTTTTGTTTTATAAATATCAGTGTTACTCCTGGACATTTTGCATATCATGAGGTGATATCGTGGTGCCCTAATTACTATTTTACTTACTTTCCTTATGTATTTTTCTATCATTTACTATAACTTGCATGAAAATTAATTTGTTTCTCAAAGCCCTCAAACTCAACTCTGTGCTGTTTATCGCAAATCATTGCTTCTTTGAATAAGTTGTATTGATCTTTTGCTTGCACATACATACTATGTGTTCTTGCCAGTCCTCCTGTATGGCCTGAGTTGATGCTTCCCTGGACCATTAGAGAGTCTAGTTGTGTCTGATGAAGGTTCTGGTGCTGCTCTAGGGAAACGAGCCCCAAGGTTCAGCGGATTATCCCAGGATCTGGTGAAAGCTTTGACCGGTATCAAACGATCCGGTTTTATATTTCAAGGATTATCCCCCTGGTTCTGGTCCGGTCTTTGATCTTTATCCAGGCCGTCATAGCGCCTCCTGGAGCCATGACACGTGTAAAGCGTGTGAAGGCAGGCCTGCAGGCTGCACAAGCTCCCCATTGAGAGCCTCATCCCCTGGTCTGCACGTCCCGGCCCGGCAGCGGGGGTGTCCGCTTTGGGTCTTGTGATCCTCGGAGCTCCACAGAGCCCCATTGTTGAGCCGCCTTGCCGGTCAGCTGACGGGGCCTGGACAGGATTCCTCTCCTACTTCATTCGGTCCCTGTTATAGGAAGGTTCTGATCAAGTCCATTTCTTTTGTCTCCTCTTGGCCTCAATCCTTGAGATGACGGCAGTCCTTCCAGTCACAATGCCTTCAAGTAGTTGGTATAGTTCATATTTACTGAAGATCATTGTTTATGGTGGATCATCTTGATTCCCTGCCGAGAGTCGCCAACGTGAAAATATCGACACGTCTCATGCGCGGGTGTCGGAAACGGAGCTCGAGATTCCGCTGCATCCGAAACCTAGCTGGACGTGCCTCTGGACAGGAGTGACCTGTGATCGGAGGCGCCTGTCGGTCGTAGAGTCGGAGGCAGCAAGGGGAGGGAGGGGCAGAGCGGCCCCCCTCCCCACCAAAAGATTCCTTCGCTGGAAGTTATTTGCGGGGCAGCTGACGAGCCTTTTCTTCCCCCGGTGACACATGGTGCGGCGGCCTTTTGTGCGCAGATGAAGGGAGATTGTGAGTCAGTGCAAGCATTGTGGGAGAAGGTGATGAAGCCAGAGCAGCTGGCGAAGGCCGCCCGCGGAGGCCAAGCCCGCCTGGGAGACCAGCAGAGAGGAGGCTCTGTCTCCTGCTCCAGCAAGTCGGCAGCCTCGCCACCTCCAACTGTCTAAAACCCTGTATTAGCGTACGTTTCCACGGTTACGCTTTGTGGCGATGTAGACATTCTGAGCTACCCATAAGGCTGTAGGTAAGTTACGGAGCCTGGTTCGTATGTCTTCCCGGTGTCCCGAGTGTCCGATGGCCCCCGGGGGCCCCCCGCCAATTCATCCATCCTCCTTCGGAAACCTTGCACGTCCTCCTCTGTTTTCCGCAGAATTCCCCACGGTCCTTGGCGTAACCCAAGCTCTCCATAAGCCCTGAACTCCGTCTAAGCCCCAAATTATTTTTAGACTGGCCTCGTTACAGTTTTTGGGTGAGAACCAAACGCAGGACCTCTGTTTCCTAGTCCCACCCCACTCCAGCTCTGACCTCAGCTCCTGAAAACCATAAGGATAACATTTTGCTAACTGAGCCAGACTTGGAGTTTACAGTCCAGCGATTTGCTTGCGCAGTCAGCAGAAATGCAGTTTGTTTTGCAGTCGACATCAAATATCTGACGGATTCGTCTGTACCGATTCTGAATATCTGAAGCTGGGGCCAGTGGACATGCATCCGTTTTAAAGAATAAAAATAATAGTTGTTGAAGCATTTTCTTATTAGATGTGAATAAGCTTCTTGGAGATGCCATGGTGTGGGATAGATGGCACACGCCCGTTGGCCTGGGCAAAATATAATCACTGTGGTTACCGCTAACCTAGGGCTAGAGTCCCGGGTGACTAGCTAAAGTCTGTGTGGTCTTATTTATTGTGTTTTGCAGGCAAAATGTCAAAAGAGATTGTTATGCAGTTTTGTAGAGGTCTTAAGCCAATGAGGCGTGCTTTAAGACTGGAAATGATCAGCATGACTGTAGTTGCTGTCAGGCCACACATTCGCTCTGCGTTCTTGATGAGACGGGACATCAGAACCCACTGATTCAGGCTAAACCAGAATCGATTTGAATGTCTCTTCCCACGCCGTTCATTACTGTTGACTGGCTGATGGCAAAACTTTGGGGGCGTTTTGTCTCAAGGCCTTTGTGTCTGTCAGGATGCCAGCTTGCATTTCTGTCCCCCCGCCCAGCCCCTTCCCAAGCTGATAGGTGGTCAAGCAAAGACGTTGGACCTGTTTGTCAAGCGTCAAAGGAGCTCCCACAACCTTAATAGATCTGACGTAATACTCACCATTGTTCTCATTCTCTTTCGTGATAATTTGTCGGTACAAAAGCTTGGCCTGGCAGGATCAAAGGGCCGTGCCAGTGGTCGGCTTGCCAATGACCGTGCCGTCGCTTTGGTGACCGCTCCCTGGGGGGACAGCAGGCCGAACGGGAGGCAGCAGAACCCGGAAAAGCCTTGTGACTCTTCCCAGGCAGGCTTGTAAATTGGACCTTTGCTGTCCTGTGCCTTCACTTGGTGGGTCTGTGGGCTTTACCATGCAACATTGACAGATGGCACCAAAATATCAGAATTACCTTTGATCTCACTATTAGATGTGGAGTCTTTTTTTTTTGTTCTCTTAAAGATCATTTATGCTGAAATGGAATATAATTAGACAACTAGAAACGCCTGTAGTCAAGCTCAACCTGGTAATAATAATTTGCTAATCTGTCCCATTACGAGTCGCTACTTTTGCACCACCGGCTCCCTGACGTAATGAACAATGCAGCGATTATCCGTAAGATTATGCTGCATTAAACAGCTTGGCATCCAAACCCGCTTTGCAGATTTAGAGTCTCTGCATTTTTCCTCACACAGCTTTTGTGCTCATCTAGGGCCGTCCCAAAAGTGTCACCGCGGCGGAAGGCGGCGGTCGAAAGGTATTAGCGCCGATTGGGGGGATCTGTGCCATTGGCACTTTAGGGAACCTTTCTGCCACATCCACTGTTCCCAGAACAGGTGCAGAGTGTCAGTCCTGCAGTTCTCTTCTCACACACCATACCTCATGACCGCTGGGCTCCACACGTGTCGGCGAGCGCTTTACATGGAACCTGCATCTCTGTTAGCTCTTGGCGCCGACGGCTCGACCTTTGACCTCGCTGTCGACACATGGCTTGTCCTGTATTGATTTTGACCGCGTTGACATTTCCAGTTGATTTTAGTCGCACGTTAAATACGAACTGTACGCACAGTTAACCGAAAGCTTTACTGGCAATGATATTGACCGAAAGCTAATGGTCGTCTGCTTTTCCTGATAATGAAAGCATCGTGTCATTGGTCTTGGTTTTGCATAAAGATCCATTGAGTGACACAGTTTTCATTTCCCCTTTTTTTTCTTTTCTCCTCAGTTGTCCCTGTGAGGAGAGCCCCAAGCGGATTAGACCACATCCAGCCCCCCTCCCCCCCCC
>JAODJW010000046.1:11390491-11401082 GCA_026777045.1 Hyperopisus bebe
GCCGCACTGAGCGCGCTCCGTCCACCCGCCGCACTGAGCGCGCTCCGTCCACCCGCCGCACTGAGCGCGCTCTGTCCACCTTCACCCAGCCATATGTACAGTCCCAGGCGCTGTGGGTGGGTTTGCTCATGGTCAGAAGAGGCCTGTCTGTCAGATTAGCTACCCTGCCGGCTCATAACGAACCTGAGAATTATCTCTAATTAAGTTCAGAGAGGAGACACCAGGCAAAACATGCTCTCATTAAGTAGGTGTGACAGGTCACCGTTTTTGCCTGGATTCATCTCCAGGACTGTTTTAAATTTCTTTAAATGCAGAAAAATTCCAGTGTTTTTCTAAGTTATGTATAAATATTTGGAAATTATATTAAACTTATTAATAACTGGGTGTCGCTGACCCCTGCACAGCACGACTGTACTAGGAGTTTTAATTAGGCTGTCAGTCGGCTCGTCGCAGTTTAATCACAGCTGCCTCCCCCACCCTCACAGCGTCACGCTCTCTCTGGAGGCGAAGCTCTACCTGCTGCACAGCTACATGACCGTCACCTGGCTGCCGCTTCCATGTGACACGCAGGTAAGCCTCGCCGCACGTCCTGATTGGCCAAACCATCGACCTCGTGAGCCAGGGGACCAATCGGCTGACGGGTTATAGAAGATGCTTAGAATACACTTGGAAAGCAGTTAATGGAGTGTTTGACATCTCGGCTAATGACTGGGGGGGGCGTCCTGTAGGCCGATCACGAGCCTGCCTCCGCAGCGCTGCTTATCGATCCAAGGTCGCTCTGTACAGCCCGGGGCTGGTGTGTTTGTGAGGGGCGGCAATGTGGCGCATCATTGACTTCGGGAAGGTGCACACTGGGCCTTCGCTGCCTCTTAAAGAGCCACGAAGTTCGTTTGGCTCCGCCTCTGGAGGCGATCTCGCGCTGAGGATCTCACTCTCTGCCCACACAGGCACCCTTGGCACAGCCAGAGTCCCCCTCGGCCTCCACGGGAGAAGACGCCCGCACACCCCCAGACTCGGGAGAGTCCGACAAGGAGTCCGTCTGCAGCAGCTCCAACGGGGTGGGCACTGGGGCTGGGGGCAGCGGGAGTGCAGCTTCGAAGACGGGCGGGGGCTCGTCCAGCTCGTCCAGCTCCTCCTCCAGCTCGTCCAGCTCGGGGGGGACAGGCACGAGTGGTAAAGAGAAGGACAAAGAGAAGGGCAGCAAGGACAAGGACAAGGACAAGAAGCGGGCCGACTCCGTGGCCAACAAGCTGGGCAGCTTTGGCAAGAGCCTAGGCAGCAAGTTGAAGAGGAATGTGGGCGGGCTCATGACCAGCAAGGTGGGTGGAGCTGGGGGCGGAGCCAAGCAAGGAGGGGAGGGCCAGGAGAAGAAAAAGAAGGGCTCCTTAAAGGTACGCAAGGGCAGCAAGGATGGTTCGCCACTCGGCCCACCAGGGAGTGGGGATTCTGGCAAGGGTTCCCCGTCTTCGGGCAGCGAGCGGCAGAACGGCGGCGGCGCGGCGGAGCCCTACAGGTACGGGACGGACGTGAAGCTGAGCCTGAGCATCCTGCGCGCCGCCATGCAGGGCGAGAGGAAGTTCATCTTCGCCGCCATGCTCACCACCAGCAACCGGCAGCCCTTCCAGGAGGAGATGATCCAGCGCTACCTGGTGGACGCCGAGGAGCGGTTCCGCACGGAGCAGGAACAGCGGCGGGAGGCGGAGCGCAAGGCCAGCATGGGGCAGCCGCCGTCCAATGGGACACCCGTTAAGAAAGACGCGCCAGACCTGGGTTATCGCGGGTACGAGCCCAAAGAGGACACGGCTGATACGCTGCTGACCCCCTCCTTCACCTACTTGAAGCCGTCGGCCTTTCCTCCCTCCCCCTTCACGATCCCCCGACCCTCGCTTATCGAACCCACTCCCGGCTTGCTGACGTCGCACCTACAGCCGCCCACCTACCTGGAGTCACGGCGGCAGCTGGCCGGAGGTTCCCCAGCATCCTACCCCGGCCTGCCGTCGTACGCCACCCTCCCCCGACACTGCCCCCTGTCACAGGACCCGCCCAGCACCTTGCCCTCCGTAGCCAGCCCCTCCCACAGTGGTCGGAGCTTCTCCCCCTACCCGTCCGAGCGGGACGCCATCGACTTCCTGGCGGACCCCACGTGTGACGCCGGGGGCCTGGTCTATGGGGGTGGGTTCCGGGACGCCCGGTCGGGTTCGGATGCCCGGTGTGTGCCACCACCCGTGCGCCACTACTCCCTGGGCAGTGCGGGCGGCCTGGCGGGCTTACAACCCACGAAGTGCAAAACTCCGAACTGCAACTTCTACGGGCACCCGGAGACGAGCCACTACTGCTCCTACTGCTACCGGGAGGAGCTGAAGAGGAGAGAGGCAGAAATCCACCGCTTCTGAGCAGACTTGGCGCTCCCTGCATCGGCTCCTCCCCCTCCCCATCTGGAGCCCTTTTTTTGCTTTTTATCTACCCAGGATCCTTCTGTGCAGCCTCTTTAAGAGAATGCAATAATGATGTAATAAATCCCTCCATTCTCATTGGGTGGAATTTCGGGCCAGTCGCAGCTGGAAGATGCTATCCCTCTTGCTGCACACCTTCCCGTCTGATTTTTGCATCTGATGGCTTCTCAGGGTGTGACCCTGGGCCCTGTCCTACCTGCACTCCTGTACAATGGCTCAAGTCCTCTTTAAGATGAGTCTTTTCAAAGTCAGCTGCTTACCTGTGCTCTGCACAGTTCTTAACTAAGCCAGCTTCTGACATTTCACCCGCAAGCTACTCTCTCTGTCTTTGTGTGTGTGTGTGTGTGTGTGTGTGTGTGTGTGTGTGCGCGTGTGTGTTTGTGTGTGTGTGTGTGTGTGTGTGTGTGTGTGTGTTTCTCTTGTTTCTCCTACAGAACCAAATGGCAACTGTCTAGGATTTTCTAACACGTCTCGTGGGCTCCACCTAGTGGAGAGAAAAAAAGAAAACAATCAGTGTACCCACACCCAAACCAAAATGGCAGACTTAATTTCCTTCCCATATTCATCAGTGTATCATGTTTTTCCATATGATACCGTTACAGTGGTCGAGATGGGCTGGCGTTCATACTGATTTCGTTTCATTTTGATACCTGACATTCGAAAGGTATATCTTGAGGTCTTTGTAAAGATTTCCTGATAAATATGCAAATGAAATATGCCCAATAATTCAATCTGAGGCCACTCTGGTGCTTCGGTTTCACCAGGCACGATTTCCCAGTGTGCTGCTATTACCTTTGAACACATTTCTTCCTGAGCAGGACGCACTTTGATGACACGGTTTGCCCCGCCTCCCAATTCAGACCCGTGCTGAGCTGCAGCCTCGGTCCACATACTGAGACCCTTCATTTCAGGCACTGCTGACAGTGTCACCTTCAGTCTTGGTCATTCATTCAGTTGTTGGTCCTGGTCCTGATTTGCCAAAAGTGTATTTTTATTTCCCAAACTAGTCTGTTTCTATATTTTATACCTGCATTTATTACATTTTAATTTTTTGCATCTAAACAACTGAATAGCATTTTGTTGGTTTGTGCAGGCTCCAGGAATTCAGAACTTGAATTTGCACAATGTTGTTACTTTGTACTGTTGGTGGGCAATGCAGTGAGGTGTGTTCATCTGTCTGGGATTTACTTTTCTTTAGTACTTGGGGTACAAATGTGGCTTTGTTGAAGACATGCATGGGAAAGACGAGTATTTTTTCAGAGAAGTGCGGTTCTTTACTGGAGATTTGCTACTTTTAAACTTGTGGAGAGGATTGTACTTAAAGTCTTGTTAAGATTCGATTTTCTTTTTTTTTTTGTGCTGTCCTGTAAATTGTGTTTGCTAAAACACGTCTTGAACAAACTTTTGCTCTGAACTTGAGAATACTGAATGGATCTTAAAACGCGACATGGTTGTAACGTGACATTTCTCATGATGTCTGTAGAAAAGTCTATCCAGACCGACCTATGGCAAGGTTTGCAATCACTTTATCTGTATGCGTTATATTGACAGCAGTCATGTACAGCATCTCTTCTGTATTCTGCATATAGACTTAATGTAGATATGATGGTTTCAGTCAAGACACTAATTCTAAACAGATTTAAGCAGTTTTTCCATGAACTGTGTGACAAGTGTCGTTTGTCATACCTGTACATGCTGGTCACTGCACAACTGGGTCAAATTCCTGGCAAAGCAAAGGGTGTCAGATTTACTTAATAGGTCAGTAGCCTCATGGTTATGTAATCCTAATCCCTATTGGATGCCAGTGATGTAATCTGTGGCTCTGTGTTTACAGCACCACTGTGCTGGAGAGTCATAGTATTTCAGTGCAGTGGTTGAGAGGGCGGTGAAATTAGGGGGAAAGGGCAGATTTGTTTGCAGGATGTATTTAAAGTATAGTATGGAACTTGACCTAGAATCTGCATCTGCACTTCTATGAATGAGCACTGGGAGACGCTTGCTGGTTTTTTTTCCCCCCAGACGTTTCAGCTGTTGATGTGACAAGAGTCTACTTGCTGTACCCTGATGGCTCTGAGGAGTTTTCTGATCAGGTTGATGTTTCATCGACCCAACAGTGTGCATTGCTTGTCATTCAGAGGACATGCAGTACTTGGTAGACTCCTCTTGGTTGAGTATAGTTAGTCAGACACACGTTTCAGGAACAGATGTACAGGTGTGGTGCAGGCAGATAGGCTCACGTTCACTGTAGTGTGTGTGTGCGTGTGTGTGTGTGCGTGCTTGAGATGTCCATTCAGAAGTTTCTCATGACAGAAGAACCATAGGGATGTGAGCTTCACACATATGGGACTTGCTTCTGCTCCCAGATCCTGATTTTTTTTTTATTATTATTTTTCCTTTACGTTCGAAGCCAGTTACAGAGCAGAAGACTAAGGCCTGGATTTTTTTTTTCCATAATCTGGGGAAATAAGTGGAGTGTGCTGATTGGCCCAGTTTTACGTGGGGGGTTGTGAATTCGGCTACTGGTAAATCTGTCATTAAAGTGCTTAAAGGGCCTTGGGGGAAGGGGGAAGGTTGGCATAGAAACCCAAAGAAAACTTTTATTGCAAATCAAGTGACTTAAGGTGTAGTGTAGTTGAAAGAGTATATTTTCTTAAAGTGAAATATGTAATGCTGTTGAACGAGTGTGGATATTTTCTGGTACGTCAAAATATGCATATTATGAACTACATATTGCAAATTACTGAATAATGTGTGTACTGGCAGATCCTTCTGTACAAAAAAGGTTTAAATTGTCAAGAATTCAAGTGACAACGAACATCATATTAGAATAAGTGAAAGTGTGACACCAATGCTGCCAGCATAGATTTCTATGGTAAATTAAAGCACAAAATTTGGTTCTTTTTAAATATGCAGTTCATTACTTTGTTCAATAGATGACAGTTTTGCATGGTTGTAATAGTGTGATTAGAGCTGACCAGACACCCTGAGGAATTCTGTACATTGCTGTGTTTTTACTTTTTAAAATTTTTATTCTGTCGAAGTCCTTTTGGGATATTAACCCCCGGTCATGCAAGAAAGAATAGAAGAAATGATTAATTATCTGATAATTTATAATAAAAGTGCCCCTTAAAAATGCAATTATTCCAGTTTTCCCTCAGAATTGACATTGTAGGTAAGATGACTTTAAAAAAAAAAAAAAAAAAAAGTAACCCAACTGTAATTCCGAGAGTGTTTTGTGTGTGAGTGTTTGAGTCAGATGTGCAACATCTATTCAGTACAGAAACATGAGGGTTTTGGAGGTGTGAGCATTCCCAGGCAGAAGAAGCACAAGGGCTCAGTGTGTGACTTAAGTTATTAAAAATGTATTTTATTCTTGTACATTTGTTGTTTCTCACTACATCTAACAGCAACTTCTCTGTTTATTTAAAGAACCAAGAAATTGAAATTCTGTTTCAGTGCTTTGGACTTAAACGATATTTCTAACCTTTTTTTTGTAATTTTAAGAGGAGGAGGGAAGCTGTACAAATCTGTATCTTCAAGTTATTTTTTTAAATGACAAAGTTTTTCAATGTTTTTAAAGATCGAATAGAATGTATATTGTTGGACATTTAAAAAGGACAAAAAATAAGCTTGTGTTTTAATAGCTTGGACTTGAAGTGAGAGCAAGTATTTGGGATGGACTCTGGCTTTTAAATAAGTCTAACAGAAGACTCTTCAACACAAATGTTTTCAGTGAACAAACTCCTTTGCTCATCAATAATCTGACAGGCTGAACTGGTATGAGAGTATATATATTTATAGTAAGATTTTTCCAAAGTTTCAGTTTTAGTTCATACAATGTGGGTGTTCTTTCCTGTGTGGTTCATTGTCAAACTGACCTCTCGTGTCCATTTTCATCCCCGTTTATTTTTCAAGCACATTTCAAATCCACTCACCACTTTAATTGTTAAATGTGATGTTAAAACATGCCATGTTAGTAGTGATTATCATAGGAATTAACAATGGCCATTCTGAACAGCCAGTGTCGCAATATATATATATATATATAATTATATATATTTTTGGCTGATAGCCTCATCAGACTTGAAAATGCTGAATTTGAATAGCAGATTACAAGACCATTGAGCCCTTAATGTTGATTGTACTAGCAATAAAGCTTCAAAATATCTACCTGTTAGTGTTTAATAACGTTCTTGTCCTGATAGAGGTTTGAACTGTGAGGCAATGCTGTCCAAGGGGAGAGAACACCCAGTTTACGTCCTCAAAGTGTTTTGCACCGTTTGAATAAATTCTCATTTTATTTCAGTACTGCTGTCATTTACTCTGCTGCTCTGTGTGTGTGTGTGCGTGTGTTGGGGGTAATTGGAACCATTTTTCCTTTTGATAGAGTAATGTATTAAATTAGTCAAATTAGCAGCACAGAATTTCGGTCACTCAATATGACGTACTTCCTCCAAAAAGCATGACACACATGCATCTGATTATTTTAAATCGTTACATTTTACAGTCAACATTATCCACACTCCTGCATACTTTCAGCTTGCCTAGTGACACTTGTGACAATGCCCCTTTGCCTGGGAAATCCCGCAGATTGTAGCTAATTAAGTTCCCTGCTCATGCTTTGAAATCAGTTGAAAGCAACGTCATCGTGAATGTCAAACCAACGCAGAGGAATCCGGTGACCTTTTTCCAAGGGTTCTTCCAGTAGATGTCATTCAGGTTGAAACACTCGTCACCAAAAATAGCCCTTTCTCTTACTTAGCCGGATAACGTGTCGGATTTAAGGTAGTTTGACCTACATGTGGGGTGGCACATAGCGCAGTGCAGGACACGCCCCCCCCCCCTTTCTATGACTAGAGTTCGAGTTTTCACCATGGCTCCAAATGTGGGAGGTTTGCATGCTCTCTTACCTCGTTTCCACAACACGGTGCTGGGCTGGTTCTCGCATGGTGCCCTAGAGAACCGGTGTCCCGTTTTGATCGCAGTCGATCTCCCCAATAACTAACAAAACGACTTGTTCATCCACCATTGTTTTGAGGTGGCTGTGTAGTTTCATGTGAAATTGCATGTAAAGTTTAACCTACGAGCCTCGCGTCTCCCATGCTTATTTAGCATAAAGGTCCCGGTTCCTGTGCGTTAATTGGGACATCGACAGACGAAAATGGCCATTAGCTACAAAAGTTCCCGGTGTGAAAACGCCCTTTTGATCCTTTCCATTTTTTCAATCACTCCCCAAGGACGGAGGCAAGTTTAATAGCACAGATCTAAATTTCGTCCTCTCTCGGTTCTCTTATTCCATCATAAACCTAAGACTAGGTACATCAAAAGCGTTGCGGTAGTTTGTAAACCCTACAGCCTATTTACAAGGTAATAAATATGTTACATACATGTAAATGCGTGTGCAGACTTGTCTGGAACTGAAAATCCGACTTCAGCCAGCTAAACAAAGTCGACAACTCCTTGTTTTGCACTACAGGTGGGCGTCACGTGAAAACTGTCAACCAGGACTATATTATATTGAAGTGCTTTTAGACTTAATATGAAATTATGTGTGTAGGCTAATGTAGCTAACTTACTTAAGTGAAGTACATAATTAAATGGTTTATTCAATGAAAAGTTTCCTTCCAGTTTACCATAAGAGGGGAAAGGAAAAACTATAGAATATCTTGATAAATATTCGCTTTCAAAATGAATGATAATTAATTAGTCATATTATTTTATCTGCGCTGAATCGTGATTGGTTAAACTGTATCACATAATGAGCTAACTGATTCACGGTACATAAAAGCGTATGAGCACGCTCTCCCTTTATTGCTTTCTCCTGTCCGGATTATGGCGTATTTTAGGGGTGGACGGCTTTGGGTCCGCGCTGCGGTGTTTTTTATTGTTTTTATGGGAACTTTCGCTCAAATCACGTCGCTGAAAGAGTCCATGCAATCGAATGATAAATGCCAGGTTTACGAAAAAACACCGTGTGGCGTCCCGGCTATTAGTAGCACCGATTGCAACGCTTTAAACTGCTGTTTCGATGGTCAGAAGTGTTATTACGGGAACGCAGGTGGGTTTTCGGAAGAAATTCAGTCACAAAACGCGCCAGTTCGTATGCTGTTGTCACTGTGACTGTTCAAGTTTGTTTAACGTGTACTTTAAAGGAATATTGCAGATGGTACATCCATAATCTTGCAGATGCTTTTAACCTGCATGTAAACTGTAAGTGATTCTACCTTGACCTGGCTTGTGACTTCTAAATCTCTTCAGTAACTGTGCAGTGCACCAGGGACGGGCGGTTTGTAGTTGTGGTGCCCATGAATTCGACTGTACCCCAGCTTGATGTGGGTTCTCTTGCATTGCGGGATGGGAAACAACAAGCTCCTTGCCTCCCTGTTGCTACTACTAACTATCTTGCCATCTACAACTTCCCAGTCACTGCCTGTGGCACCAAAACTACTGTAAGTACCACAAATCAAGTGGCACCTACGTTCTTTACTGTTAGCAACACTCTGGCATCCGTCTTAGGTGCAGGGGGATGCTGTAGTGTATGAGAACAGGATGTTCTCCTCTCTTGAAGTTGTGGTTGGACCCCTAGGCTCCATCACAAGAGACCCAGCCTACCTGTAAGTATGGTCTGTAAGCCCGTCTCCATGACTGTGATGGCTGAACTGATGGCGTCGTCTCTAGTCTGCTGTTCCAGTGTAAGTACAATGGCTCTGATGTGGTTTCCCTGGCGGCTGAGATCAACACTGTGGCACCACCCCTTCCAGTAATTGCTCCGGGGCCCCTCAGGGTGGAGCTGAGGATTGCTAATGGCCAGTGTGCCTCAGAAGGCTGCAGTGAAGGTGCTGTGAAGTTCTTGGTGCTTCCCTATATGACTAATTTCTGTAGTAATCACCATCCCTGGCTCCATACAGGAGAATCTGCCTATACATCCTACTACCAGGCAACTGACTACCCTGTTACCAAGGTGTTGCGGCAGCCTGTGTATGTTGAGGTGCACATCTTGGAAAGGATGGACCCCAACATCGTCTTGCTTCTGGAGAGCTGCTGGGCCACAGCCACCCCTAACCCCCTCGGCACACCCCTATGGAGCCTCTTGGTTAATGGGTGAGCAGCCGGCTGTCTAGTCCAGGCTGCATCCTGGTCTTCTGCTTACTAAAGGTGGGCATGTGCAGGTGTCCCAACCAGAGTGACAAGTACGTAACCACCTTGGTTCCTGTAAATGCATCTCCTGGGCTTCCCTTCCCAACCCACTACAAGAGGTTTGTGGTCCAGATGTTCACCTTTGTGGATGCTCTCTCCACTGCATACCTGAAGGAGAAGGTATGGACCATTACCTGCTGGCCTTCAGGCTCCAAAAAGGTTTGCTTCTCTAATTCTTGCATGTGCTCCTGACAGGTATTCATCCACTGCAGTGCTGCAGTGTGCACCCCATCTGCCAGTGACCGCTGTACGCAGAGCTGCTCCCGGAAACGTGAGCTTTATGGCAGGGGGATAGAGTTGCAGTGCGTCTTCCTGCCAGCTCTCCCCTCATAGCTGTCTCCTTTCCAGGGAGAGCTATATGGCACGTCCCCAGCCGTAAGAAGATCCTAGTCTCCAGCGGCCAGTTCAACGTTGTTCCTGGGCCTCCAGCCCCAATTAAGCTGCAGCATAATGGTGAGGCTGTACTCTGGGTTGATGGCCTGACCATGATCAAACCAGGAACGTAACTGGTGTCTTCTGTTGACAGTGCCCCAGTCACTTGGCTATACCATGTGGGGAATGGCAGGTGTTACTGTGCTGGGAACAGTGGTCTTGGTGGGAGCTGCTGTTTGGCGTTCACGATGTCGGCAACGGCAGTAAAACGGATATCAATGATGGATGTCAATAAATGAGTATTTTTCTTTATTTTAGTTGCCTTGTGCATTTTTACCAGTTTCAACTAGAGCTGGGAAATGTAGCTATTGGCCCTAATATTAATGCATGTGGCACATCACTGTCTCATTGATCGCAGGGATGTGTTTGACAAACCTGAAATCCTTTGTGGCCATTTTGGAGTTCACATCTATAATCAAAACTCTGTCCCATGAGAGAGGTTGTCTGTGTAAATTGCCATAAGAAACTATACTTTGCAGAACTCTAAAGACCAAGAATCAGGCCCCCCC
>JAODJW010000046.1:11415649-11429411 GCA_026777045.1 Hyperopisus bebe
CCCGCCCCTCCCCTCCCCGTCTCTGGCCAGGCTCCCGTGTTCCTGCTCTTCCTGGACTGTGTTTGGCAGCTCTGGGCCCAGTTCCCCTCCCGCTTCCAGCTGACGCCGGAGTACCTGCTGGCCGTCCACGACAGTGCCCACCTGCCGCTCTTCAGCAGCTTCCTATCTAACTGCGATCTGGAGCGGCGACGGCGCAGCAAGGTGACGCCCATCTTTAGGACCCCCTGTTAGTTAATTAGCATTACTGCTAATATAGGCGTCTATGCAATTGCCAGTAATAATAGCGGTGCATGTATTTTTTTTTCTATTTTCGAAAATGTTATCATGTCTGAGGGGTTGACCTGGTATTTCTTTCTCTCTCTCCCTCCATCCCTCACTCATGTGCCATTTGGTAATGAATAGTATATATCATCAGAATTGTACATGTCTATACCTGCTGTATGTGAGCACTGACAGTCGGACGCATGTATGTGTCGCCATGCTTGGCCAGATAAATCTGATTCTGGTTTCTCTCTGCATCTCCACAGTTTCTCCAGCTTCTGCCCCAGTGCTACACCCCCGTAAATGGCCTGGGGAAGGGGCTGCCACGGACCGCCTGGCACGCAGCTCCGGACCCGCCTCTGCCCCCGGTGTGGGACTGGGCCCTGCAGTACAGTTCTGCCCGACGCTCCCGATTCACACAGCCCATGACCCGGCCCGACCCGCCCCCACCGCTCGTCAACGGGAGTCTCAACACCGTCAAGGTAGAGTCTCTCGTCAAGCATCTCGCCACCTCTGCTGATGTGTGGGGTCAGATTTGCCGTCACCCGAACATATCTCACTACTGGACGTGTCGGACATTTCCAGTGGCTTGCTGTCTGCCCAGTCAGGACTTCTGTTCCAGTGTTGCAAGAGCCTGGGATTCCACACTGGGCAGAAAACAGGATGGTACCGTATGAGGAAGGCTAGAGCAGACTATTCGCTAGAAGGGGTCGGGTGTTTTGACGTGTGCAGCAAGCTGCTGGGCATGTGTTATTACTCCATAGTGGCCAGTGTTACAGTGTAGTTATTTTGTTGTACCTTTGAACATGGTCCCTAAACATACATTGCTTAAATCTAGCCATTTAAATGGACAACAAAAACCTGCAGTGCAAACCTCCTTGGACCAAAGGTCTTGCTAAGCTGATGAGTGAAAACGCATCTCAGGTCTAAGGTTACACCAGCGCCGGCAGCCAAAGGGCTTAAGGAAGACAGAACTGCGTCAGCATGTTGCTTAACTGGACATGTGTTGTCCTATCTGTTCCTTAGTTGCCGGTAATGTAAACTGACCTATAAAACCTGTTTGTTGGGCTCCCCGTGAACCGCATTCGTGAAATTCTGCATTCTGCAAGTACTGACATGACGTCGTGAGTGACCGTCCAATGAAACAGCAGCTCAGAGCTGGGCTTCCCAGGCAAACTGGTATACAGCCCATCTGTAGACCGTATGAATATCGGTCAACATTAGCGGTTTTGGATCCGGGTCGGAACGCCAACGTGGTTTGGCGATACAGCTGGCAGCCGGATTCACAAGAACCGTACGGGTTCCCCAGGGGACGGTTCCCTCGGTGTAAATGAGTGGGGGCGGACCGAGCTTCTCATACAAACAAACGGCGTCCTCTATTCTTGGAGTCTTTCTCACAAGCCTGAGAAACTTAGCATTGCTGTTTGAAATCACAGGCAGTGGATATGTTCACTGGTTAGTTCCCCTCCAATCAGAAACTCCCCCCCGTGGAAAAAAAAAAAAATCCCCTCCCAGTTAAAAAGAAAAACTTACAGTACTGTTTACAATGCTTTCATCACTGACACATAAACACCTGGGGGGGTCAAAGCTGCAAACGCGATGATCTCCATATGGCAAGACATCACAGTCCTGTTGGTTGAGGACATGACTCCAGTATGATATGATGTAAAACTGGAAATTCCAGAGTCAATACGAAACTCTGAACCTGTAGCTTTAATCTTGTGCCTAGACTCCGCCTCCTTTTGCCTTGAGGAGTGGGAGTTCACCAGCACCAGCACTGGTTATTTTACACGCCATTATAAGCTTATATTATTCTTTTACCCAAAGCAAAATGCCTGATTATGTCTGTGTTCAACCGCAGCTACAAAACGGAACTTGGAAGACATTTTTTCACGTCTGACAATCAGACTTGGTCTTAGCTGTGAATATTTTGTGTATTTCCATTTTTGAAATAAAATCTTTTGTGATAATGAAATAAGTGCTCCCCCCAGACCACGGATGAAGCCCCAGCGTCCGTGTTCCTCTTCTCCCGGGGCACCTTCACCTCCCTCTCCAACCTCCTGCCCTGGCGAGAGGGTGGAGGGACGGGGCTCTCCAAGAGGAGTCTCAGGCGTGACCCCCCCTCCGAAAGCCCCCTGGCACCTGATTGGCTCCTGAAGGCCTGGACCCTGGCTGAGCACACTGCTAAGCCCCCCCAGAACCTGTCAGGAACCCTGATCCCTCAATTGCTGGCTCCCTGCGTGGGTCTGTGGAAAGACTGCTACTTCCGAGGGGTGCTACAAGTACAGGTAGGGTGCTACAAGTACAGGTAGGGTGCTACAAGTACAGCTACTGTCACATTAATATCCCACTACTACCCCCCCTCCCACAGACTGGTTTTCAGCTCAGAGTTTTATGCCCAGTTCTAGCCAATTTTATCTTTGTTCTGGGGGAACTTTGATAAACGATGCCACAGTTCAAGCCTTATTATCAAAATTAATTTATTACTACATTTCAAGGGGAAAATGGATAACAAACACCATATCGCACTCTTCCAGTCTATCTATGTATTATCTTTCTACCGTCCATCGTTTGAGAAATTTCCAGTAATAGCAGGCAATACATTGTGGCACCTCCACAGCTGTGCACTGTGCTCAAGTGATCAGACATGTGCGTACAGTGTGTTTGCATGTTGGTCTATGCCAGGGGTGCCCAATCTTACCCGCAAAGGGCCGGTGTGTATGCAGGTTTTTGGGATAACCTGTAGGTCAGCTGTTCAAACCATTCAAATGTTTTGAATAGCAGAATGCTAATTGTTATAAAAATGAATTGACATAAGATATTCTGTAGATGGTTTTCCATGGATCCCTGTCACCAGATGTTTCTACTGAATCCTGATGGAACTATATGTAGTCACTGTACCTGAGAAAATGAGGCCCATCCAGGGCAGTCACTGCTGATCTAAATCAGCCCGCCGTTTCTCATTCTGGGTTCGGCGGAATTCCAGCCGGGAGAACAGAGCGACTGTGTGTTTTTCTCTGCAGGCATTCTGCCACCCGGAGACCACATCCTGCCACCCCGTGGACCAGCTGGCCAGGGAGGTGCAGCAACTTACGGAGGAGTTGGCATTGGCATCGGCCGTCGGAGCCAGGGGTTTGGGTCAAGTAGACCTGGCACCTGCCTCAACCAGAATGCCAACAGCAGAACTCCCCTCCATGCCACCATCCGCCACTTGGACAAGTCTCTGACCTCAGCTGAAGTACCGCCCCTTACTGCTGCATTTCCTAAAGTCACCAGGAGGGGGTACTGTTGAGCAGAAATCCTTTCCATCCAAAAAAAGAAACTGTCTATCCTTTTGGCCTGTAGCATTATGGTTTAACCCTACATTATTTCTAACATCCTCAGTTGGGACCAAACAGATATTGCACATCAAAGTAGTGTCACAGTAAATGGAACTGTAGGAATCTGTGGGTAAAGATTATTTACCTGGCCTTCCACCAAAATGATTTCTAACTCAAAATAATCAAATCTGGCTACTTTACTGTTCATACTTGTGTATATAATGATTATTTTAGAATATTGTTGTATAATGTGTCAATTTTCTATTTGTCTTTCAGTCATTTGACGTGGGTCTCTCTGCATCCTAAAAATAATTTCAGTCAGTGACTAGTTGGACTAGATTCCACAGGAAATCCTGTTAAAGAAGGTAACCCTTTTAGCTATGAAATAGAAAAAATGTCAGATCGTTTTAACAAAAAGAAAAGACTTGACTTTGAAGTCCACTTTGGACGAGCTGTCAGTTCAGATTCTATCGTGGGTTGACTTCTGAGCAGCATAAAAGCTCATAACCAAAGACCAAATGTGTTTTTATTAGTTCTCTAAATGTAGTTGGTCGACATCCTTGAAATAAGGATTCTGTTTCTGTTACGTTTGTATTTATGACACGAGTGCTGGAGCCTGTTGCTGCTGTGTTTGTATGTCTTTTGCTAATCATCGTTCCCCCCAAACACGTAATTATCTATTTATGGCCAAGGAAAGCTTCTGTTAAGCTCTGCACCAACATCGGACTGTTTCTGTTATGACCAACATGCACGTACCTATACAGTGAACTGGTTTGCAGAAACACATTTACAAATGAACGGACGGCAGTTGGCACTGGCACCCAAATACGGATCCCTTATCGTTCTGGTTTGTCTAAGAGCGAATCCAGCTCCCCTAACAGACATCTTCTTTGTGTGAGCTTAGGATATTGGCGTCGCTGCCGGCGATTTTCTCGCAGGCGGAACCAACGCCGCCAGTCTGACCGTTATTAACCAGTTAGGTTTATCATGTTGATTAGGACTCATTAAACATCGTCATTGTAGCCGTCACATCATGTACCAAAACAAGCCCACTGAGCTATGCAGTAATGAGCGGTGAGAATTAACGACGGATTCTAACCCTATGCAGTAATGAGAGGTGAGAATTAACGACGGATTCTAACCCTGTGCGACTATTCAGTGGATTTCGTCTGTCGGCATAATCGTGATGATTTTTACAAGCAAATCATTTTAAAGGAGCGATTAAAGATGTCTTAGTGGGGAAAGTATACGTTCTTATTGCAATGCCAAAACTCTGCATTATAAGGACTATGGCGGTCTTCGCCAA
Source organism: Hyperopisus bebe (assembly GCA_026777045.1). Taxonomy (NCBI): domain Eukaryota; kingdom Metazoa; phylum Chordata; class Actinopteri; order Osteoglossiformes; family Mormyridae; genus Hyperopisus; species Hyperopisus bebe. The sequence goes on from JAODJW010000046.1 coordinate 11,420,537, forward strand.
GATCCATCACTGAACATCAGACACCGGCGTCAACCTGCGACTGTGAGGGACTCGGTTTCTCAGATATGCTCATATGCCACTGCTGTTGTGCCTTTGGGGGATCAGTCAGCCATAAATAAGGCGAAACGTGTTTCCCGACAGAGGCTGCGCTTCCTGTATCTAGGAACAATGACTACAGTGTTATGCCCTTTCTGTCACACTTGCTCCCCTTCTTGTTGCAGATGGCATGTCGCTTTATAATTTGTACGTCAAGGAGTTTTTGTATTTGTCTTATTTAATGACTAAGAGAAATAAATCTCTTAATTTATCAGTTACTTGTGTTACTTGTGTTTCCTGTTGCCAAATGACTGCATTCATTGTGCAATGTACAATAAACTAACTATAAGTGCTGTATGTGGGACCTCATTCAGGACAGCTGGAAAATCATCCCAGGAGGCCACCTCATGAAAGTGGCATAGAGACAGATTGTGTGTGTGTGTGTGTGTGTGTGTGTGAGTGATTTACATCTATATATAGCAAATATAGCATAATGAGAGACTATATTCATTAAAGAACCATTTATTGCTATTAAATTACAATTTGAAAGCATAGCCATTGTAATTAAAAACATAATATACATTTACAAATATACTGTATAAAACATTATAATACTTAAGCTTTGTACCAAAACACTGAGGATGTATTAGGACTTCAATACATAACAGAGCTAAACGTGACTAGCATAGTTTTGCTCAGCCTAGTATGACAACATGAAGGAAAACAAAATGTTGACACACTTGTATGAGATGCCCATCATGCCGTTTTCCACCTATTGTCATGTTTACAAGCCTGAGTAATCCAGTAATGTTATTGCTGTTTCGTCATTTTCAAAAATCAGGAACCGCACTCAGACAAAGGCTGTCATTCACAGTCGGCAGTGGATTCATTATTTGACGTAGCCACGAGGCTTTGGCACTGCCCACAACAGATCACAGCTTCTACAGATACAGCACATGGGTGCTTATCACTGGAAAACCACTCCCCAGTCACAAAAAAAAAAAACGAGGCCCAGACTAAGCTTGATCCACAGAGCTCAGCTTTCACAGATCAATCGCAGGGCCTCAGCCTTTGACTGTCATTCCGACGTTTGTGGGTTATGATCAACACGTTTCGCATCACTCCTAGCCGGCGACGCCTGACTAATGAACTCATAATTAAGACAAATTGAAATTTATACAATTATTTGAGATGTAGAAATTAAATTATTAATCCATTTTTAATTAGTGCCATGGTATATATAATATCTGTAACATGTATCATGCATCAGTTGACACTGATATGTAATACCAGTACAATCGAACCCAGTACTTAAGAGGCGGGTAAAAATGAAAGGCTGAAGAGGTACCTGAAGATCAGGCTTGTCCTCGCAAACAGAACTCCGCCTGCTAGTTACTGCTGTGTATCTGACTGCTTCGCCAAGAAACTCCCTCAAGTTCCTGGCTTGTCCACTTCCTCAATGGACCCCTGCCGTAACGTTCCAGTACTGGTGTTGCGAGAGTCGTCTCTGGAGCGGGCGGCCCGCCCGGATTCAGGCATCTGTAGCCCCAGTTGGCGGATGGACTTGCACATGGGACAGGGGTACTCACTGAGGCCCTCGATGTCCAGGAAGGCCAGGTTCACTATGTGGTCCATGCAGGAGTCGCAGTACATGTGTCCGCAGCTTAGCTGCTTGAAGTAGGCATTGTAGGAAATGCAGCTCTGGCAGTGCGGCTGCTCCAGGCCCAGGGAGGATGCGCAGCTCTGCGTGCGACTGTCGCGGCCGTCCACCTGGCTCATGGTGTGTCTGCTGGCAGACCTGCAGGGGGAGCAGTGAGCTCAGCCGCAGTCACATTTAACAGCAATAGGATGCTTCCACACAGCACACTACAGTCACCAGTCTCCAGTATTTCTTAATAAATACAAATTATTATATTACCACTTCAAATCAGAGGTGTGGGGACAGGACTGGCCCAGGGCCCCTAGCTGGGAGAGGCCCCCGAGGGCAGCCGATTACATAGTACATTCTAACTACAAATCTGCTTTATTTGTGTATTCTGTTTTTCACAGTAAAATGAAAATAAAGGAATTGTGTTTATTAAATTCTCTTTGCTTATATTATACATTTACACTTCACAGTAATAAAGGTAATGCATGTCACCATGCCAGGGGACGGTGCACTGGGGGGCCCCATTTTTGTCTAGGGCCCCCAGTGTCCCTAAAATCGCCTCTGCTTCTAATTCCTTTGACAACCCCCAATAAATGTAATTTATGGCATTCTACCTTGCTACGGATCTAATATACATCCTTCTGCATTGTGTAAAGGGTTTGATTGTGCTGACGTTAATGATTTTGCCTTTTTATTACAAGAAATAATCTGATTAGCCCGATATTTGTTATTTCAGAATATTACAAGTTTTATACGCTACAGGTAAGACCCCAGCGAGTATTGCTACTTTTCGTGAAATATTCTGGCGCATGAACTCCCACAGTTTATCCAAATTACTAAAAACAAAAGTGGTTGATGATATATGAGGTTATGATAACCTGAGTGGTTACAATTGTGTCCGACAGTCATAGGCCTTTGAAAAATAATACCCTTACGTGTGAAACCGTAAGCAAAAACCGCGTTAATTACATCGTGCTTGCTCATTTTGAGACAGGTGCACATCTAACCCCTGTGTCGCTGTAAGAGCAGTAAGCGAAAACTGTGTCAAACCGAGTTTCTGTTTTGCTCCCAGAATGGACTAAATGGGCTTCATTAATTATGCTGTGTAACTGTGTATAACAGCAAATTAAGCTGTGAATTCGATATGCGGATCAACCACATCAATCAGTGAATGAATTAAATACATTTTTGGAATTCTTTCATTTAAGGTGCGTATTTTTGTGTAACACGCTTAATGGGTATGTTTTACTTATTCTTGCACTGGTAAGTTTGCAACGAATAGGCGATATAGGTAAAATACGCACCTCTGTGTCGATGGTGTGCGCCTCATACAATCAAAGCCCATTACTGACAAAATTCTCCGTAACAGCTCCATGCTGATACCTCTCATAGTGGTCCTAGCAGCCGCCGGTGATAAAACGCAGGTCCATATCCAAGGTAATAAGCATCGTGTATATTAAGGATTTTGATTATTATAAACGGAACCAGGGAAATCCTCACGCTCATTTCCGTTTTTCTGGCATTTTTATGCCTCGCGTTAGCTTGTTATTAGAGATGCGAAGTGTAACAAAACCGTCCCACGGTATAACTTACTAGTAAACAGCTCGGTCAGCGTGACTTGACTTGCCACCCTAAAGTAACGTGAAATTTCACAAGAGCTGAACTTGTTCTGAAACCGGTACAGCTAGATTTCTATCTTAAACTATCGTAACTTGGCCTACAGAAACTGGAAAACAGTCAATGTGGTTGCTGTGGACCATGTTTTTTACCGTTAAAATTTAAAGAAGGAAAAGGAATTAAGTCAGAAATTACACAATAACGAATGTGGAGCAATATGTCATTTGTAAAATCAGACTATGCAAGCCAGTCGGATATAATAATGTTTAGAGGATGTCAGTGTCCTGGAATCCTGCTGGACAAGTTTGCGGACAACAGATATTGAACATCATGTCCGTATTTAATGCAGCCTGGATTTTTCAGTTTGAAATATGAGCTAAAAGTTGACTGACTCATGACTGAAGAAAGATTCCAAAACAAAACGCATACCTCTCAAATACAGTATTAAGACTTATCTGGGAGGCTATTTAAAGAAACTGAAATTTACAATTGTCCATCATTGTGCAGATCTTCATCTGATAAACAGAAAAACTAAGCGAGGTATACCTTTGTAAACAGCACATCTGATTTGTGACCTGCATAAGATTAACATCCCTTGCAACAGAGGGCGGTAGAGGGCATGTCATGCTTCCGCTGAATATTTTTCCGGAAGTGGATGTTCAGCAAGGAAGCGCGCTTCCGGCAGACGTCGTTTGCACGCCGTGTTCGATATGGCGGCGGGACCAATTTCGGAGCGAAACCAGGGTAATATTCCGCAAACTTGATTTGAAGTTGTTGATTAGATAGCAGTTCTTTGGTGAAAAATTGTTCTTATTATCATGTACCTACAATAGAAACTGAATTTATTTTTTCTGTTTTCATTGGATATCCTTGAGCAAGTCAGTCGCATTCATAGGCTAATTTGCTAATGAGCTATGTAAAAAGAAAACGACCAATCACTTAAGCTTTTTTAGATCATAGATGCTCAAATAGCAGCTGGTCACTAAATGGCCGAGGAAAATATGTAAGCATAACTACCAAGGTGTTGAGGTAGTAGTAAACCGGATATGGTAAATTCACTACCTCATACTGTCCATTGTTTGTTTTCAGCTGGCTGTGTATGCATTTTCATTGGAATATTCAGAGCCCACGGCTGTGTAGTGTGTGTAGTGGACATGTTTGCTATAATCCCGTATTTCTTTCGAATGACTCCTGTGCCCCATCGCTAATCCGGCCATACCGCTGGTTACTGTGTTTCTTTTTTGCAGACGCCACGGTGTACGTGGGTGGCCTGGACGAGAAAGTGTCCGAGCCGTTATTATGGGAGCTGTTTCTGCAGGCTGGGCCGGTAGTGAACACGCACATGCCCAAGGATAGAGTGACCGGCCAGCACCAAGGTTAGTTTTGGTTGTAGTGATTACTTAGCAATATTGTGTTATGCGGACTGTATCACTACACCGGCAGCAAGTGGTGTAGGACGGTTTCGTCAAAAACGGCACGCAAAAGTGAGACTTTCAATGGTTAGTTAAGAGGAAACTTTTGCCATAAATTCCAGAAAGCAGAAATGTTATTAATGGTGAGAGTGTAAGTCAAAAGTCAATTATCAATATTCTACCTGCTGTTGTGGATAAAATTGCTAGCTAATCCCTGCAAAGCTTGCTTTATGATTTTCATGAAATTCAGAAACATGACCCTCCTGTTGTGTAGGATATGGGTTCGTGGAGTTTCTCAGTGAGGAGGATGCCGATTACGCCATAAAGATCATGAACATGATAAAGCTTTATGGCAAGCCCATTCGAGTCAACAAGGCCTCAGCACACAACAAGAACCTGGACGTGGGGGCCAACATCTTCATTGGCAACCTGGACCCCGAGATCGACGAGAAGCTCCTGTACGACACCTTCAGCGCCTTCGGCGTCATCCTGCAGACCCCCAAGATCATGCGTGACCCCGACACCGGCAACTCCAAGGGCTACGCCTTCATCAACTTCGCCAGCTTCGATGCGTCAGACGCCGCCATCGAGGCTATGAACGGCCAGTACCTGTGCAACCGGCCCATCACCGTCTCCTACGCCTTTAAGAAGGACTCCAAGGGCGAGCGGCATGGCTCGGCCGCCGAGCGCCTGCTGGCTGCACAGAACCCGCTGTCCCAGGCTGACCGGCCGCATCAGTTGTTCGCCGACGCCCCGCCGCCGCCATCGGCCCCCACGCCGGTCCTCACTGCGCTCGGCGCTGGGATCCCCATGCCAGGTCAGCCCGAGGCCCCGCCCCCTTCCCAGGAAAATCTCTGTACCTCTGACCAGTTTTTTTTCTCTCTCTTTACCTACTTTTGCATCACAGAGATAATCCCACAGCTTTTTTTTTTTTTGCCTGGACTTCCTGTTTTGTCACACACTACCAATCGTGGTTGATTCATGGAGTCGTTACCCTTAATGCACTGTTCCCCCTAACAGAATCCATATCTGCTTCCGTGCTACATTTCTATATATGCAGCCTCTCCCATGTTATGATGGGGTTACATTCTGATAAACCTAATGTAACAAACACACTAGCCTAGCCTACCTTAAACATGTTTAGAACACTTAAATCAGCCTACAGTTGGGCAAAGTTATTAACTCGAAGCATATTTTATGAAAAATAATTTATTGGATAATGTACTGAAATATTTACCCATTGTAAAGTCGAAATATCGTAAAACGGACCATCATAACCCGGGGATTGTCTGTATACACACACACGCACACACACACACACCTCATCTGTATCTGTTTATTTAAAGTTGTCATTAACATCGTAACATTTTACTAAAGATGAACTTGCTAGCTGCTGTCCTCTGTTCCCTGGCTGTGTACACGCCATGGCAAAGTTGCTTCCTCTAAATGTTTGTCTATTGCTGTCGTGCCGTTAGACTGAGGGGGTTTTGGGTTTTGAGCCACATTCCTCCTCCCGTTCCTCACCTTGGATTTTGTCCCCGCAGGCGTGCCCCCTCCTGGTGCATTCCCTCCTGTGCCGCCCCCTGGCTCCATGCCCCCAGGAATGCCCCCAGGGATGCCCATGCCCCCAGCTCCAGGGACTCCAGTGCCTCAGGGTGGGGCAGGAGGCCCCCCCCCTGGGCCGCCCCCCTTCCCTCCTGCCGGCATGCCTCCCCCAGGTAAGTCACCTGTTACTGTCCTCAGTTAGGGTCATTAAACTGCAGAAATAACTTCTATATAATAAGAAAATCCTGTATTTTCTATTTTCAAATGCAAAAGTGTGGCTCCCCTGGAGCTGGGGGTTAAGGGCCCACAAACATGTGAGTGCTCTGCCGAGGCTTGGGCTCAAACCAGCAACCTTCTGATCACAGGCACAGAGACTCAGCCCACTGAGCTGCTCACTGCCCCAATACTGTATGCATTTAGTTATACTGTAGGTTAACACTATTTGCCGATTGTATGGGTTTTTCAGAATATTACTGGTAAATAGTAACTGCTGTATCCCTTTCGGGGGGGGGCTGTCATGCTGAGTGGAGTTGTGGGGGGGCTGGCCGATATGTCAAAAATATCATATCACAATTTTTTTCATGTCAGTTTTTAAGATTGTTTTGCTAGTTACTTAACAGTACAACCAAGTTACTTCACCTATTTAAAAAGATATAAGGTAATAAAACCTGTAAGGAAAACATACTCAGCATAATCTTTCAGGTTTTCTGTTGTGGTGAAAAAGATTCGTCATGCTGCCATCTGACTTGAAAACCTTGTTTTTGCAAATAATTGCCGTTTGCCCCATGTTGGCTTTGGAAAATCCAAACAGGTTCCATGTTATCAATGTCATTCTTTTAAGGGACCGACTCCTCCGTGTGGTTCATGCTGCTGGGTTGCCCCATAGGGGATGTGTTGCATGTTGGGATGAGGGTGTGAAAGGGAGAGAGGAAAATTCCAAGGCACTACCTACCGTTTGCTGTTACCGGTTTATTGGTGTGTGGAAATGGATTTGGCTGCCAAAATGGCTTTAGATCCGTGAATGAGCCATAGAACTGCACTGGATAGAATGTGCACTGTAGCCTGATGGTAACGATTTCTCCATTAAGGCAGATCACGGAGATGTTTTAATCGTTCACCATCTTGTATGTGCTTACTGTGGTTACAGTGGCTCTGTGTTCACCTCTCTGCCTCATGTGTCTTGCAGGAATGCCCCAGATGCCCATGCCCCCCCCTGGCCCGCCAGGGATGGTGCCACCACCTCCAGGTGCCAGCCAACACCGCGCCCCCCCACCACCGGGCATGCCACCCGCCCCACCCATGGGCATGCCCCCGAGGGGCCCCTTCGGCCCCCCCATGGGTGAGTTGCTTTTCCCTCCCCAAGCTGTGATAACTTGCCGGTTAATGAAAATTGAGAGAGAGAGAGAAGGGCACCAAAACATAGCAAGATGGTGCCCGATGGTCCAATGACGAGATGAACCAGCGTGTGGCACGTGTGAGATGCCACAGGCTGATTAGTGTGACGTTTGACTGAGTCCGGTGAGTTGTAATTACACATCACATTCTCAGTTCCATGCTGTGACTGACCCACTGTCTGTCTTTCCCGGCCCAGGTCCCCCAGTGCATCCTGGGATGCGGGGACCCCCTCCCATGCCCCCACCAGGATACAGCGGGGGCCCGCCCCGGCCTCCTCCGTTCGGCTTTCAAAGGGGGCCCCCCATGCCCCCGAGACCCCCTGCTCCGCCGCGGGGCCCTATGAGAGGCCCAATGCCTCCTTAGTTGTCGTATTTTATACTTTGAGTCTTTCTCTTGTCAGAATCGTTCTGCTCCACAGCTTCCTAGTTTCTTTTATTATTTTTGTCACTGTACAGCATTCGGACGTGAGGAATAAAGCTTTTAATAAAAAGTGGTCTTTTTTATTAACTAGCTTTGATATGGGCTGCCCTGGAAATTTCATTTGAGTTGTGATGTTATTCTTTAGATAACTTTTTAAATTAAACACCGCTGGTAATTTTAGCGACCTTTAAAAACAAATGTATTATATCACAGTAAAATTTCTCTTTTTGGGACCATAAACTAAGATTGTGATGACTGCATTTTTTGAATGAAGATACTTAGAATGTTTTTTTTCCCCTCTTTGAATGTCTGGCAGGAGAGGTGGACAGAAACCAAAGCTGTTGTGCTTCTGGCGATGAGATTAAACTTTATTTGACATCACAGCTATTTGTGAATGAATCGCACCCTTAGGTGTCCCCCGTGCAGGAGATGCACGATGCACCTTCCGCAATTTACCTGGGAGACATTAATCACTTTTTCCCTGTTTCCACTGGTTAACTTGAAGGAGCAGTTCACCCCTAAACTGAAAAAAGATGTTACCAGCTCGAATCCCATGGTCTGCAGAGGGAGTTTCATGCACAGACCCTTAACCCCCAAAATGAGGAATATTTAGTTCTTTATTAAGAAATATCAACATATGTATATTAAATCTTTCAAATCATATCTGTAGATAAAGGTTATGTCATTATATCACCTATGCAAGAACAAGAAACATTCACTTATTTAACAAGAAATTAACTATGATGCCAATTTCCACTGAGGAAAAAGTTTGGACACCCTCACATCCATTACTATTTAAAAT
>JAODJW010000046.1:11455342-11469062 GCA_026777045.1 Hyperopisus bebe
ATCTATCTATCTATCTATCTATCTATCTATCTATCTATCTATCTATCTATCTATCTATCTAATCTAACATCTGATGGCATATTGATCAGCGAGGTTCAAAGACCAGTGGTGCTGTGGTCCTAATGCCGTCCATCTTATGGGTTTAAAATTTGGACTGAAACACTCTCAGATCTCCATCCATTCTCTGTCAATGTGTCTCTAGCAGTGGAGCTATTTTATTCCATTGAAATCCTTCAAAATCGCCAACAAGACCTCTGCCAACTCAGTTGCCACTTTCTGCCTTTTCCTCAGGTCCCTGTGCCACCTGGATGGATGCTTTGTCTTTTTACTCGTTGACTTTCAGCACTACGCTTGGCACCTGGCCCTGAATGTTAGAAAGGTTTACAGGAGCAACCAGGAGATAGCAGGAGGAACACAGTGAGGAGCTTTTAGATCTCTCTACGTTAAATATGTGTCTCTCTACGTCTACTCCTATACACTCTACAGTGGTCCCTGCTTTACAGATACTGTAATTATGTTAAGGGTCTGACATTTTGATTTCTAATTTGCTTTCTTATATGGTTGCTTTTGTATTTTAATTCCAAGATATATTTATATTTGATATAAATATCACATAGTTCCCTGCCCTTCCCTGAGCAGACAGCCAGCTCCACCCCATGTTTTCACTGATGGCTGTGCTGCTGGATCAGGTGTGTTTGGCTGGGAGGGCGGGGCCAGTGGGGGGGCGGAGCAGCATGAGCCCTCCTGGCCGCCGCCTATCTGGCCGAGCCTGTGCGGCCTATTAACCTTAGCGTTAGCCTCGCTGTTATTAAAGGACGTCTGGGAGCTCAGGATGTACCGCAAAGAGCCCTGCTAAGTAAAGTATGACTGATAGCATAACCCTGAGTTAAACTAATATTAATACCACGGCACTGTCGAATTCTTGAATCTGATTGGTCAGAAGGGCGTCGATTCATTTTCAGTGACTACACATGCAGTGCCAGTCAGGCGAGTCACAGAAGTAAATCAATGTGTGGTTATAATCTTTAATTCCAGCTAACACTGCTTAAAATTCCAGACATAGAATGCAATTAAAAATTAAGGGAAACGAAACGGAAATGTTTAATTATTGACCAAAAAAAAGTAGCTCTACAAATAAATGTGTTTTTGGCATGAAAATAATGCCTTTAACTACAAATGTAAGTTAAATTTGTCTGCTGTGCTTCGGGTGGTTAAAAAGTATATCGCATGGCTTGTTGTGTATTAACCCTTAGGTATGCAGCCCAGTAGGTCCGGAGATGACGGGAATGTGCAGCACTAACAGGTTATGAACATGGGCGGGGGTTACGGGGGGGGTGGGTTTTCACATGATGCTTGTTTCATTGCACTTCGAGGATTACAGCTAAATCTTCATCTAGTATTCAGTTTCAGAAACTGGGCTATTGGCAAATTGTTTTTTTTTTGGTTTAGTTTTCTTACATCTTATAATGATGTTGGTTTGTTCCATCTATGTATCTAGGTCACATGTGTTTAGTGTTGGTCTTGGGGGAGTCATAGTGGTGCAGCGAACAGCATTTTATTCAAAGCAACAAACATTCTGAGAAAGTAGGGTCAGGGCCTTGCTCAAGGGCCCACTGGTGACATCACTCTGCTAACCATGGGATTTGACCCAACAACCTTCTGATCACAGATACATCCTTAACTGCTGAGCCACACACTAGCCCATAAGTTTGCTCAACTAGAGGCTTGAACCCACATCCATTGGCCCATGAGTAGTTGATCCCTAAGCAGTGGCACTGTCCTGCTTAATGGTGTTGGTTGCCTTGAAGCTTCAGGGTCCTGGGTTTCATACTCAGTCTATGCTTATCTTTCCCCCGCCTCTTATTTCATGTGCTCCGCCCCCCTGCAGTTGTTCAAAGATGCAGTGCAGGTACACTGGAATGCTTTCCTTGGCCTGACCCCATCTTGTTCACCGTACCTTATGGGTCACATTGCAGGGGCAGCCAACATGTGACATCCCTGGAGATGGATGTTATGGGCCTTTGTCAATGGCTGGTAAGCAGAGGCCAGGACTTGAGCTGGTGACCTTCTGATCACTGGGACAAAGACTTAGCCCACTGAGCCATTCACTGCTCCCTGTCTTGAGTAGTGTGCTTCTGGGGATAAGCTCAAGGTTGCCCCTGCTCCCCCTCCCCCCCCGCTGGATAAGTGGCTATGGATGGTATGACTATCTATTCTGCCTGTGCTGGATCAAGCCCATCTGCCGGTACAAACAAAGGTGCGTTTGTTTAGTTGCGGTACAAACACTCACAAAGAACAAAGGTCACTCTGCGGGGGAGATGGCAGATACAAATACCACCTGAGCTTCAGAACATGCTACGTTTTGGTTTTAAATCCATTTCACAAGGTACAGGCTATGTTTAATGAACGCTCGGGTAATTGATAGTCTGCAAATTGGATGGTTTGAATAGAGAGAACTGAGGACCTTGTAGCCATGGTGACGAGCCAAGTCTTCACTGCTGAATCACCTTCTTACCATCTGCCCATCATCCGAAAGTCGTTGCCACGGTAAACGTTGATGCGGCGTCCGTGACACTGCAGTCACATGTCGATGTAAATTTGAATCTCGGTGCATCCAACTTCGAAAGCTGCTCCTGCCATATGCCGCTGGCCCTTAACAGTCACTGCGGCGAGACGCCAGCTAGCATTAAAACAGGAAAAAGAGCAGAACTGCAGGGAGCAAACGTCTCTAACGGCAGCTTGATAAAACGAAGCTGAGAGGGATCTGAGAGGGGAATCCATCTCTCCTGTCGGGGTTGACATGTCCAGTTCATGGTCCAGGGGACTGGAGTGTCAGGATCATCTGTCTTCTCTGCCCTCACAAATCCACACTGCTTACAATAATCATTTGTTTGCTTGGCACAACTGCATAGAGGCGCCCACTGAGTAAACACATCATTTTATCAATATAAAGGTTTTATTTTGTCACTCCCGTTCCGGTCCTGTTATACTTGATGTGCTCTGTCCTGGGTGGGGCATGGGGGGCACAGGGCAGGGAACTTCTGCTTTGGATACCCTGGAGATGATACTAGTATAGTGAAATTTGAATAATAATAATTGATCCTTTATTGATCCCCTTGGGGAAATTGTCTTTACGCCTCCCTCAACTTGCTCTTTGTAGAGTAAGCTGTCTGTGAAGGGCAGCCACCTGTTGGGGCGCCCAGGGAGCTGGGGGTTAAGGGCCTTGCTCAAGGACCCGCAGACATGCTGAGGCTGGGTTTGAACCAGCGACCTTCTGATTACAGGCACACAGGCTTAGCCTACACACTGCCCCCATATAAAAAGACTGTCGCAATCGAGAGGTTGGTGAATGCAGTAATTAAGTGCAAAACTATAATGTTCTGACGGCGTCTTTAATGTCAGCTACATGTGTTACAATACACTAAAAGTGTATCAAATGCTTTGTTCTGTTAATTCTTATTTGGCATCATCAGTGCTACGATGTGGTTCATTTTGATTCTGTGTGTTGTATGAATGGGCAGCAATGCATTCAGGTGCATATTCCCTTTTACTTAAATTTGTTTTAAGGTTTGTTTTAACAGTTGAATTTCTAGCTAGCGTAGGGTTTTATTTAAGTGTACTTCTTCCAGTTTCTATCAGTGCCGCAATCTAGGGAAAAAGCATATCAAAAATAGCATCACGCTAACATTGCAATTAGCATTCCTGTGTGCAGACTAACGGACCTTCTGCTGGTTCTGCATGCCTGACTAATAACGCCTTCGGAAATACCAAGCTAACAAGGTTCGTGTTCTGTTGTTCCCAGGCTCGCTGCCGGTGCTGACCACAAGAGCCAGGTCTGAAACAGCAGTCGCTGACCGTGGTACTGAAGCCACTGGCTCCTGACCGGGACGACCACAGCCAGACCTGTATGCTTTTGAAGCATCGCTAGGACAAGGCCGGCGCAGTTTCTAAGGGGCACCACCAGAGGTCAGGCTTTGTTTACCCTCGTCTTTCAACATGGATGACGGCTACAGGGACAGAACCGCCTTCATACGGGGCGCCAAGGACATTGCCAAGGAGGTGAAGCGGCAGGCAGCGAAGAAGGTTGGGCGAGGAGTGGACAGAATGTCGGACGAGTACTCCAAGCGCTCCTACACGCGTTTTGAGGAGGACGATGACGACGACTACCCAGTGCAGAGCCAGGACGGGGGCTACTACCGTAGCGACAGCCGGGCCAACGATGACGAGGGTGCCCATAGCGACTCCACTGAGGGCCACGACGAGGATGACGAAATCTACGAGGGCGAGTACCAGGGCATCCCCCGGGCAGACTCGGGCAAAGAGGACGGCCAGCTGGGTGGGTCCGGCATACCTGCAGGTGCTCAGTTTCGGGACTTTGGCGAGACGGCGGGCGAGCGCCGGAAGGATCAGGAAGAACTGGCGCAGCAGTACGAGACCATCCTGCAGGAGTGCGGCCACGGCCGGTTCCAGTGGACCCTCTACTTCGTGCTGGGCCTGGCACTCATGGCCGACGGCGTGGAAATCTTCGTGGTGGGCTTTGTGCTGCCGAGTGCTGAGAAGGACATGTGCCTGTCCGAGCCCAACAAGGGCATGCTGGGTAAGAAGCTCTCTGCCGCCATTTGTCAACTTCTTCAGAGGCAAGCGGTTTGTCCTCGGTAGTAAGGGATGTTCTCTAAATTCAAAGAAAATGCTCGCCGACCCAACAACACAAAACAGGTACACGGCGTTAACCATGGCTGATAAAACAGAGCTGGGCGCTGTGCAACAATTTCTTTTTAAACCCGCACTAATAGCACTCACAAGTCACAAAACCGTTCAGAATCAGGGCATACTGACTCAGAGCATGCAGCTTGTGCATAAGGAAGAGAAGTTAAGAAGCTGTAGTCAATTATACACTCCTATGTGATGTGCAGAGGTGCTCTAGTTGTATGCAAAAGCTTAATGCCTATCCATCAACAGATATTTCCAAGAACATACCCTACTTCTGCTTTGTCAGGTGATTGTTTAAATCTGACAGAATGCCTGGAAACTTAGTGGGGAGGAGGTGGAGTTAAACAGGTGCACACAGCAGGCTTTATCGACAGCACTAAGCCTACAAACACAGTGTGTCACCCCCCCAAGCAAGGAAATGGTTTGATCCACTCCAGCAGCGATGCACACGGACATGAATCACTGATAAAAGGCACTAAACAGCCCATGGACATATTGACAGCGTGATGGAAGCGTTTGGTCGTACAGTCACACGATAAATAACATGCAGGGGGGTTAGTGCCATTGTCCTGGTGCAGCTTCGTCAGGGAGAAATAGAGTTTAAATAATTACCCCCTTCGTATTTCAGCGTGGGGGGGGGGTTACAGTCCCGCTAATAGCATGGAGATCTGTGCTCATATCATAATCTTTACCGTTTGATAGCAGAATGAGTGAATATAAAGCTTCTGAGTCATTTTATGTGGCAGATTGTGTTTGAATCCTGCTTTATAATCTCTGTAATGTCACTAGCATGAAATGAACAGATTTTTAAATTAAACATTTAATATATTATTTGTTTATTATATATTATTGTAGATACATCAGTGAACATGCACTAGAGTTGGAAATACAACAATCAGCAATAAAATATGTTATGATTGTAAATATTCAGTAATATTACTGGTTTATTTCTATGGTAAATATAAATCTTTTTAATATCAGAACTAAAATAACTGTAAATTAATATGGATTAGGGATTTTTGTATGAAATAATAGAAAAACATATTGTGTTTTTCTATTATTTCATAATTATTTAATGTTTCCAAAATATGTATCATTTCGGTGATAAACAACATGAATGACTCATTTGTATTTAAGGCTGTTTTTCATAAATGTATTTGTATGTGTGTGCGTGCTCACTTGTGCGTGTGTTGTGTGGGTGTGTAGGTGCGCGTCTGTGTGCCTGTGTCTCTACCTCAGTCTCTCCCCCGCAAGGCTGTTTGCCAGTGATGTCAGAGGCCCCATTATACAACACAGCCGGAGTGCCCCGCACCCGCCCAGGTTATCATGCGCTTCTGGGTCCTAGTGCATGCCACCAGCCGTGCTACTGGAGGGTACTCTACATCAGCAGGGCTGTTAAAGCTTATTCTCCAAAGTCAGAGGCCAACACCATCTCAGTTATAGTAGCAGGACTAAAACAGAACAAATGTCTGACCAGTAAACAAATTGCAGGCACATTCCGTTGTACACTCACTCGCTTGGGTTTAGTGTAATAACATGTTGAGCGTTTCCATTTGCGTGGAGAAGTGTTTCATGGTGTTTGGACAGCGGAGCGTGCGGGGAGAATGGAAATGGAGAGGGAAATAACACAAATACTAAAAATAAGTGAAATTGAAAAGAAAACAGCAAATGACTCATTTTCTTTTCTGTCGGATGGATGAATCCGGTAATATAGTCACAGTTGCACTTGAGAGGATGTTTTTTTCAAATTTGCATGCATGTAGGTTGTTTTTGTGCATCCTCAGTATGATTTTGGCTGTGAAGTCCGCAGTGAGGAGCTCTGTCGAGCGCGAGTCAGTAATGGTACCCCGCTGGTCAGGCTGGACTCCGCTGGCCCGGCGCTGACCCCTGCTGGACGCTTTGACCTTGAACCAGACGCGGGGCTCGGTTCACTTTGGTGCCGGAGCTGTGTGTGGAACGAGCTGGACGTTATTTGCGGAGGGATTAGTTCGGCTGCGGGGGTCCAGGGGATGTTAGCTGGAGAGCAGCTGAACGGAGTGAGAAATAGAGTGTTTATGTGTATAGAAGGGATGTGTGTGATGGGAAAGCATGTAGATGGCAGGAAAATGAAAGAGGACCGTGCCTCAGTATGGGGGGAGACAGTATCTTTTTCATTGTGTGTGTGAGATGATGACTGATGCGTAAATACAACAGATAATATCGATATAGCATTAAATAAATCAATACAGTAGCTTGTAGGTTCAAATGTCAATAGTAAACTGCCTCTCCAAAGTGATTCAATAAATATCTTCAGGCGTTTGTGTCCGTCTGTAGTGCAGGGTGCCCCGGCAGGACTGCGGGATGACATGCACCTGCTGGTGGAGAAGGAGACAGCCATTGGCTGAGTGTTTGGGGGCAGGGCGTGGCAGCTTGACGTGATTGGCTGCTCGGTCATTGCTTTGTTCTGATCTTGGATGGGGTGGGGGTTTGGTTAGAGGGGCTGGCTACAGGAGACCGGGGCTTTTCCAGCACTCAGCGGGTGCGTCTGGCCCCTTAGCCGTGTCTCGGATTCCAGCGATCTGATTCACCACGATGAGCTCGACAACAAAAATGAAAAAATCGTCTTATGCCTTGCAGTATCACTCTATATCTCTTCCTTAAAGATTCGTACAGGATACTGATCAGTGGCAGGAAGCTCTTGTTTGCTTTTGTATACACTGTACAGTCTTAGGGTGAGAAACCAAATCACTGGAATCCTCCAAGCAGCTCAAATGGAGTAATTCTGGAGTAATTCTGCTCCTTCAGCTGTCAAACCAGCATGGTGGGGAAAGAGGTGGGGCAGCTGTGTGCATCTCCAATCAGACTGTGGGACTGAGGAGGAGGCCGTGATTAAGGGGAGACCGGCTGGTGCAGCAACCCCCCCCCCCCCCCCCAAGGCACCATGATTGCACAACCCTGCACTGTCCAGGGCTCTGTAAAGCTGCCAAGGCCACGATACATGAGCGTTTTTCACAATACACAATAAATCTGTGGTTGTGCATGTAGTGTCTCTTCATGAAAAGCATTTTGATCGGGTAATATTCATCGCGCTGCTGTTTCATCCCCTGCATCGGTGTCCCCATTTTGTTTGCACTGTAGTACTCTCAAGAGGACTTGAGAATAATACGGCAGTATTTGTTCCATAAACACAATGCTAGAATGGCACGGTTAGGACAGATGTATTTGACATGATTGGAATACACAGGCTATGCAAAGTGCACTCAGGCTCAAAGCTGCTGGTGCATTTGAGCTTCTCTGCAGAGGATGTAGATTGATTCAGGTTGTGCTCTTTGGATCCTGCTGAACAAACAGGGTGACGAGCTGTACTACGCATCGGAGACGGGGGTGCTTGGCAACAAGTACAGTGTAATATATGTCTTGTCCAGAAGGGGGAGCCCCTGGCTGCCTCAATTTGCTGTTTTGATTCAAGTGAGCCTGTGATCGGACCTAAGAAATGGGAGGGAGTAATGGAGAGGGAGCTTTCTTACTGTAAGGCAATGAGTTTTATAGTGACTGTTAGGGAGGCTGTCAGGGTTACAGGGATGACACTGAGGTCACAGGGAATGTTTATCACCATACTGTGGGTAGCAGTATCTCACCATGGGCATAAACTCTCAAACTGTTATCCCCCATCCGAGTCTGCTGGGAGACGTGGTTCGACACACAGTTGGTCCTCATCCGGCATGCTGCAGAAACGCTGAATGCGGGACCCGTGACATGGGGTGCACTTCTGTCAGTCGGCCTGTAGGTGGCGCTAGAGAGGTGTCACATTCACATCATGGCCCTTCCGCTGTGTGGCCTGTAAGCACAAGGCGCCTTATCTCTCCACGGCTCGTGCTATGAGGAGTTAAGCGTAACACAGACATTGCTTTAAACCCGTTGAACCTGAACAGCACTCATAATGACCTACATGAATGCAGCTTAATTGGATGTTAGAACTTTACTGCATGTGTCTTTTTAAGCCATAAAATCCTGCCTAGAAACAGTACCTCTCCTGCCCCCCCCCCCCCCCCTTATCTAGCACCTACGGCGCGTGATCACCGCCGCTGGAACCTAGGAGCGGCTGTGAAGTTTCACCCCCGCTTCCGTGTCGCTGCACGACTCACGCCTCAGATCATACCGGGTCTACGTGTCAGTGGGCACCAGGCGGGCTCTGTTGGCAGCAGCTGGTGTGAACCCCCTGCAGCCCCCACCCCCACATTGCTTGGTTGTACAAGGTTTCATGCCACGCATCGGAAAATAGCTGCAGGGCCAGGGCTTTGCTCGCCCGCCGCCGTCGCATGTTCTAAACTCGCTGGCTGCATTTCGTCACTGTCTCACAAAGCACTACAGGCAGGGGGCGCTGTAAAGGGAGAGAATCCCACGTCCGGGTTCATCCATGCTGCTGGGTACAGGACCTCTGTATAGTTTGCTGATCTTTTCATTGTGCGAGCAGCGTTCCCCAGGAACACCACAGCAGGCTGATCCAGCGATCAGCTTCCTGTTCCGCTAATCATTCTGGTAACACTTTACTTAAGGCTATTTTAGTGACTTATAAACACATTCATAAAGCATTACAAACATAAATATTTATCAAAAGGCATAACACATTGTAGCCATGTTTATTATGCATTATAAATGCTTTATAATGCATTATGAATGTTTTTGTGAATTACTAAGAACATGGCCGTAAGTAAAAGGTTACCAACGTTCATTTACATCATTATCTACATGGTAGCACGAGCCATCGCTGCCATAAATTGTTATCCTCAGAATTATTCTACATTTAAGATGAATCGGAGAGCAGTATGGAAGCTCAGTCGGCAGCAATGCTGACTCACACCTCCTGGATTAGGAGTTCCTGTCTTTGCTCTGTGTGTGGCGTTTGGTTCTCCTCCTGCAGTTAGGCTAATTGGTGTCTCTAAATTACCCGTGGAGTGTGTGCAGGTATATGCCCTGCAGTGGGGCTGGCATCCCATCCAGGGTGTACCCCAGCCATGTGCCCCATACTGAAGATATCGCCCATCAACATCTCATACTGGATATATACCGGCATCACGGGGCACGAACACTTTGGCCAATTTAGTGATGCCTGTTTGGCTACCACTGGCAGCGCAAGCAGATCGTCATTGTCTGTTGAAAACCACTTTTTAACGATAGTGATTTTAAACCATATGCCCATTCTCTCGTCTACTTATAGCATTTGAAAGTAATTGACTAACGAAAAGATGTTTCACGAAGTCATCTCTTTAAGTAGAATTTATGTTTGTACTAAGTAACGTGTATTCGTGATGGTCGTTTGAATGGATTACTTTATATCACTTATCAACGATTTAACGTTGATAGCTGGATGCCTAGCTAACTGTCATTATTAATTGTGAATATAAGGTGAGATTAGTTAATATCTTGTTGGCTGTGTAAATGTTTTCATTTGTTATGCTAAGGATGTCTCATTACGTTGTTTTAAGTTTATTTTGTAAAGCAGCTCATGAGAAAAAATTTTTTTTTCATGCTCCCCGCAGGGCTGATCGTGTACCTGGGCATGATGGTCGGTGCATTCCTCTGGGGGGGGCTGGCTGACCGCATCGGCCGCCGGCAGTGTCTGCTCATATCCCTGTCCATCAACAGCGTCTTCGCCTTCTTCTCCTCTTTCGTCCAGGGATACAGCACTTTCCTGTTCTGCCGCCTGCTCTCAGGCGTCGGGTGAGAGAACAGGCTGGCGTCTCCTCGGTCACGCGCCTGCATTCACACCAGCGTCATTATAGCTATCGAGCACCGAAACGACAAATGCAAGAAAACATTCCCGTAAATGGAGAAAAATCAGATGCAAATCTAAAATTAAAAACTGCAAATGTTGTTTCTAAAACTAACTGAAATGAAATTAAAAAGTCAAATATTTTTCGTTATGATTTTTAAAATACTATTTAGCTAAAGTAATGATCTGCTTACCTTTACTAACAGCTGGTATATGTGTTGCTCATCTTGAAGACATCAGTACGTGATGCGCTCTGTGCATTCATGTAGGATTCTCTCAAGATCACACATATAACGTAGCTCTAACGCATACAATCTATCCCTAGAAATAAAATTACTAACACCTAAACTAAAATCTATAAAAACGTAATAGAAATATATATTTTTATAATAAAAACTAATAAAACCACATTGAGAAATAAATAACACTAAACTGGATTTCAAAGGAAATACAAAAAAAAAACATCAAAAATCAAAAACATAATAACACTGATTCACACTGACCTGACCATGGGCCTCACCAGCTCATTGGTGGAAAATATGTCACATTAAATGATGCAACCACCATTCATATAGTCCATATTGGCAGAATATGACTCTATTGCAATTGAATTTAGATCTGTTATAATATCTTGGTTCTCTCTGGCTGCTGTGTGGCCATGTTAAGCACATCATGCCTGATTTATGTCTACGATGTGTGTTTTTCAAAAGTCTACACTGCGCAAGGAAGTGAGTCGCTTGTCTGATGACTCATTTTCCTTGTAGCCATGAGTATGAGGTAGAGGTAGACTTGACGGGGAGACAGGGATTAGCCGATGAAAGGGAGGATAAGGAGAATAGGAATCTTTATTGTCACTGCACACAAAGCAGTGAAATGTTACTTAGCAGCACTGGAGCCAGCAGTACAGGATATGCAAAGTGCATAGACAAGGACAATAAATACCGACACAAGTGGATCGACAGAGAAATGAACATTATTTACCAGCGTTTCCTGTTTTCTGCCACGGCACACTTTCCGTAAGGCAGTCTCTGTGTGCCACAGTACACCAGTTGAAAATGGCTGCTGTGAACAAGGAAGATTCAGATTAGAAATTCATGTGCGCTATTTGTCTAACAGCGCAAAGTGGTAACAAAATATCAAAGAGTTGCTAATTGCAGGATGAATTTTAACTGAAACCATAGATGGTGCTTAACAAATTACGTTCATGTTTACAGATTTAACAGATGCTTTTGCCCAAAACGACATACAAGTGAGGCAGATAGCATATTACAAACGTATATGTCATCAGGGTTGTTGACTATGCATAAGTGCAGCTGGGTCAGGGGTGGCGAACCAAATCTATGGAGAATCACTGTGGGGGCGGGGTTTGGGACGGCACCTCAATCAGCCAATAACTGTAGGTTACCAGTACTGTAGTTGAGAACCACCGCTTTATTATTGGCTGATTGAGAGGTCATCCCAAAAACCCTAACCCACAGCAGCTCTCCTTGGGTCCAGTTCACCACCCCAGAACTAGGCTGAGCTTCCAATGAACGCCCAGTATGAGTGCAAGCACTTCTGGACCAGAAGATACACAACAACAAGTACACAACAACTTCTAACTAAGCAAAAAACTAATAAGACTGTTCATGGACCAGAAGTGCAACATGAGAACATTTAGGGAACGTAAAGAAGCATCAGGCTAGCAAAGGTGTTCCCAGGTCAGATGAGTCTTGAGTCGTTTTGTGAAGAGTGGAGAAGGAGTCTGATGACTGGATGTGATTCGGCAGCTCATTCCATCATCGGGTAACCAGACAGGAGAACCATCTGGAGTGAGGCTGCTTGCGTGCTGGATGGTGCTCAAAGTGGCCTTGCTTTCCCGATGCACCAGTAAATAACCCCCAGTACGTGTCTTTCCCCTCAGAATCGGCGGCTCCATCCCCATCGTCTTCTCCTACTACTCAGAGTTCTTGGCCCAGGAGAAGCGCGGCGAGCACTTGAGCTGGCTCTGCATGTTCTGGATGATCGGGGGCATCTATGCCTCTGCCATGGCCTGGGCCATCATCCCCCACTACGGTATGACTCTCTGCTGCCCCCACAGGCCTGTTTTTATACAACCGACAGCATCCCTCTTCCCAAAGCTCATGTTTCCATGGTTCTTTAACCGAAATACTCGATTTTTCTATCTGATCTGAATGACAATGACTCTCCGCCTCTCTGTCTTTGTCTAGATGTCTTCCCATCACTTTATCTTTCACTCTCTCTGTTCTTCTTGCTCTTCTTTCTCTGTCTTTCCAATTCAAATAGCTTTTTTTTTCCAGCATGTAGCAAAAAGACGTGCAATAAAATGAGTAAAATAGTAGAATTTGCACACGCACATTTAATTTCCCTTGATTCCCCATTTTTCTCCATTCTCTTTAATGCTCCACACCGCCCCCTGCAGGCTGGAGTTTCCAGATGGGTTCGGCCTACCAGTTCCACAGCTGGCGTGTGTTCGTACTGGTGTGCGCCTTCCCGTCAGTGGCTGCTATCGGCGCCCTCACCACCATGCCGGAGAGTCCACGCTTCTTCCTGGAGGCAAGTGGACCCTCCCAGCTCACCATCCTGCCCCCTGCTGACTAATGATCAAACTGCACGAAAAAATCAACACTCTGAATCTTTGTAGCCTGACAAACCATCTGCTTTGTTCCGCAGTTCCTTCAGGCTTAATTCCCCCCTCCCCCCGCATTCCTAATTACCTACGCTGATGTAGCTTAATTAGATATATTTTACTCGTGCAACGCTACCCCTCAGACCCTTCGGAAATGTCTTAACGATCACGTTCCTTTTTTAATAGGTTCAGTAAACCTCAGTTGCTCTCCTGTGTGTTTAATGAATTGCTGTTACCCTCATAAGAGTCCTTAATAAGATCCAGAGAGCGCCTGTCACAAGAAGATGTCATTTCACATATTCCAGATGTAATGGCTTCTGCCACAGGGTCTGTCTCACAGTTCCATCATCTTTGCATGAGGGAGACATATTTAATAATAGATCCTGACCGCAGTGAGTGAGACCCTCAGTGCTGCTAATTTCAGTGTGTGTGATGAAAGCTAGCTGCTATGCTAACGTACCACCAATGGTACTTACCATAGTGTGTGGGGTGTTAGCTAGCTTCCACGGTACTATAATCCCAGTGTAGCTTATTAGAATGTATGATATTTGAGGTGGACCACATGGTAATTTACTCCCTATGCAACTTTTCACAGTATGAGGTGTGAGCTAGCCCACATGCTAATATGC
>JAODJW010000046.1:11496653-11518661 GCA_026777045.1 Hyperopisus bebe
GACGCTGACTCAGTCTTTGAAGAGGAACGTGACGCCCTCACAGTGGAGCTCTGACGATTACCACGGCAGCCCCCCCCGGCCCTCCCATCCAGTGACCTTTGACCCACCCACTCACACCACTCCCGCCTCTCATTGGTCCGCAGCGGACAAACGTGGGAGAGAGCGAGAGAGAGGGAGAGAGTGGGGAACCGGGGAGAGCACTGAAAGGTCAGATGATGGCCACAGATTTTATTAGGACAGGGCTGTGGGTGGTGTCTGTGATGGGGGGTGGGGTGGAACAGGGGGTGAGGAAGAGTGGGAGGAGGGAAATGGGTTTAAGACCACCGTCTGAGGTTTTACTGCTTAGAATTTGGCTTTTTTTTTGCTCGACAAGTTAAGCAGTCAGTGTTGAGCTAATCTGAACACGGCCTTGAAAGCAACGCAGATGACGAGGAGCCGCAGAGAGCCAATGGGGGTACGAGCTTTTCCCAGCATGCTTTGGGCCATTCACCTGTCCATCTGAGCAGCTGACCTGAATTCAGATGCCGTGGTGATATTCCCTAATTCTCTGCATTAACTCTCAGTCTGCAGTTAAGATCCATTTTGTTTCTTGCCAGCGTGAAATATTGAAATATTGAAGAAACGAATGATGCTGCAAGCCGCCGTAGGAATGACCGTTTACGCTCTTCAGGATCTGCCTAGATCTGTCTTTGATTAAATCCCAAAAACAACCCAGAGCAAGTAAATATAGCAAAATATTTCCCTCAAAGCATACCGTTTGTCTTTTTAATCATTTAATCACTAAACATGCAGCACAAGCCTCTCAAATATTTTAATTGCACCCCCCTGTATTAATCAACAAATGAGCAATTATTGGCAAATTAAAATTATCCTACCTTTGGCTCCTGACCACATTTTCATCTGCAAAGGTCCTGGGCTGTTTTCTTCAGAGTGGAATGTGTTTTGACCTTTGACCTGGTTCAGCTGTCAGGTCCCAGCATGCTCCGTCCAGGGTGCAGAGTGTTGTCTTTTACCCTCGGCCTGAGCGGGCAGGGTCGCGTGGACCAGCACCCATTCCTGTTACCATTTGCTGCTGTCATCTGGTGGCAGCTTAGTGCCCTGGCTATATATGTATATATATATATCACAGTAAGCAGTTATGAGGAAACCAGGCATACAGACATGGCAGCACGCAGTGATACTTCCTCTTCTCTGACCCCGTGGCTGCGTTCTCTGTCGCAGTGATTAATGGCACAATCACTTGCTGATTTTTGAGTTTTGCGGAATCTGGCTTTTTGTCCTTTATTTCCTCTTGCCGCTTGAATCGAAGCCAGAGTCATATTTCAGCCATAATTTTTGAATTTGTTTGTTTAATTTTGGCCTGTTGTTACTGGCAGAAGCGTCCTGGTGTGGAAATTTCGGTGTCAGGAATCCTTACTGGATTTCCTGTGAAGACACAGGATTGTGATGAAATTTAAAAACATTTCCATGACTATCTAAAGGTCCACCTCGATGAAAGGCAGTTCAATTAATCCCATTATTTGAGGAAGGTATTGTGTTTTTCCCAGAAATGTTTATTTTCAAGGTTTGGCCGCAAAGGCTCTGCCGTTTTGAGATTCCTGTGCAGGTTTCCACACTGAAGTCGTGCTTCACTTCAGCTACTCTTCGTAAACGTGCATGACGCGTCAGGAAATGCGTCCAACGGCCGAGAAAGCACCTGAAAGCCGACGCTTCTGGAACATTCTCTCCCCCCAAGCCCAACCCCCACTCCCTGTTTTTAGGGCTGAACCATTTGGGCATGGCAGTGAGTTATGGACCTTGTTGGGGGGGGCTGCGTGCATTTAGAGGAGGATATGCACACTTGTGGGTGGCAAAGCGGCCTTCGACAAACAGTTCAGCGAAAACACCCACCTACCCCACTCTGGGGTGTGTCTGGCAGCACATGGGGACGCCCCCGGGGGACGCTCATGATGTCAGTGCCGTTCCTGAGGTTTTCATGACTGGGAGATTTATGGCATGGTCACCCAACTGGGGGGGGCCGAACGGCTGTAAACGGGGCTTCAAACGGGTCGGGTAGCTCCAGAGGCCCTCCGTACCCGGCCTTGTTAAGCCCATTGGTCACAGACTTGAGGCCGATTTTCCAGGTCAGAGGGATTCCCATCGTAACGAAAAACCGTATTTATTTAAGACAAATGTTTTTCTCATCTGCTGCCGTAATGGGATGCATTTGACACGCCGCGTGTGAACTCCTGGCGGGAAACGTTATCATCTGTGCGGCGACCCTGATCACTTTTTTTTTTTTTCTTTGCATAATGACCGTAAAAATGGTGCCTCAGTCTGTACCCAGGTTGCAAATCTAAAAGTAGGGGCTATTAAAGTGCTTCAAGAGCCAACCAGTAAAAGGAGCCGCAGACAAACTGGTGTGAGGCCGGCGTGACCTCATCTGGCTCACTGTTTGCTTAGGAACCGGTTTAATGCGAGGGTGAAATGTGAAGATGTAATGGGGCACACATGTTGAGCGTGAAAAAAAAACCCGAACGCAGGAGAATACGTAAATAGCAGCGAGAATGACCTCCGACCTCCCAGTTATGGCCGTTTACAAACCACCTCCCAAACTGGTCGCCTTTGACTGCCAACCCCCCGCCCCCTCCCTCCTTTGGGCATCTCTTTAGGCACCCAGCATTCCTGGAGAGGCTGAACAGAAGCCCTTGTTATGGAGCAAGTCCAGCTGACCCCTGGTTTTGGGTCCAGGGTTCAAAGGTCACGGCCCTCCGTCCAACTTCAGAGCCATGTCAGGTGATGCTGGCTGCATAGCATTCCCTATATGACGCTGAAAAGGACCCACTGTTCGCTTGCATGTGTGCACGGAGTGAGTGTGTTGCTCAAATAAAGTCCCTGTGTGTGGCATTGTCAGTCAATGTTTAATATGCCTCAGAAAAACAAATCCGCAATCTGTTTTCAGGGTCCATCTGCTATAAGCTCCTAAGTTTAAAGGATTTCATCAATCAGTCCGGCGTGTTTGTTAATACCCTATGATTCATGCTAGAGTTCCCTTGGTGAACAGTGGAAACATCAGCATTAGGTACAGAAGGTCAGGCTGCTTCATGTGAATGAAAGTGCAAACGAGTTTTTCATTGTTTTTCATTGTTAAGTGCTTAGCCAGAACTGTAGCTAAAAATGATTGTTATTGGCATTAAAATGCTGCTGTCCTTAACCTCAATTTTTCATCTAGTTTCAGTGTGACAAATGTGTCTTTGATTGTTTTCGTGGTCTAAGTGCAAGTCAGGAAGGCCATAGTGCTATTTATTTGAAAATTTAAAAAAAACCCTTGAAAAACTAAAATAATTAATGGCGGAGCTTATGACCCCCCTCATCACAAATAAATAAGCAACTAAATAAAGGGGAAGGACACTTGGGGGGGGAAGGATCTGAGGCTGGGAGGGTCAGAACAGGAACAGATTCATCACGTCCAGAGACGTCAAGCCTCGTCAACGTTACTCGCTATTCCTTGTTAACCCCAATTTGCAGACGGAAATGGCGTAGTAACCTGCCCGGAAACCACGAGGGCGTAGGACAAAGAGGCCTGGCGCTGGACAGCGAGGTCCATCGCTGGGCACCACCGTCGCCGCTGCGTGTTGGTTAACGACACTGATCTTGCCACCCGCTGCAGAACGACGTCTGCGGAAGGACGTCTGCGGAAGTCACTAATAAGAAGCATCAGGTGCCGCTCGCAGCCTCCATCTTGCTAGTGGGCGTTGGGACCCTTGGCTGTGCTGGAATTCAAGTGTTGCTTTAAGGACAAGTACAAAACGCTGCATGGGCAGACTGTCCAAGACTAGGTCCCCGAGTCCCCCACCAGGGACGCTGACAGAGGGGCTGCCCTTTAAAATAAGCCGTGATTAGTCCTAGGAATCGCACTGTGGCGTTGCGGAGCTCCTGATGTCTCAACCTCCATAAATCCTCCAGCGAGGCGGTGACCTCCCGTTCCCTCCTGCTGACTTTTCATCCCCGCCCCAGCTCTGCAATTTGTGAGCCCAACAGTGCGCCCCTAACCCCCAGCCCCAACCCCTGTCTCCAGGCCCCGCCCTGCCAGTTGCTCTGGTCAGCTGTCACAAGGCACACCGAGGCGTCCATCTTCGCTGTCCTTCTCCTTATCGGTCCATTTTCTCACGTCTCGGCCGCACGGGTCGCTACGGGTTTCTTTTACATCTTGTTCAGTTTCACCATGTTATTCGGTCCACCCCCCTCCCCCAAAATTTTAAATATTGTATCTTTTGTTACCTCTCCTGACCCTGCAGCCACCCTGCCTATTGCAACGCCAGTGTCACATGTTGTGTCACAGTGACTTTTTGAGCAATCGACCAAAAGGCGTGGCCTTATTTTAAGATTACACTGCATTTGTGGCTCTCGGGGTCAGTGCCCACACCGCCCTTCCAAATCTGAACCTGGCTGAACTGCATTCTGCCCCCCCCCCCTCCAGTCCCCCCCCCAGGCTTTGGAGACCATCACAGTAGTCTTTACCACTCATTAGAGCCTTAAATGTCCCAGCTGGGGTTATGCGGGGCTGATGTTAATCCTCTAGGTCAGTGTTTCCCAACCCGGTCCTCGGGGACCCCTCAGTCAGTCCGTGTTTTTGCTCCCTCCCAGCTCCTAGTAAGGAGCAAAAATTGAGCCTGTCTGGGAGGGAGCAAAAACGTTAACCGTCTGAGGTCCCCGAGGACTGGTTTGGGAAATACTGCTCTATGTGACACAGGTGACACACGGTTCAGTGACACAACAACGCAGCTACAGTCCACGCATCAGAGGGCTCAGGAGAAGCTTTCACAGTTCCTCTGCTTTACGTAACTCCCAATGCGGTTCAGGTAAAATCAACCACATATGCAAGAGAGTAAGCTATTATTAATGTACCTCTTACTTCTAAGACATGATCCCCCTTATACTATAATACACTAATACTGGATGTTCTAATGAGGATAAAATAAGAAGGGAAAAGGGGTGAAAGTGATGGAGAAGAGAATCTGGGTGAGGACCGCTGAGAGCAGAGGTCCCTGAAATGGGAACCGGCAGCACTGTGCCGGACCTCTCCGTAAGCAGTGAAAGCATGTGCACTAAAGCGTGAGCGAGTTCAGGCAGAAAAATCCGCTGTTGGTTAAGCGGGAGCTTCTGCTGTTTCTTGCTGCTCGCTATCTGAACTCGGCATCAGCTGACAGCAGCCACTTCAGCTCCCCATTCGTTGTGTATAAAGCTTTTTCTGGGACTTCCTCTCCTTACAGATTTTTTTTTTTTTGACTTTTTTAAAAACCCACAATGTCCGCAAACTTCCTCAAGTGTGTAGGGGTGAGAGTGGCAAGAATTTAACCTCTCAGCCCAGATTGTGAAACGGGACAGGCATCCTGCATGTTGTTCTGCTTGGGCTAAGAGGCTCAGAAACCCAAACTCTTAATTTCATGTTTACATGGGCATGTAAAAAAGAAGAAAAATATCCAAATGATTGTAAGCTTTTTAACATTAAAACTCTCCTATAATTTCCACATCCTGTCAGTAGAACATCCCTTTCAGCTGGGATTTACGCAGGTGTGTAGGGCTTAGTGGACTAAGCCTCTGTGCCCGTGATCAGAAGGTTGCTGGTTTGATCCCCCACCTCAGGGGAGCAGTCACATGTCCATGACTCCTTGAGCAAGGCCCTTAACCCCCAGCTCCAAGGGCTCTGCATGTTGGCTGACCCTGCGCTGTTACCATTGAGATATATGGAGAGCTATGTGGGATAGGTGAAGAGATGAATTCCAATGTACCTGCAAATGGCGAATAAAGGATTTATCATGGGGGGGGGTGTCCCAGCATGATGTCCCAGAAGACGAGACCACAGGCTGGATGCACTGCTATCACAGTCCAGCACACTGGGCAACAACACCTGGGCAGGGTGATGTCACCAAGGACATCCCAGGCTGTGCTTGAGTACATCTGACCAACAGCCTGGTCAGCAGGGGAACACGCCTGCATGCAGGTCCCCTTGCATGCCCTGTCGCTGCAGTCTGAAGCTGGTTGGCTCACCAGCACGTTGGCTGGCGGTGCAGTAAATGATCACCACCCTAACCTTTACCCATAATCACCCTGTTGCAGCCACACAAGCCGCACATTCTAATCACATAGAGCCCACATAGATATTATCTCTTCCCTCCACTGAAGGTCACTTTGGATAAAAGTCACAGGTGAGTAAAAGTTAGTTCACAGTGTATTTACGTAGCTTAGCCTAGAGCTACCAATCCTGATTAAACACTGCCTGGTTAAATTATGTAACACTGTAGCGTGTACATAAAATAAAAAATCTACAGCTTTTATTATAAATATTTTTATTATTGCACATTTTCATCTTTAATGTTTCATACATGCATTTATTTTTTCCTGTCTAATACAGCTTTTTGTTGGCAGACACAAGTGTTTGCCAACATATTTATCAAGAGAAGGGGCTTTTAATTTTAGCAATCACTGTTTAGAGTTTCCACTGTTACCTTACTCAGTAAAGGTAGACCCCCAGCCCAAGACTTATTCTGATGACCCAGAACATGCATTCTTATACATGGACAACTATAAGACTATACATGTAATCTTTAATCATCGTGGCTCTACAATTAAACTGGAATGAACGTGCTTATTAAGAGGAGACTTCTTTTATGTTTCCAGATAGAGTTACTCTTAATTACCCTGCCCTTGTCTGAAGAATGCAATTGGTCAGCCTTCTGTGGCCCGAGGGATGTTCTAATAGTGAGTCAACGAGGCTAATTGAAATGGGCTTGGAAAACAGGTAGAGTTACATGTGACAACAATTACCGAGAGCAAAAGGCCATTCGTTTCGCCTGCAGCACGACCCGTGTTTCTTCTAAGTGCGCTCTCTTCCTCTTCTTTTACTTACCTTTTTGGGGAGCAAATTCTATCCCTGGGTTTCGTGTTGTGTCCCCCTTCTCTGCTTGCATCCTGTTATGTGTATAAGCAAAAAGCATCGAGTACAATGGGCACGAATTCCTTGCGAATATGCAAGGGGCCCGAACTCTGCATTCTTCTTTCTAATTCAGCAGATCTGATGCGGTATTTCCCCAGGGTACAGGGGAGCTAACTCGAAAGGCACACAGCAACATCCTGCACAACACAAACCTGAGAGTCCCATATTTAAATCACGCATTTAATAAATCAGTTTGGCTCCTGCTGTGCGAACAATGACAGCAGTGAAGCAGTGGTACAAGTTTTATTAACTGGAACGTTTTATAAAATTACGGTTTTAGATTGCGCACCGTGACGAAACCTTTACCCCCAACAGACATCGAGGCGTACAGCTCACTGCCCGCTTTTTAAATCTAGATTAAAACCCCGCGAATTAGCGGCCGGCCTTAAATTCTTTTTAAGGACTTAATGGGATTTCCACTCCTGGAAGTTTATGGACCTTATGGCAGAGCGCAGATGGGGAGCAAACGACAGGAGGAAAAAAATGACTTAATATAAGTTTCGACTAATTGTTTGTTATGAAACTATAAATTTGGCAGATATATAAATGTTCACATTTAAAAGCAAACGCTATATATTTCTTTCTGCAATTAACATGATATTTTATGGGTATAGACTATTTTAAAGATCATATGTTTCATATATTTTCTCCTGCATTGTAGTTATTTCGTTGTGCCGTATTTAATATTTTCGTTGAAAAGAAAGTGTGTGTGTGTGTGTGTGTGTGTGTGTGTGTGCACATGTTTACTGCAGGAATATTCCGTCAATTTGCAATGGGTGGGAGTTTTACTAACATTTAAAAATGTTAGCGTCTGATTCATTTTATGTACATTAATGTTAAGCTGGGTTATTTGTTGTATTGAAAATGTCTTTAACCTCCGAAGGCAAAACAAATGTTTAATCAATTGCATTGATTGCGTGATGAAATATAACGTCTCATACAGAAAAGGTTTGACCGTTTGCAAACAAACTGAAGCTCTTCTGACAAAAAGTATTGTAATTAAACTGAATTTCTAGACAACAACGTCTACACGGAAATGAAAGCTAGACAAGTTAAATGGAAATAATCAAGAATTTATTTTAACGAGGCTGAATTTACTTTCGACATTAACCTGAAATCGTATTTTGCCCTGGAGGGGTCCGAATTTCATTGCCGACACTGAGAAAGTTTATTTTATAGTCTAATGTGATTGATCTAATTATAAGTGACGTTATATACCTCGCTTATTGTTTTTCTTCCATGCGAATTCTGGACTATTATTGAACAGATGTAAAAAAGAGATGTAAATTTCACCATGCGTTATCTTTTTCCCATGTTATTACATGATGTTCACATTATCAAACATTACGCCGTTACACTCGTCATCAAAATAGCCTACAGTGGTCAAGAGCAGCAACCATAACTTTCAATGCAGTCCTCCGACTAACGTCCACTTCTAAAAATTATAAAATGTCCTTTTTCGTGTCAACGTTTAATATCCCGAAGTGAATCACTCTTCTGCATGTTTCCCCGAATGATTAACACATTTCGATATGGCTAATATATATTTTTTTGTATATTAATGTATTTTGCGCCGGAGTGTGATGACATCTGTTTTTTCAGGAAGTAATGTTTAAAAACTGCTGTGTATTGAGTTAAAGGTAACGAAATAAAACATTAAACAAACGACGACGAACTCCAAAACGGTCAAATCACAAACTGAAAATACCCCGAGGTTGTTTTGCATGTGTGTATTTGGAAGCAATTTTTCGGATGGTTTTTCATTTTTACAGTACTTTTGAGTTCTATTAATTAAATCAATTTCGCTAAAAGAATACTCGTTACATTTACGTTAATTACATCTTTATATTTTCCAAGAAATGCCAAAAAAATATTTCATCAGCACATATAATAGCCTACCCAACACCCTGCAGTTATACATTGCAAATTGACTGGTGTGCATATATTGAAGCAGTTTGCAAGTCTTCGGAACAAGAAATTCTGTGTGGAAAAAAAAAACACTTTTGCAAATGGTAACATAGGCCTACCTAACGGCAATATGTTTTGATTTTGATGAATTTTGTTATTATTTTACCAGCAGGAAATCTCAGCTACATTATACCCCGTCCAGTGTAAATTGCGTTTTTAAGCAAAATAGTACATTTCACTAGTGGTCCTCCATAAGTTAACTCGTAACTTGTCAACAATCACTGGATCTATGATGTGTACGCAAGGGCACTGACAAGCAACCCTATTGGATGTAACCGCGCCCTTGTCTTATTCTGACCAATGGGGGTCGCCGTAACGTAAGCAACCCGGGGAATTGAGTAAAGAGAGCACATCCTTAAATGGTATTTCTGTCCTAATAAGGTACAAGTCCTGTAGAGCACGACCTCACTGGACTGTTTAGTGTCACTTTCAAGAGATTCGTAATTATGTGTTTCTGAGATGGGACTGACATCCAACGGATAAACATCGTACGGCTCTATCGGTGTGTGATGTTGGAGGTGGTGGCTGTATAACTTTAGAATTTTTACCGATGCGTGGATGTTGTTATAAGCATTTCGTTTTCTGATGAGACTTAGTCTTTAAATCGGTATTTCGCGACGCATATAAATGCATGCTGATCCTCCGGTATAAACGTAACTGTGGTCAGTATATGTAAAAATTTAATATATTCTTTTTGGTTGTATGCCTGTCTTAAAACATAGGCTTTAGCGTTCGCAACTTTCGCAGGCCGAGGAAAATGTGCGATGTTTCGATGTTTATTTTGAAGCCGGAGGCTGCATTCTTCGGTAACCTCTGAAACTGGCTTTTGGGAACTGAAGTTTGATGAAGTAGTCTATCGCCAACGCCTTGCCTTTAACCGAGAATATGTGGACTATATTCAGGGCGATCTGAACTGTGGCAAAGTGCAAACGCAAAAAAAAGTCAACGTGTTTCTGCTTGTTTGTGGGATTCTCTCAGATACCATCTCTCACCTTTAATCTCAACAGCTCGTGACTGAAGTTAAAAATACAAATTTAAAGTGCGGTTTGTAAATATTTTAAGGGGATTCCGCTTCTGGATGAAGAGAGAAAGGCTTTCTACCCGGCATTATCACGTATCGTCCGGAAGGAGCTTTATCTTCCTGCGCTACAGCAAGACACGACTTACTGCATCTCTCGCCTAAGACAAACTGCTGCTAGGTAGCATGGCAATGGTAGTAAACCCGTGGCAAGAGAACATTTCGGCAGATCCCGGGTCACAGCTGCAGATCTGCAGCCAGGAGCCGGGTGGGACACCGGGAACACCCTCCGGTTCTACCTCGGGGAATGATGTCCTTTCTGGGGAGAAAATTCCTAACGTGGACTGCATGGTTTGCGGAGACAAGTCGAGCGGGAAGCACTACGGTCAGTTTACCTGCGAAGGGTGCAAGAGCTTCTTCAAGCGCTCCGTGCGGCGGAATCTCAGTTACACTTGTCGGGGAAACCGCGACTGCCCCATCGATCAGCACCATCGGAATCAATGCCAGTATTGCCGCTTGAAGAAGTGTCTAAAAGTCGGGATGAGAAGAGAGGGTAAGTCATTGTCGCGTTAGATCCAATTTATTTCAGGTATCCGGTAAGGATTTTTAAGGAAAAAGAAGTTTAACCCTCCTGCAGTTTAATTTATCCGTGCATTAAAACAATGAAAAGTAAATTAAGAAGTATTGTCCTTTTTGAGGGGGAGAAGGGACACGAAAATAGCTGGACGCTAATTGCATCTGAAATGCGCCTCTTGCCGGATCTGTCCGATTCATAAGTGCACCGTCATTGTGCTCATCCTGGAAAGGGGACCTTTGTGTTCGCCTTAATGATGCTGTTTGCTCCCCGACACCCCTGCTCGCCGCCGCAGCAGTGCGCTGCATTTACTGTATTGTGCATGATTAAGAACGGGTCAAGTAGTGTAAAAGAAAGACAAGGACAAAGTGTAAGCAGAACACTGCGACTATTCAGTCCCATCGTGTTTAATCAGTCTGTTTGTGTCAATTTTAACACAAGGCTTCAAAATGCCTCATTTAGTGATTTCATATGGACATGTTTGTAAATATTTTTTGAAGAGCAAAACTTTTTGAGAAATTACAATTCGTCACTGGTATCTTATTTGCGGTTATGGAGAAGCGATACTTGCTTTCTTTCGCGTAAATAGAAGTTTATGAACTGTGCGCGTGACCTACCAGAAAAAGTTGCTATTTAAATCTAAGGCCGAATATTTTTGCTTCACTTACGGCGCAACACGAGGCAGTACAGGCCGGATATTTGCATAATAATGTGATTTTGGAGTTGGTGTTTACTCAAAAGCGGCAAACTGGCAAAATTGTTAAAGCCTGCGACTA
This sequence comes from Hyperopisus bebe, assembly GCA_026777045.1. NCBI lineage: Eukaryota > Metazoa > Chordata > Actinopteri > Osteoglossiformes > Mormyridae > Hyperopisus > Hyperopisus bebe. Next base: position 11,507,966 of record JAODJW010000046.1, read on the forward strand.
ATAGTGACAGAAGATGTACTTCTGTTGTGCGTATTTCCTCATATGTAATTATTTTACTAGAGACAAACCAGTGTTTATATAGATTACAATGTGTGGCGATGTCTGTTTCAGTTGGGAGAAGATTATGAATGAATGACAATCATTGCACATTATAGGTTTGGTATTCCTTACAGCTTTTGGCTAAAAAAGGGTGCATGACATGCTCAGAAGCGAAAGTTCTTGAAAATGCAGTTTGGCATTTTTATGCTACGCAAAGTCAAAGAACGCTTTATTGTAAGAAGTTTCACTATGAAGTATCCTTCAGTTTAAAAATTGCTTCGTCGCACCAAATCAGCAGAAAAAGGCGACAGTTCGTGCTTCCGTAGTCGTGTGAAGGTCTTTCTCGTTGTGCGGACGAGCTTAGCGAGCCGCTTATTGCCTGGGAGATGCGGAGCGCAGCGCTACATAATCTAATTGTGTTAGATTGCGTTTACAGTTGTGAGCGTGCTATGTGTAAACAGCTCAGCCTGAATTAAAAACTCGGGAAAACGCTTAGCGCATATGGGATCCTTACTCCGAAGCAGACCTTGCTTAGTTGCTCTAAGTAAACAAATTTATTAAATTATTATTAGTCTGGGATCAAAAGAGGAGTTAGCTTTAGTCGTGCACCTGTTTAATGCAAAAGAAACTCAGTTTGCAGTGCCTGTATATGGTTGCAAGTTTTAAACACCAAATAATGTTTTGCTTTATGCAGTAAACACTAAAATCTGAGGATATGTACATAAATTACAGAACTTTGTACTCAAATTTGGCTTTAGATGGCGTTTGAAATGCTGTATATTAATGAACTATACATCCAAATGTAAAATGATTGGTTAGATAAAAACATGTTTTGCTGAAGATTTTTTTTAGATTGTATATATTTAATAATGAAAGATGTAGGCTTGGATCAGTTTATAAACCTAAAGTATTGAAAAATGTGTTTAGATAATAAACCAGAAATATTTAACCACCAGAAAACTGCACCAGTGACGTAACACAGGTCTCCGGTTGCATTAAAATGTATAGTAACATCCTTGCTTAGCCATTAAAAGGCATTGAATGCATCCCGATTCAGCCTCGCGCTTCCCCTTCAGCTGCGCGTTTAATGCGCAAGTCCCGTCCTCTCTGCGATGCCAGGAGGGTCACCTGACTTAACGAAGCTCCCCGGAAGATGCATTGTGTGTCACAAGGACATGGTGCTTTTTTTGTGTGACTAGCTGACAGGCCAGGATTCCTCTCCTGTCTGTGCTACAGCCAATCCCAACACAATATCCATTGTCGGCCGTTGACCCCGGAGGGCAACTTAACTTAAATCACTCTTTACAGTTACTTTAGGGGTGATCTTTGGGATTTTAAGGGACACAAAGGGCCACAGTCAAGATGCAGAGTTTAAAGAGATCTATTGGTGATGTGTTTGCAGTTACAAGCAACATTAGGGTTCTCCAGGAGTCTGGAGCAAGTTTCAACTTCAGCATTATTTTCAAGAAAACTGTCTTTCTGTTGTTTCAAAGGATTTGAATCCACTGCAAACTGAAACAGCCGATTCAGGGCACAGTTCATTTTGGATATCAAGACAATGCACTTAGTCCCAGATAACTGTGAGCAATATGTTCCTCAACTCATTAAATATTATGAATAATTTTAGAAAAGCTTCTCTGCTGTCTCATGATGTTATTTGAAGCTCCAGAATAAGATGAATATAGATCCAGTGATGATCTTACAACATCAAGTAAGACTGTATTCCTGGATTGTGGGGGTAGGAGTGTCATAGCACATACTTTGTGAAGTAATTTGGGGGGGTAGCATTTTGTGGAGATTAATATTAATCAAGTCAATCCAGTTCATTAAAGAGGATGGTTTACGATGATCTAGATGTCAGTAAGGGCCATGCAGTGCTTGAGGTGCTATGCAGCATATCTGCTGAATTCACAGAACGAACATTCAGCAAAGGGTTTTCAGGCTTTTAACCCTGAAATCGCAGAAGACTGAAGGAGATTCATGCTTTATTTCAACTGCTGAAAGGCTTCCGAAACGTCTAAACAAAACTGCCTAGTTCACGCTCTCCCAGCTGGGGAGATTGACTTTGTTTATGTTTCCTTGTATTTGTCATTTGACCTTCTGCATTGTTGACACCTCTTCCCATCCCCCAGTGTAGTGGTGACCACTGGGGGGGAAAGTGCATCGATATCTGTTCTTCTGAGGTTGTTTCTTTTTTGAGTCAGTTATTTTGACCAATTTTTGACCACGAGGCTGGTCAGCTCAGTGTCTGCTCCATGTGACCATCGACAGGTGGCGCTGTGGGTAACGCTGCACTGAGGCGCCATGACAACGAGGCTGCGCTCTCCAGCATCCCATTTTCCAAGCAGGTGCCTTAAAGTTTCAGCAGCCAAGAGCAAAACAAAAGGGGCCAACAATGTGAGATGACAGTGATTGTGTTTGGTGGGCAGGGTAGTTCTGTGACCGTTCTCCAGGAGAAAATGTGTTGCTTCACTGCTGCTGGGTCGCGGTTTTGGTTGCGAATTGTTAATCAGCACTGGGGAGGCTTGCAATAAGCAGACGGACCGTGTAAAATATCACCTTCACCAGCGGTTTACGGAAGTGTCAATAAATTGCAAGATTTTAGTCAGCGTCAAAACGATCATTTATTAGGTCCGTCTATTGTAAAGGTTGCCGCTGTCTTTATCTGCAGAGAAGGACTGTGATTAATGAATCCATTCAGCAGCTGTGTTTTCTGATACACAGGGTACAAAAATGGAGGTCTGTGTCTCTAGGGTTGCTGTTCACATGGACAGACTACACGCCATCGCTCGTGTTTGGTTCTGGGTCAGAGTCGATGTCCATTCCCTGCTTGTGAGACAAGTTAACAGTTCAGGTCCTTGGAATGTGACCGATCCCTGGGGAGGGCAGCTTGAGGGGCCCATAGGGGTTTGCATGCGTTTCGGCCGCCTGCTCTTCACTTGCCTTGGACTGTAAGCTGTATGGCAAGTCGGTCGGAAGAGTCACGCTCCTAATTGGCTGGCCCCCTCAGGCTGGCCAGTGTTCATTGGCTCATACAGGTCCTGAAGACCTCGCTACTGCAGACGCCTCACTTGGGTGGGGCCTCGGCCGACCCCAACAGCCCCTTAATGACGTTTCATCCATCTCAGCCCAGCTTACACACACGCATTCCTGACAGGGTGAACCTCTGCCCCCAGACATGGGGGTGGGTGATGTGGGTCCAAACGTGGGGCTTCTGGGTGGGGTGGGGGGGGTCAGCAGTGCTGCTGGCTGCAGCTTTATCCTCATTGCAGGGGTTGCGATGAGCTGTAGGCTCTGCGGTTATTTGCTAATGACCTCCATGTGAGGACCTAAAAGAAACAGTGATACTGTCCAGTGGAATCCGTCCTGAGTCCTGGGCTCTCAGGTGGGACCTTCACTGCCAAGATCCACTCAGCGCCTGTTTCCACGCTTACCAAGCCGCCAGGTCTGTTTCTGCAGTCAGATCATCACTGCCACCCCACAGCTGTCCTTATATCCAGCAAACAATGTTATTAACTAAAATGTAATGAGCCTTATCCTTATGCTCTCTTATGCCCCTCCATGGAGGAACACAGAAATGTGCCTGTATTGGTCTCCATTCAGTTGGATTCAACCGCAACCCAATTTGCAGCTAAATTTGCTTCGACTGGGAAGATCAGACACGGAATTGATTTTCCATGTCTGAAGATGAATGAGAACATCTTGGTGCTTCGGGGGGGTTGTCACCAGTTTTTTCAGCACGGTGTATCTCTGTTATGGTGGGGGCTATGGGGCAGTGGTCGTCACTATGCACTAGCTGGATTATCACTGGGTAACTTAAACCCAGGAAGTAATCCAGCACAGTCGTTAAAGGAATCCTTGGTCTCCCTGTTTTTTTTTTTTTTTAATCTTTTTGCAATTTAAGTGCTGCAGATTCTTTATACTGCAGGCAGTGCCAGAGAATTTGTGTAAATAACTAGGTTATACGGTGACCAGATAATCCTTGTTAGGGAGGACACTATGAGGTACTTCAGATTTTACAAACTACTATAAAATTGAAAAGCTCCTGTGCTTGATTACATAGTTCAGTTTTTCTTCTGTTCTGACTTGTTTGTTTCCTTGTTTGAAAGACTCATCCAGCTGTTTCACATTAGTGACACCTGCATGATTATAGGAGACTGACCAATCAGTTAGTTTACAAATCCTGTCCTAGCTCAAAGTGTCTTCCCTGACATGGATTATCTGGTCATCCTGTTATGTCACCTTATAAATAATTCGCATGATTCCTGTGCACAATAGTTACACAATAATTAGTAGTAAGATTCGAGTATTCTGGAATATACTTTCTGGATGTGTATACAGGGAACAGTCCTGTACTGAAGGTGGTACATTTTTACAGTAGTTGTAGTTTTCTTTGCCTTTTAATAAAAACTTTTGTGGTTGTGAAAGACCCTGCCTGTGGGCAGAAGGTCAGTGCCTGATGGTTTTGAGATCACATGCTTGTGATGGTATTTAATCATGTACTGACTCTGCATTAATCATGTACTGACTCTGCATTAATCATGTACTGACTCTGCATTAATCATGCACTGACTCTGCACATCTTTCATGCTAATAATGCTGAAGTGACGCTTATTGCCAATTGTTTGCTTGGCTGTTTCATAGCTGTAAGTTTGTGTGGTATTTTTAGGTAGAAAAAGTGATCACACCTCCCAGTAAAATTAACCACAACTGTAGTAAAAAAACAATCCCTTCCCTCAGCCCCCCACCTTGAGCAGTCCATAATTAGCCCATACGTTTTGGCCCCTTTTGGGCTTGTCAGTTATAAGCCATTTTTATCCTCATGCCCCCTCCCTCACTCCAGGGCCTTGCTCTGCATTGCGCCACATCTTCTAGTATTTGTCGGCCACATTTTGCCTTCACAGGGGGCGCCCTTGAGTTACATTCTCTTCCTCCTGTATATGGGGATTGAGAGAGAGATGCTCCTGAATGTCTTGAGGAAGCCCATTCATTCTGAAACTCCATCTCTCAGAAAGGACACACGATGGAATGTCTACCGGTTGCATGCTTTGCCATTTGGTTTTCACGAGGCGCCAGATTGGTGCTCTACCTGCCAATCAGCGGGAGCTTTTCCAGCCAACCAATGGCGGTAGCCCCTGCTACATGGCATACCCACAGTTCAGGTATTTCCTGCTTTAGGCTTCTGTCACTCTCATTAAGCAAATGAGCTCACCGCGGGACTGTCAGCATGTCAGGGAGACGGCTTCACAAGCGAAGGATCGCGGTTCTGCAAAAACAGTCCCTGCGGCTTGATGGTGTCAAAGATTACATGCTGAGAATTACGTGCTTAAATAGGGCCTGCAAGGTGATGATGGAAAACATTATTATCACGTAAGGAAATGTCTAATCTACTCCTTCTACTTTTTAAATTTCAAGACACTAATAAAAGTATTAGTTACCTTTGAAACTGGGCTATTTTTTATAAAGAGCTAATATTTTTGTAAATATTTCATTCAAAATATGGTTCCTTTTAATCTAAAAAATCTGCCAAGTATTTTAGCTCTGCATCTGTGTATGATATCCTTACAATGTGGAATAATTTAGTAAACATATGAGGAGATATACAGTATCAGTCAAAAGTTTGGACACGCCAGGCCGCCTGCCAAGGAGTCATAGAGTGTCGCATCACATGACCTGGCCACCTCACCTTAACGCAGCTGAAACGGTTTTGGAGAAGTTTCAGCAGAGAGTGAAGGAAAAGCATCCCAGGAGGCCACCTCATGAAACTGGTGTAGAGGAAAAAGTAGGGTCAGCCAGTCACTGGAGCAACTGGGGATAAGGGCCTTGCTCTAGGACTCAGTAGTGGGATTACGCTGCCGGCCAAAGGATTTGAACCGACAACCTTCTGAGTCCCAATGCACAGTCCCCCCCCCCCCCCCCCCCAGTAAATTTTTTTGTTTAATAGTTTTTTGATCAGTTTATAGTTATTATAAAATGCAGAAAATAGTACCATTAAACCTCTTTGTATGGCACTACATATATATATATGTACACACACACACATACACAATTATTTTTCAATAAACAATCGTCCTTCAGGCATATTTATTTGATATGTAACTGGGATAATTTATAGTCGTATTAATGTTGTATTTTCTAATGTGAGGTAATACATTTATTCATGTTATTATTATTGAAAGTCATGCATCTTTTTTTAATTAGCTGCACTCTTTGGGAGTCTCTCACTCTGGTTGTGAGTTCGCTAAAGGTTCTCGTCACTTGGAGAGCAGCCACCGGCGTGTGTTTAAGTGCCGATTCACTTCAGAGGTGCAATGATGCTGCTGAAATCTCACGAGATCATAGCTGGGATTGTGACTTATGCTGATGGACCCTTTTGGCGGCAGTGATGTCACACACAGCGGCTCGGCAGTAAACATGACAAAGGGAGAAGCAGCCTGGTCTTTATAGACCACTTTCCACTGAGATAAAGGGTTCAATGAAAGCTGGAGGTCTGCCAGCCAAAAATCAATAATCAGTCCGCATAATATGGCCAATAGCCAATACCAATTTGTCTGATTATGGGCTATGGATGTCTGACTACTTTGACCCTTTAAGCTCTGCAGAACTGCAAGGCCAGCATAAACACATTGTATAATGCATTACTTGGGTTTCATAGTTTAAGAATGAGTAGTTAATTTGCTGGAATTTTTAACCTGAGTAAAGTTTTTAATATTTCCCACTTCTCTGTCATTCCTCAGCTGTCCAGCGGGGGCGCATGTCCAACACCCAGTCCAGCCCTGGTCAGTACTTGGCCAATGGCAGTGAGCCCTACAACAGTCAGCCCTACTTATCAGGCTTCATCTCGCTGCTGCTGAGGGCGGAGCCTTACCCCACATCACGGTACGGCGCCCAGTGCATGCAATCCAACAACCTGATGGGCATCGAGAACATCTGCGAGCTGGCTGCCCGGTTGCTCTTCAGTGCAGTGGAGTGGGCCAAGAACATCCCCTTCTTCCCAGACCTTCAGCTCATGGACCAGGTGGGACCTGTCAATACGATTCATGCACTGATTCTGTAAACATCTGTTTCACTATAAACTACTGGAGCAAACTCGATGGCGGTTGATATAGGGCGTTTGTAACATATGGCACCCCCCTCTTTCCCTAGGTGGCGCTGCTGCGCATGTCTTGGAGTGAGCTCTTTGTGCTGAACGCCGCCCAGTGCTCTATGCCTTTGCATGTGGCGCCCCTACTGGCGGCCGCCGGCCTGCACGCCTCGCCCATGTCCGCCGAGCGCGTGGTGGCCTTCATGGATCACATCCGGGTCTTCCAGGAGCAGGTCGAGAAGTTGAAGGCGCTGCAGGTGGACACGGCCGAATACTCCTGCCTCAAGTGTATTGTGCTGTTCACCTCAGGTTAGTACCCAGACAGGAGGTCATTGGGAAGGGTGTCAGCCAATTACACAAGAAAGAAAGAAGGACTGTCGTTATCTCTACCACCTCTCAAATCAAGTATAGCGACAAGCATTTGACCTCCAAAGAATCGACTCTGCTGGTCCTACGCAAGTGAGATTTCTGAAGGCAGCTTAAAAAGAGTCATATTTCTGAGCTTGTAATGGTCCCTGTTATTTGTCCACAGATGCCATGGGGCTTTCGGACGTGGCTCACGTGGAGAGCGTCCAGGAGAAGTCCCAGTGTGCCCTGGAGGAGTATGTCCGCAACCAGTACCCCGGGCAGCCTAACCGCTTTGGCCGGCTGCTCCTTCGGCTGCCGTCCCTCCGCATCGTCTCCTCTCCGGTCATCGAGCAGCTCTTCTTCGTGCGTCTCGTAGGGAAGACGCCCATCGAGACGCTCCTGCGTGACATGCTGCTGTCTGGATCCAGCTACAACTGGCCCTATGTGCCAGTACAGAGGGACCGACCGCTGTCCCTCCACTACAACGAGAACGGACCTTGACCTCATCCCCGTGCCGCCACACCCTGCCTCGCTCAGGGACCCCGGCCCTCTGGACACATGACATATCTCCTTCTGCAACACTGCTTGATCATTATGAGGTCATGTCTCCTATGAAGATGTGTGACTTACTGATGAAACCTCCTCTTAGACTGTTTGGAACTGCAGTTGCCACGGCGTCACCGTCAGACTGGGGACGCTCTGATTTATACCAAACATTCTGTGTTTCTGATCCCGCCGGGCAGTTCCAGAACCTCACATCCAGTGCCTAGTTTGCTGCAACGTCATGGAAAACTCATGATAATAAGTTGGATGGTCACCAGAACCAGAGAATGAAACTGGCCCATATTTTGGCTCAAGTGGAGTCGGGTTATAGTGTGTGGGTGTCCAAAACTCAAAAGCCGAACTAAACACTTAGTGCTGGCTGCGTAGGACTATATCTTGGGTGAAAGGCCTAAATTAATATCTAATTAATGAAATTAAGGGACCTATTTTTTTGTTTTGCCCCAATAAGTGTGACCGGTGCCATGTGCAATGTGACAGGCCCAAATAATTAAGATTTGGGAAAAATCTAAAAGTCATGGTGGACGGCTGATGGAGGGTAAAAGTGACCGTAAACGGTTCCGAGTATCTGTGGTGCAGGTATTAGTACACTAGTACAGCGTTGGTGGACATGGCAGAGGGCTGGTGAAGTTAACTGGCCTCCAGAGCCTGGTGGTTAGGCAGGGTTTGCCTCTTGTAGGGTAGGTGTCCATTTTTGTGTTGTTCTCAGTGAATCAAAGTATGCAAATGGAGGAGGGGGGTGGGAGGGGGGTGGGGGATGGACTTCTATTGTGACGCATGGAAGTATCATGAGGAGAAGTAGAAAGGTTGGTAAGTGGAATCGTAAGCCATTTGGACAGTAGATAGGACTCTCTCTTTTACTGCTCTTAGTTTGAGGAATGTTTCTAGTAGACATTGTGTTTCTTCTCTTTAATGCTATATGAGGACTGATGCATTGAATAATAATAAAAAAAAGTCGGTGGATCCATGAATAAAAATGGGTGACTGTCTGAATGCCCTGTGATTGTTTTGTTTGGACTGTGACTCTTTGGACTTGCCCCGCTAAAGACTTGCATCTAGAAAAAAGGCACTTCTTGAGGCTGACATTGACCCCATAGCGCCTCTTTCTCCTGCGTTCTCTTCAATGCTGGTCGGTACGGCGTCAGTGCCAGGTGGTCAGTCGCGGTTGGCTCTGCCACGGGCGTTGAGATCTGTGATTGGCCAGTGGACTATCTGGCTGCGAGCTGGGAGGGAGCAAAAACGTGGACCGTCTGTGGGTCTTGGAACCGGGTTGGGAAACACTGGCTTAGAGATAGTAATGATGCTTCAGTGGCTTTCATACTTATATCAGAATCAGATTAAGAATACTGATTGAGGGTTTAACAGTGAGAACCCACTCTTTACCCACCAGAACTTCCTGGGTCACACACTCTGTAATAAGTGCTCCTCCTGATGTTTGTAACACTGGATACTAACCACATTGAGTATGTGATGACTGTAACCCTCCCGGCCATAATGTATGTATGGGAGTGCCTTCCTCTTTGCTGTGGTATACTGGGTCCACATTATTATATAGAATATGGCTTTAATCTTCTACTTTTTTCCCATCTGTTTCTGGAATGTAAAGCAAGAAAAGACCTTTTTGTTATCACACTCCTTACATGGAAAATAGATTTTGCAAGCATATTAGTTTCTTACAGAAGTGGCTGAGATGTACAACAGAGCATCTGAAAGTAATACCAAATGTATGGAGCTGATGCTTCATATTCAGTACAGTTGCGTAACTCTTTAATTACATGGACCCTTTGGCTATGGTGTAAGAGTTTCTTTTTTGGGTAGCATGCAGATTTGGGCAAGTTGAAGAGTGAAGTTCAAATCTAGTGTCAGTGACCTTCAGTGCACTGAAGCCAGCCATGGGTGAATGACCCACGTCTTCTACACCTAGAATATCACATCATGAATCACAGTAGACGAATTCAATATGTTTTTAATCATAACATGTTTGTTGTTCAGCTGATTTCAATTTAGACTTCTGCAGATGCTCTCGTCTTTGCTAGTCTGATTCCATTAATATTGTAGAGACGATGTAAACGGGAAGGGGGCCTGTTTTATCTTGCATGTCAGGAACAGCGACTCTCTGGTTCCCTCTAGAGGTTTCATTCAATGTCAGTCTAAATCAATGATCAATAATCAAGGCGTCAAGCTGGACTCTCATGCGCCCGTTGGCGTCACGTCAGACTCGGTGTAGTTCCATCTGGGTGCACAGGCAGCCACGGGGTCTGCTGGAGGCCTGGGGGCCGCCAGTCGAACAGCCACCCTCCATACCGGGGGGGGGCCAGGTGCATTCTGACTGACGTCAAGCTAGAAGCTGACCCTTAGGGTAGGAATGCTCTCTGTGAGGGCCCCCCCCCCCTGCCATGAGGGCTGAGGGAATCCCCTTTGTGTTGTGCTTGATTTCCATTATCCACTTATTTAACACAATTTTGTTCATTTTGCATGATCAGTAGAATAAACCTGGAAGAGGGATGAAGGCATCCAGAGGGACACTAATCCTAGCTACACGTATAATTTACACCAGTGTTTGTCAACTGATGGGTCACAACTGAAAAGTGGGTCGAGATTTTGTGGTTTAAAAAAAAATGACACCCCCCAACCCGGTTGACATCATTCACAGCCGCCCCCCCC
>JAODJW010000046.1:11518761-11531109 GCA_026777045.1 Hyperopisus bebe
CCCCCCCCCCCCCCCCCCCCCCCCTACCTTCCAGCTGTTCGCTCGCCAAATTTGCATCATGCTATACTGACCAAGGAATAGCCTGGATCCTGATCCTGGACCAGCTGAGAACCACAGATCTTATGTTTCAATGGGTGAATTAATAAAAATAATTTCAATATATATGTAAAAAGTGTTTATTTTGGGGGGTGCCATGGTGGTACAGTGGTTAGTACTGTTACCTCATACCTCCTGAGTCAGGGTTGGAGTCCCCCCCCCCCCCCCCGTGGCTCCTTTTGTGTGGAGTTTGCATACTCTCTCAGTATTGTCAGTTTCCCCCCACGTCCCAAAAATATGCTGAGTTTAATTGAAATTGCCAAGTGGTTTGTGTGTGTGTGTGTGTGTGTGTGTGTGTGTGTGTGTGTGTGTGTCCTGTGATGGACTGACACCATGTCATGGGATGTTCCCTGCCTTGTATCCCTGAATAGAACAAGTGGTTGCAGGAGGTGAATGAATACATGTTTATTTCAGATTTTTTTTATGGACCTAATATTTTTATTTAGAGTATACTCAGCAGTATACTCAGCAGTAATACCAGACAACTAATACTATTTCTGCAAGCCTGTCCCTGGCGCAAAACAGCCTCCAGTTATGGCATTGTGATTATGCATTGAAGCAAAACGAATTAAACATGAGTAAAATGAATTGCAGCACAGTTACAGTTGATTCTAACCAATGAATACAGGCCCTTGGTATTTTCACTTCGGTTTGCTAAAATTAACAGAAATGGCTACGTGGCGAAACTGTACTCCTCAGATCCTCAAAGACATCGTCGTGATCTGTACATAGTGCACCCCTTACTGCAAGATAAAATTTAGATTCTTTCAGAAATGGAATGTCTTAGGCGTCTGTGCAGGTAAATCACCATCACCAATGCATGGTCATAGCACATCCAATGGAATATTTGCAGCACAACAAATAGAAAAGCACAGATTCTCTTTACGAGAATTCCAGGTCTGCCTCACTTCACAAATCCCCCCCAGAAATGTGCAGAAATTGACCTAAGCCACGGCAAATTGTCTCCCTCGTGGAAGCGCGGCCCCCAAAATGCCTATTCCTCCTCCGAAACAGAGCGTGCTCCGTGTTTCCCCTACATAAATCCTTAATGAGCAGAGGACTCTGATATATAGCAATGGCATCAATATTTATGTGGGAGAAACTATTTTCAAAGCCAGTTCAGGAGGCAAGGCATCAATATTGATGGAGCTGAGGTCCAGACCGTCCACCTTGGCGGGGCTCGAAGACGATGGCGGTGGGAGGGGCACCTTGGGCGGGCTGGTCAGCTGTGGCGGGGGGCCAGACGGAGTGAGCCAACCAAGGGGCTCATTTCCACACTAATCCCTGGATCCCATCACTTCCTCGTGGATGATTTATTCATGCTGGAATTACCAGACACTAGAGAGTATGAACAGGGCACATTAGATAGGAAATTCCATCACTGATTAAAAAAAAAAGATTGAAAATGGGGAAAGACACAATAAGGAAGGAACCAAAGTGTGATGCTGAAATGGATTCTACTGTCACAATATTATTGTAATTAAAAAATCTAAGTCCCTTGTGCCCGTAACAAGGGTAGGCAGTTAGAGGATGGATGGATGGATGGATGGATGGATGGATGGAAAGTGAAAATGTTAAGCTTGCCTCTTTATATTTAGTTTTAAACACAGGATGAAAGTCATGCTTTCCTTCAATGGGGAAATGTGATGTTTAATTCTCCTCGCAGCTGAAATGACAAATTCACTCTGGAATCTAATAGACATCATCAGACTGTCCAGGCAGACATCAGCAGATTAGTGGTCAAAAGCTGCACTATATTCATAATCTAATCATCTGTTTGTTCACAGTGCTTTTCACTGTAATTTATAGATAATGTGTTACATATATAGTTTTGTTATATTCCATAATATATTGATGGCAATCACATTTATATGCGAGAGAAACGCTTCAGCCATCTTTCAAAGTATTTTTTTTTGAAAACTCCAATGTCTGACATCACATTGCACTTGGTATAGCATTTTCATCCACAAACAAGTTGAGTCAAACACATGTGTTTCTTTGTCCACGTTAGACGTGTTATCTGTAACAGCTGTCTTTGTTCTTCATTCTGTTTGTAATTTTCCTAATATGCAAAAATGTGAGCAAAAGTATGTTGTCATTTCCCTGCTTTATTATGTAATTCGTCTGGTTAGGCTTTGACCACCTTTGGCAGACTTTTTGTATCATGTGCTTTTCATCAAATGTTTTGATGAAACATCGAGCATGAATGAAGTGTTTCTCAAGACCATATGATTTAATTTGAGGTTGGTGTCTCCACAGACAGCTGTGACCTCTGGTTGTGTTTGGGCCGGAGATCTTGTGAACTTAGTGCTTAGTCACTTAGAGTTCAAAGGCTCTTGTATGATGCTCAGGTGGGACAGTTATTCTCTGAGGTTATTCCATTTCACCCAGTATCTCTCAACACTGTTCAAGGTTTCAAATCAGCTGGTCACACCGTCAGATGCACTTAGACTTTTCAGCATTTAAGGGAACAACTCGCAACTTTATTGCAAAAGCAAACACACTTCCTTCCATCATTTCACCAGTCATATCCTCAAACCAGCAGCGGTAGATCTGGCCTGTTAGGTCACACGCAAGAAGCAGTGAATCTCACTGTCTTCACCAAAGGCACTGGGCTGTTAGCCAGCTGTCACACACTGAGCTATTCCTGAACTGTCAGCTGGAGAAAGATAGAGAACCGAAAACAGAATCAGCCCTTTGTCCTAATGGTCACCGCCCGCAACTACAAAAAACAAGAGGAAAGTTTTGCTGTTGCTCTGTCTGTTCAAGAATTTCTACGCTGTTCCTGTGGCCTTTCTGCATTTGTGATTTCTTTTCTAATCATGCAACCTTTGATGTACTCATCTTGTTACCATACCAATTGATACATAATGGATAGATCATTTTAATTCAAAGTTTCACATCTTTTAAGAATTAAAGTTAGTTGGTAGCTGTGGAAACATCAAGGGAAATAATGTCTCCAACATCAAATTAAAGTTTGGTGTTGTTTCCATTGCTAGGAAAACAAAACTTGAATCTTGGTCTATAAATGACGATGTTACAAGTAAAAAGTTAACAAGAAACCAGTGAAGGCAAACATTGTTTCTAGCAGAGGTGGAGATTTCAGGTCCAGGGAGTACAAATCCAGACCAAGATTTTGTTTCAACCAATAAGTTGAGTACTCTGTGACTGTGACTCTTTATACTCAACGTGTTGGTTGAAACAAAATCTTGGTCTGGATTTGTACTCCCTGGACCTGAAATCTCCACCTCTGGTTTCTAGCAAGCACAGTACTGAGTAACTCCATGTTTCCCTGGGACATGCAATCCAGCCCTGGGTGACTAGTCTGGCGGGTTTGATGGCTGCCCCTGTTCTCCATGTGTTCCGTTTACACATTTTCCTGGAGTTCTTGAAGCTCTCCTCCAGTTTCTTTCCACTGTCCATTTGGCATCTCTGAGTTGCCCATAGTGCGTTTGTGTGTGTGAGTATGTGCCACGTAATGGGCTGGCATCCTACCCCAGGTGTCCCCGACCTTGTGCCTTGTGTTTCTGGAATAAGCTCCGGGTTAAATGCAGTAATACACTGAATCAGGAGTATGAAAGATGGATGGATGGATGGACGGATGTTAGTATGTCCAGTGACTCCAAGCCAAGTCTGAATGAGCTGAGCGTACATTCACTTGCCATCGCAGCATGACTGGCCCCCACCTGGCAAACAAACACCCAGTTGAAAGCCTGTCCCCCCCCAGCCTGGTCATTTTTATGATGGACGCAAATGGTTTCCCAACCGCAGCCACAGTGGCTCATTGTGTCTCTGCCAGAGGCCCCCATGCAACTTCTCACCTGCAGCATGGCGGCCCCCCCCGGCCCCAAAGCGCGGTAATTGGGGACCCGGATTCCGGAGCCTGGCCGCCGTTTTTGTCCCTGATGTGCGAGCTGTTGACCCAGACATGGGGGTCAAATTGGCGCTAATTGGCACGTGAGAACGCCTCTCGCCAGAATGCCAAACGGAAAAACGTGACCGCGGATCTCGGCAGCGAGAGACGGGTTTCTTCACAAAATTTTTAGGGTGATGAGGCTCAGGCTGACGTTGCACCAACAGGAATATCAAACCAGAGTCTAAAGAAAGAAACGTTAACGAAGGCGAGAGTCTGACGCGTCAGAGTTAAACAGAGAATCAGTCAGACGGAAGAAAGTCACTAGAATCACGTCATTTCAGGAGTCTCTAAGTGAAACCAAGCAGACACATATATTTAAATGTGTATTGCTGAAAATGAGGAGCAGGTGGAGATAATTAATGCGAATAACTCCAGGCACCTGACTCTTCACCTTTATACGGCCAAGCCCCGCCCCTCGTTTGCCCATTGGATGTTACATATGTGAGTGTTTCAACAGTGAGGTCTCTGGAAGGTCATGGCCAATCACTATCAGTTTGCTTTGGCTTCATACATGGTTGCAGGTGATGGGACGCATTTTGTTTCTTGTTCCTTTGGCTTTGTACATGACTAGTTTGTGTGATGATCTCATAAGACCAACAAGTACAACTGTTACGATACTGTGGCCTTCAGTTCAATTCAATTTTATTTGCATAGCATATTCTCACAATGTTACATTGTCTCAAATCGTTTTTCATGCACTTATTCCTGTCAGTATTAGCTCATTTCAGGTCATGTTCCTGGTTTAATCCAGTAAAATCCCCCTGCTTTTATCCATTAATACTCAATGTCTTGGTATCATCATCAGCCCATTATGTAAATCTACATTTTACATTGTTATCCTTGTACTTTAAGGCACAAAAAATGGCACGACGTCATATGTATTCCAAATATCAAACCTGTTGTGTGTATGTAACGTAGTAGAACATTAAACTGCGATGCTTAACTCCATGCATCTGCTTTTGCCCCCCTACTGGCTACAAGTAGTTACTACACTTGGGGGAGGGCGTAAGGGACTTTTAGAGTGAGGCCCCAGAAACAACAAACCCACCCCTGGGAAGATTTAATCCAAAGAGGGAATATGCACTCAATTTGAAGCACACACCCCCTGCTGGTCAGATGGCAGCCTTGCAGCCTCCACTGAATGGTACCGCGGAGTAAGGAGAACTGTGGCGGGTCGAAACTTCTCCATCTCATAAGTTTAGTGCGTTTTTTAAACCTGTCCTCACCCGTTTTTTCCAGCTACCTTCCCCTGTCACCACAATGGCTCTCAGACACCAAAGGCACCAAAAGAGCATAATCGCATCTGGTGTGTATTTGGGTGGCATTTGATGGCATAATTCCTCAGCAGGCAGCTTGCGAGTCAAATTAAAATGATAAATGACTCTCTGTTAGGTCCTCTTATTTTTGGACCCCAATTCGATTTATGAAGTAAATCACATTCTCAGGGCCGAAGCCAGATGTGGGTGTCTAGAGTTTCGCTGCAGTAATGGCATTTTCCCATAAAAATCCCCCCCCCCCATTTGTGTAGGGTGGGTTTACTGAATTCAGGTCCGTGATACAGAGCCTACTAGCCCTGATTGTCCCCTAGAAAGCCCTACGGTATGCCCCCCCCCCCCAGTGATATTTTGAAGTGACAGGCACTGGGACTGGGAATTAAGTGTGACAAGGACAGCGCTGGGACACCTGACCCAGCGTTGACCTCCGCAGACCATTCTGGGGCGGAATGTCTGTGGGGGGGAGGGGGTGGGGGTTGGGGTACAGATGCTGGAGCTTGATTTCCCTGGACGTGCTCGCATGCCTTCCCACACGCCTGTAGGGTGCATGTTACTTTCTTTGCATGAAAGCGTCCATCCGTAATACCAGCATGTGTGGGGGTCTCGTCTCTCCGTCTGCACGTGGAAGTGTCTGCAGAGGCCGGCTTCCCCAGCTCGGATCTCCGGGGAGATCTGTGACCAGTGGTCCTCAAGTGTAAAGTTCATCCTCAGTTGAGGCCCAGGTTCAGATGCCGGTCAGTGGACTGCCAGGGCTTCTCCCTTCTGTGCATTTTTTTAAAGCGAGTGCCACCCAGGCGGCGCTAACGAAGCGATGCATTGAAAAATGCGACCGAGGTGTCTCGCTGGGGTTTTAAAGGCCAGCCGACATGCAAAAGAGGGCTGCCGCTGTCTGGGAGGTGTGCGTGCCTGCATTTGTATTTGACTGGAAAGAAAATGAGTTCTTATGCAAAATGATATTGATTTTTTGATATTTCATTTCAGAGATTTATGATACCAACTGGATGATATAAGTAGGACAGCCATCTGCGTGCTTAAGGCCTGTGCACATGTGTGCATGCGCATGTAATTTTTTTCTCCGTATAGTTCTACCCTTCATGTTAAATCGATAGATTTGCCTTTCAGCCGCACGTTAGGTGACTCCAGTCTGTTGCCTGTTATCTCTGAGGTAATGGCATGAATCAGTAAGGCAGTATAAACAGCCTTTACAGCACTATCAACCCCAAGACAAACACGCAAGGTGTCAGGCAGTTTAAATCCCTCAAACCAGTCTGGTGGAAACACAGCCAATTACTGTTCGCCGTCATGTGACCCCCGTTAATCCAACCGGGAGCAGCCGGCATGGTGTTTTCTTGTGATGCGGGATTTTGCAGATTTGAGGCTGCAAACACATCATGTCCTGGCGACGCTGAACCCTATTCACTTCTCTGAAGTAAGATGACTGACATGAGCACCTTTTCATCCCTCTTCTGCCTTAATTATAATGCTCTTATACCAGGGTTCCTCAATTCCGGTCCTGGAGGGCCAGAATCCAACACAGTTTGCAGATTTCCCGACTCACACACACCTACTAAACCTGGTAATTAGTTGATTGAGGTATGTTTGAGCACGGAAATCTGCAGACTCTGTTGGATTCTGGCCCTCCAGGACCGGAACTGGGAAGCCCTGTCTTATACCAAGGCGCTATTCAGTTCTCAAATCTGATTGGTCAGAAGGACGTTGGTTAATTTTCTAGAACCATATACACAGTATCAGGCAGACGATAATACTCTTTAATTCCAAATAACATTACTTAAAACTCCAGACACAGAACACAATTTAAAATGATCAGAAATTAATAAAATGGTTAAATCGTTGGCAGAAGAAGCTAATTCTACTAGCATTTTCGACTGGTAAACAAAATAATGTCTTTAGATATAAAGATGCAAACCAAATGTGTAGTAATGTGTAGTATAAACAGCTTAATGGACTCCAAGCAGTGCAGTACACATTTTAAAATGCTTCACTTTCTTTGCCTGCGCAGCCGTACGTTTCAAAGCATATAACGTGCACAGTTAAGGGATTTTCACACTTTCACACATTTTCCTTTTGTACACCAGACAATTCTGTAAAAGTACAGATGGAGTTTCGGCAGATCTGCTGAAGGTGAAGCCTCGCACTAAGCACGCGGATCTTTGCGTTTACGTGCCTTCGGAGGAGCTGTCATGTGACTGCCGCCTTGCATTTTGCTGAGTTTCACCCCACATTAAAAATCGAAACGGCCTTCTTTGCCGAGCAAGGCCGACCTTCTTCAATTATATGTAGAGCGTATCAGCTGCGTTGGCCCTTTTTATCCCCGGGCGAGAGCAGAGCATGCGTTACACTTAAGTAACCTTATCTTGTAATTGGGTTCAAGATTAAGTGACCTGGGTGCAGAGAGGTCCTGGTCCTGGGTCGCCGTGTCAGGGGAAAAGGCTGCATTTAATCACAAAGCAGGGGGAGAAATCACGACCCCCAGGCCTCAGCTGTCTGGCTGGGCCAGGCCTGGGTGCCGCAGGAGGCCGGGGTGAGCCGACCTCTGTTGCTAAGGAACCTTCATTCACACCAAGGTCATGCGAGCTTTTAGCATTAGCGCAAATCAATATGGACAGGAGAGCGGGGGCCGGGGGGGGGGGGTAATATTCATCTTCACGATGGGGGTATTAAACAAGAGATGGGGGGGGTTTGTTAAGCATGTCTCATGGCGACAGGCTGTATCAAAGCGCTTCTAATTGAAATGTTGGTGAAAATGGAGTGCGGCTAAAAAATCGCCTGGTTAGCTTATCTCAGAAGTGGCCCTCTCACATTGTCAGTCCAGCTGGGGGGGGGGTGAATGAATGTAGTTCTGCTAGCATGACCCATGAACCTGTCCTTAACCTGGGGTTAGGAAGCTTTCCGGGCAACGGAGACCTTGAGTGATGAGCCACACACTGCTGAACACGCTTCTGTCACATGCGACTCCTGCACTTAATCTTCAAAGCGGCTTAGTGTAGCGTGACGCTAAAATGGCATTAGAAATTATCTTATTATAATGCAAACTCAAACTGACCGCTGTGCGGTGAACTGCTTTTTCGACAGCACGTTCCTTTGTTCATGCTTGTGCGAGCATGTTTATGGCAACACCGGTGCTGGGATTTCGTCAGTGCGGCAAGTAGTTGTAAAGGTCAGTGGAGAGATGCATTGTGGGAGAAAAGCAATTTCTTTGCTGTTTCACTCAAAATAGAATAATGTCACTTTCAAAGGGGAAGGGGACGTCCTGTCAGGGATGCTTTTGGTCTTCATTCTTCTCTTTTCAAAGGAGGTGCTCATGAATTGCCTTCATCAGACGTGCTAATTAGCGATTAGTGATCATTAATGGTTGGGTCTTGACATCTGCTCTGCATTCCCAACCACTTGTACCTAGGAGGCTGCTCCTGTAAGGGCGTGGGCTGCGCTGTGTGAAAGAAGTCATCTCTAGGCTCTATCCAGTCCTGACTTTTGTGCTTAGTGGTGGTTCTTGGGAAAAGCAAAGACAAATCACGTCTGGATAAGCCGACATGTTTCTTGCTTTCCCTATGTTCATGCATCCACGGTGTTCTTAGAAGTAGAATGTTTTTGTACTGTGGGTTAGGATAAGGATTAGGGTTGAAATGAGACGCATAGAAACCAGCTAGAAGCTGTTAAAGGAGATAAATTTTTAAGACAAACACCATGTTCTCGAAATGGAAGAATCACCTCAGGTGCTGGTACACACAGTCCAGGTTTCATTCCTCTCAACCAATGAAATACCCTTGGGTGGATCAGCACGGTAAGCTCAACAACAAAAGCGGTTAGTGTTTGACAAAGGGGGTGTGATGTCAAGAAGCACCAGTGACATGGACTTCAAAGTCCAAGATGTTCAATCATGGAGAACATGACCATAGAGTTCTGCCACATGACCCTAAACAGGACAAAGAAAGGGCTTTCCTAAAATAGACATATGGAACCAGCCTGGTCTTTGAGCTGACTGCAGTACTCAAATACCCACGGGAGAGTGGCCACAAGGTCCTTGCCCTTTCCGACATCTCATTGGTCGTGTTCTTGCCTATGAGGAGTCTCAGATTTCTCTATGCATCTCTGGCCAATAATAATAATATGGAGCGGAGGGTTTTGAATGCAAATAGCATCACGCCCAAAGGAAGGACAGATACAGACCTGAAGACCTCCTGGCTTATGTCCTGTGTTCCCTCAGATTAATAGAGCTGCAGTGTCTGATCCCGACAGGCCTAAGTGCCCTTTCATTAGGCAGAATTCAGCTGTGTGGTTTCTGGGAACTCCAAGAATATCATGCAATAACATGTAAATAAGCTACATGCTACGTGGTTGCCCTGTGATTAGGGAAAAGAAACATGGCAGTTAGATTTGGCATTTTTGACCTATTTTGCATTTCCACCTATAATTTTCTGTTTCAGAATCTGGGGTGTGTATAGATAGGGCTGTGTTATCCACTATAGGCTTTTTACATACAATCTGTCCTGCTAGTCTAGCTGAAAAATGAGTTAGAGATTGGTTTCTAAATACCATAACATCAAGTGCAGCAATGCCTTTAATGAATAAATAATGAATTACTGCTTTTTTAAACTATAATTCTGATTTGTTGCCCATTCCATGGGCTACTTTCACATTTTCAATCATTTCTATCCCATTCTATCCAAGGGTCTTTTCTCGCCTTCTACAGCACAACCCTCAATTCATTAGCTACCATCTCCAGTCTAATGATTGCTTCCTATCTCAAGCCGCACATAAATGAAGCGGGGGATTTATCGGGCTGATGAATCATAGTTTACACTCGCGGAGATGGCAAGGTCAAAGTCGCAGGCGGGATGAAACACGCCGTTTCCGAGACAGCTGCTGCACGAGGTAGCCACATTAAAATTGTAAGCATTCATTTTGTCTGGGATTTACTGTAGGAACGCTGGAAGACAGGAACTTCAGCATGCATTGCTTTCAGTATAAGTTTGCATTAAAATGTCCTTTTGCTGAAGAAGGAGATATTGGTGAGATTTTTTTTTACTATAATAGTTTTATTAATCATTGTAACAGTACAATGATTAATTGAATTGTGTAGCAAGCAGCATTATTTTAATGCTTTCTATAGGTGGAGCTGTTTTAAAAGAAATGAGGTTTTCCACTTTGTTCCGAACAGTGAACGCTTTAAGTGGGTTACACACACATTAGCAAAAGCAGGGCTGCCCTGTATGTCAGTATGAAAGAAGGGTCAACTGTAGTTAATCTAGTTTGTGCCCGTCCAATCAGTCCGCAAGACAGCTTGACTGTGACCTTTGCACTCTGCGCTTTTTCATTGGCTGGTCTGGGCACCACCTTCTCTTGACCCCTGGCCGCACACAGCAATTCTGTTAAAGTGACTTCAGACGTGAAGTGAGGAAAGGAGACAAATGAAAATTTTAAATGTTACATATTTAAGCTTCTCTTTATCATACATGGTTAGACACGTAATTTGTCTTCATGACTGAAATCCAGATATTACCTATTAGCGTTCTTTGTCACAATGTTTTGCATGCTAATTCTTTACTAAATGAAACCTCAGATGATAAATTCAGGTTTTCGATAATAATTTGTAATGTTTTTTAAAAACAAGCCGTTGGTGTATAGCATTAGTACTAGTAGTCTATTGACTTGTTGTTGACTCTCCTGGGTAATGAACAGAGATTTCAGGTTCTATCACTTGCCTGGATGTCCTCCTGTCCTCAAAATATGCTATTTGTTGTCACTATTAATCTTCTGATTTTAATGTCTGTATATGGGAGGTCAAACAGTTTCAGCTATGTGGTGAAACTCTACCGGTTGTTCCTCAAATTGGGATAAGGCCTAGTGAAGTGGAATCCCTTAAATTAAGATGAAACTGTCTTCATATATCTGTACTCATATATGCTTCTTCCATAACCATCTACCCAATGCAGGATCACAAAGGATCCTGGAATCTGCCTTGTAATCACAGAGGACCATGCATCGTATACACGAGGTAGGACGACGCCCATCCGATTCTCCTTTTTTGACATTTGGTATTTGTCTATTTGGTTTCTAAACATGGCAATTTCCGTAGGGGACCATAATTAACATGCTGATTTATGTGAGGTTGCCAGATGAGTGTGGAATCTTGTTAATGAAACCTATCACAGTCTAACATCATTTGTGGCTGTTAATCATTTGCTGTGGAGTAATATACCCTGGGTGTAGAGAATGATATGGGTCTTGGTTCACACTGTGCGGCATGTAGTCTGAATGTCCTATTGAGACTATTGAAATAAATAATCTATTTGGCAGGGAATAAGATGTGTTCAATGGAGAATGACTTGGGAGAATGATCAGGTTGGACTGCTGTGGAAGGTGAAGTTGTGGGGTCCACGATGACGTTCCTCAGGGTCACGGCGCCACCATCCTGTCAGTTTTGCTCTGCACTGTTCCTCAAGTATCCGTCTATTCTGAAAGCATCTTCCTGGACATCAGCTGATCAGTACCACAGGCTATCAATGGCTGTATCGATGTTTGTACTATTGTTCTAGATGTTAATCAGGCCCTTATTAAATATGGGCACTACAAAGTGGGCGGGCTCGACTGGATAGGTGCACTTGTAGGTTAGCCAATCAGAAAGGGACTCTAGCTGAGCTGCCTCACTGGACTGGATATGCAAACCCGTAGGTTAGCCAATCAGAAAGGGACACTAGCTGAGCTGCTTCACTGGACTGGATATGCGTATTCGTAGGTTAGCCAATCAGAAAGGGACGCTAGCTGAGCTCCTTTACTGACTCATTCTGCCTTCATTTCATCCTCCGTGCCCTTCCTTCACCTTTCGGTTTCCGTTTGCCCCCGTAACAGCAGCGGAATTGTTCTCTGGCACATTTTTACCACGTTGTCCGTTTTTACGCCTCTTCCGTAACGCCGGCGCTAGCCTTGCCTTGTTCTTGCTCTTTTTTCAGTTTCCTCCTCTGTGTTCCCTCAACCATCTACCCTGTTATTGGCCCTCCATTGCTGTTATTTTATATCTCCTCTCCCTATTTCATGATGCCC
>JAODJW010000046.1:11531193-11570301 GCA_026777045.1 Hyperopisus bebe
TCTTAGTGCAAGGCTGTCAGCGCTGTAGAGACCCAGTGAGCTGTAAAATCGCACAAATTGCTCCTGTCTCGCGTCGGGTCCTGTGGCAGAGGGGGAGGAAGAGGAAAAGGGGGGGAGAGGCTGATTTTATGCTTCAACACTTCGGAGCCCTCTCTTCCAGTCCACCCCACACACACGCCTGCACACACACACGTACACACACCGCAGTGCATCTTTTAACCGCGGCCCACCCCCTCTGAAAGCTTAAGGAATCGGGTCACTTCACAGAGCAATGCAAGGTTCAGCAGCCCAGCCAGCGATAAAATCCCCGGGCTTCGGAGAGCAATTCGGGCCCCTTTTGAGAAACGCTGCCTCCGTTTAAAGAGAATGAGGCAAAGCAAGGTCCCAGCTGCTGTGACTCCCTCCTGTCAGCTTGCAGTGGAAAGCCGCTATTTACGCAGGGATGGAACGTTACTGAAATACTGTTATTCCTATTACTGCCACAACTTTGATGTATCTCAGCATTCTAGCAATTGTGAAAATTACATGGCAGATTATGGCAGTTTATTTTTCTACTTCACAAGTGTAAAAATTAGCTGGAAGAATGACAGGCCAATCTACCCCCCTCCCCCCGCCCCAAGCATGCCCTAAAAAGGAATGCAGGCATTTTATGCACATACATCACAATATCACATACTGCTATCTGAGTGCTAAGATTATAAATACTTGAAACATTGTATGGCTTTATTTATTGACCAGGCCTGTAATAAAGTATTGACATTTAGAATGTGCTAGTATGGATTTTTCATACCCATGAAATATATTCTTGCTTGAGTAAAAAACCCACATACTTTTACGTCAAATTCAAGCATTAGATAAATAACGTTAACGCCCATCACGCAGAAGAGGGCCGTCAGATAGTGACTGGGTGTTAACTATGTGGACGACGCTAATCTATTGGATAACAGAGCACCAAGCTGCCCTTCATCATCAGTAATATTTGAACATTAATGAATATCTACGGCTTATATACAAATCATCACACCAGGATAGACTAGAATTGCTTCCCAGGTGCCATCAACAACATTGTGTGCCATTGTAGTAATGTGATATTACTATAAGACAAAATTGTCAACATTGTCGATTTTTCAAAAAAATCTAACTTTCGAGACGATCTTCTGCTGATAGTTTGAAGTGCAAAGTGCTCTATGGACACTAGATACGTGGCTTGACTCTGTAACTGGACCCCAGCTTCACTCTGAACTCTGTGTGTGTGTGTGTGTGTGTGTGTGTGTGTCTCAAAGGAGAGCTAGATGTGGTATTCCAAGAGAAGCCTTGCAAGCTGTTCACGTGCAAATGGAAAATTAAAAGGATCATTTAATTTCATCTCATTTCGCGTAAAGCTCAATGCAACGGAACGCCCCCTGTTGGAAATATTTACCTCGTCTTAAATTCTTTGATACCGGTGTGCAATGTCTCCCTCTTGTGGTTATCATTTGTATGCCATGTCAGTAATAGTCAAGCGTTATTTTTACACACATCTTTTTTAAAACGGGTCTCCTGTATATAGTTCAGCATAATGTCTCCTAGGACAGGTAACTTTATAAATATGTACAACTACATGTTATCAGTAATTTTAAAAAGACCAGCATGATACCAATAATATTTCCGTTTTGGACAATATATAAAAACCCACACTTTTGCTGGATATTTGGTTGAAAGCTGAATTGATGGGCAAAACAAAATATTTAATTCCACTTTAATAAGTGTCATTTTGCACTTCTATTACTTGTTGGGAGTGACTGAAGAGAGGGCAGTGTGGCTTAACAGGCCAGTCCTCCACACCAGCGGTTTCCAGGCTGCCCTTGGCCACCAAATTTCCTCTCGTCTACATGTGTGGCACGGAAAGCAAGATGGGCGAATCAAAAAGGGAATTTCCCCACAGGGATCAGTACAGTGTCATTCGTATTGAAATGTACTGTGCATCTAAAGTACAATGACCAGCTGAACATCAAAAAAAAAAGATACCCACAATAAGGAACATTACACTGACAAATGTGTTTATTGTGTAGACAATATATTCCCTAGTACACAAAAAAAGTCTCCAATAATGAATTAGAAAAATAATCATTTATAAATGCAATACTGCTATATAGTGTAAATGGTGACACAACTGGTAATGGAGTATAAAGTGCAAAAAACATTCTGAGAAAATAGATACAGTGCAAAGAAGTTTCAGGTCAATACTGAACTGGAACAGGAATTGTACTTAAAATTGGTTCATTCCAATTCAATAAAATATATAGCTTGAGAAAAAAAACACTTGTTAAAAAAGGCCCACATTATGAAAAAGATTACGCAAAACTTGGATAAGCTAGGAATGATTAATCCTGGGTTGGATGCTTCTTCCCCACCGATCACAAATATCACGGTGTGGTGTAGTACACCGCCACCTCCCACAATGCACCTCTTCACTAAATCCAGACGTCCACTTACATGTCAGATCGGGGACTCAGTTACTCGTGAGTACACTCTGTAAGGAAGGCAACACTCCCGTCCTGATTTTCTATCTACACACAGTTGAAGGCCGCCTCGGAGGTCTTCCCCGTTGGACCCACTGAGTAAAGGCACCTAAAGGCTGAGGCAGGCTGAGGCTTTGCCCTCTCCCACAAGTGGTTAGCGGGAGCCAAGCATTGAGCTCCTTATTCTAAATCCATAGAACATTCCAACGACTTCTCCAACCCTATCCTGAGGAAGCTGGAGAATGTTTCCCAGCTGTTTTCTGCTCTTGATGTGCACTTCGGGTTTTTATTTAATTTAACAAAACAATGTCAGAGCTATCTTCTTAAACATAAATATGTACAAAATCTTATTTTGTAATATGGGGTGGGAACCTTCATCATGGCTAGAAAACACCTTACATGGCACTCCGAAGTGAGAGGCGACTTTAAATTCAGCAGACACTGCAGCCCTGAAGTCTGCTCTCCACCACCAAGCAACATCATAAAAGGAACCTTCAGATGCGTCGAGGAGCAACGTCTGCATTTTGTCAGAATGTTCTGGACCATCAGTAGATGATTCCACTGAACCAAAACATTTGCAGCCACAGCACACTGAAGAGCATTCCTGTTAGAGAATCATTCTGTTTTCTGGTTTCCATTCTCTTTTTTTTTCTTAAGAGATTCTTTCGGTCTATAAGTGTTTTTCTATAAGGTTTATACACCACCTGCAGATGGGTATTAGATCATTTTAGTTAGAGCCTGGTGATCCCTGATGCACAAAGACAGCCATGGCCTGAACACCAGGCTTGTGTCCTGATGAACAAGCCTATGCTTGGGGAAGTAAAAAGGACAGGGAATTCTGGGAAGGAAACTTCGGCCAATGCAGAGAGATGCAGATCACGGTTGGTGAGCAGCAGGGTTCTAGGAGAAGGAAACAACAGTGCTGGTTAGTTTTCCTGGTAGGAGTAGCAGGTCGAGCTGCCGTTGACATACTTAGATTTGTGGGGTTTTGTGAGCAGATAACAGATGGGGGTGGCGGACACCTTGGCCTGCGGGCCTAGGGTGATGGTATTCAGCATTTTCTCATCTTCCCGCCTAGACAACCCATCCCTCCAACCTTCTTGTCTGCCGGTCACAGGCACCTGGAAAAAAATATTAAAATAGGGCAAAACATAAGATCTTGTAGTTAGCACACACAAAGGAGATACAAATACAGTGGTACCTCAGAACTCAAATTTAACCCGTTCAGAACTCCGGATCGAATCCTAAAAAGTTCGAGTTGTGATCGAATTTTCCCCATAAGAAATAATGGAAAACCAATTAATTGGATCCCTGCTCCAAAAAATTTAACATAAATATGTTTTTTAGCATTTAAACACAAAATGAACCGGATCAAACAAGAAGAGCATATACTGCACTAAACACATCTAAGAACATTTATCAAAACAGTAATTTGTAAAGTAAGAAAATAAATGTATCCAAACCATGTGTCCTGCCCCGATCGTCCGCTCCTTCCATGTGCCACGCCCCCCTCGTTAACCCCGTGTGGAATCCCCGTATGATCAGCTGTTTCTGGTTGTTGTCATTAGCCCTCTGTATTTCGTCCGCGTTTCAGTTTGTTTCCCCAGTCCGGTCATTGTATTGTCCGTCTGCGCTTTGCCTGCCTTACCTGTAATTAAACCCTGTATTCCCCGATACCCTGACGTCTGCGCCTTTGTCTCCATTCCGTCCCCGCTTGGCACAACAATATTATTATAATTAAACATATTAATGGTTTATTACTAATATTAAAATAATGAATAAGACATTTATTTTTAAATGTATTTTATTATATAATAATAATTACTGTTAATGTCTATTATTGTCTAAATGTATTTTTACTGTCTAAATATATGTATTCAGCTAATGTAAACATGCATGATGCTATCATAGCGAATGCGAGGCTGAGACTGAAGCGTTACCCTTTGTTTCCGCTGAGAGACGTGCCGCGTGACTCATTTCCCCGCGCATACAAGTTATCTTAGGTCGGCGTTTACGGTTTGAGTTCTGAGATTCAGGTCGAGTTTTAGGTAATTTTTTTTTTCGAACTGTTTGGTTCGACTTTTAAGAAATTCGAGTTCTAATGAGTTCGAGAACTGAGGTACCACTGTATAGTACATTTTGGCTCCCCCTGCAGGCGAATTTAGAATTGCTAGAATATGCTTTTGCTGGCGTAAATGGAGACTTTGATACATTCCTCCTATGAGGGATACAAAAAAAACTGTCTCAGAGTTCTGGATCTTGTGTATTCAGGATGCTAATCATGTGGATCAATAGTCCTTCCTCACCTGGGTGTCAGCATGGCAGAGAACTTTGCACCCGTAAACTATACTCAACACAGTGATGAAGAGGTTCAGGCTGGAGAGGAACAGCAGAATCCCCTGTTAACAGGAACAGAATCCATTAAAGGTAAGAGGCACAGAGCAAGCTGAGGATGAGATGGGAAGTGTGGTTGCTCTGAGGAAGGTAGTCAAATCAAAGCAAACCAAAACATCATTAAAATGTTCAACATGCAACCTTAAGATGTGCTGGACATTTAGTACAAATATAAGCATATAACATAAACAGTTCTAACAAGGGCTGACATGGGGGGGGCGACAGTATATAACAATTATATTTTCAGTAATGTGTCTGTTAGTCAAATGCAATAAGTTTTGTATAAATGTGATTATAACACTAAACTGGCTGGCTTCCTGGAACCCGTCTCTATGATAACTGCGCCCAAGCCCCCCCCCCCACGAGGCTGACAACAATGTCAATTTCCCTACATAAATGGAAAAACTGGAGCGGACGTCGAGAAAAGCGACCAGAGGAGGGGAGTCCGGACTCCCGAAAGGTCCCACTTTACTTACGCTACACAAGCCGCTGAAGACAAAAAGGCTGTGGATGACGATGCTGACGAGGGCCATGATGGCGCTGAGGGAGCTGGTGACGACAGCCGCTATGATCTACAGCACAGGAATAAACATCCTGTAAAAAGCGAGGTCACTACAGCCTCAGCATCGCTGGCGTCTCCCTGAATAAACAAGCCGAGCCGTCCTTTGCCCCTCATTTACTAAATAAATAATCTGATAGTGAACATATTCAATTAGCTCTCAGACACTCAGACATTAATCGGTCATTTGCCGTGCCTTAATGGGCAACATTTCTGGGGAAATACTGGTCATCCAGGCAGACAAATGTAATATTTGAATGAGTCGGTCCCTCAAAATGATCACGAGCCTCATTAGTGCAAATACATGCGGATCACAGGAACGTTCCAGAGCCCAAGAAGCAGGGCTGATCCGGCAGGACGTGCAGAGTGAATAGGTTCCACAGAGGCAGGTGTGCTCCACATACCAGCTTATTTCCCCTGGCAAAGGCAGACACCACCCCGCTGATGATACACTGGAAAAGATGAGATTTTAGGAAAAACAGAGTGAATCCCCCATAAATCATCCTTCCAGCGTCTGACCGCTTGTAAGTCATCCTCTCAGTCACTTCAGTACAGACACAAAGCTTATTACGCATTTAGATTTACGGTGTGACATTTATTGACGACGGTGCCACTGTTAAACTCTATATCACAGGCACCATAAAAATGAGCAACGGGAACCAAATGGGCAGTAATACATCTGGAAATTGTACAAGAAACCCAGTTACTAATGGCACTGATGTAATTAATTGTCCTACTAATTGCCTCTTTGTTTTCCTTTTGAGTTTTATTGACTGCAAAGACACTAATTAGTTTTAATAAGTTGTTTTTGATGATTTATCATGATTTTTGGCTTTAAATTGCAAAAACATGTACTTTCAATAGAGTGTGTAGACTTTTAATATCCACCGTATGGGCATCAGTTCATAACCTGAAGGTCCCAGCAGGGCAGGGGTGTCAAACTCCTGTCCTGGGGGGCCGGAGCCCTGTGTAGCTTAGTTCTTTCCCTGTTCCACCACAAATGATTCAGCTGAAGAGCTGTGTGGTAATTAGCACAAGGAGATGAATCAGGGGTGTTAAATGAGGGGAAACCTAAAAACGTGCATGGATTCGGCCCCCAGGACTGGGTTTGACACCCCTGCAATAGGGGGCTGTATTCTACTAGCCATGAGAATGGTACTAAAACAGGTACTGGTCCAGTTTGGTACCAAGCTGTGTAAAGATGGAAGTATTGTTATCTAAACCACAAAATACAACATGGTTATTTGCATACTCACCATTACGCTAAAAACCAAAGAAATTGTGATGAAAACAGCGGGGATGCCATGCCACAATAGGTATGTAAAGAAGACAGTGGCAAGGACTCCAACTCCGATTAAAACCTGTATGCTCTTCAAGACAGAGAGAAACAATCCACATCAAAAGCACAAACTGGGAAAACACAGCAACTCACACTGACAGCAATGCAGTGATGGTGGCGGTCTGCAGCTCACACTGACAGCAATGCAGTGACGGTGACGGTCTGCACACGTGCGTCTGCTTAGCCGAAACTGTAAATTTGTCTAAGTTAAAAAGTCATGTGTTGCATCACATGCTTTCTGTTATAATCTCAGGACCGACTAGATACAGTAAAAACCATGGAGCTTATTATTTAATAGAGTCTGTGATTCTGCTTGTTTGTGAAAAGCCCACTGCCACTACGATACCATTCTCAGCATAGTTACTGTCTCTGTACGACAATCGATTTTACCCTCTTCAAAACTCATCCAGCATTAAAACCGCATTACGGTCTCAATGCATGTGTGAACCCAGAAGCAAAGACATTAGTATGCTAATGACATAAGCTGCACTGCAATAGCCAAACAGCCGCAGAACGGCCCAGTATTGACGATGGGACACAGACCTATCGCTACCCTCATTTAAGTCACACTCAATAGGAAAAGGCATCTAATCTAATAGGTGATGCAAAGCTTTTATGATGTAATCTGATGTCCTCACCCCTACAGCTTTGGTATTCCCCTTTGAGAAGATGGCCCGATCCTTGGGCTGCCGGCTGCGATTCTGGCTCCGCCTGGCAGAGCGTGGTACTGGTCGCCACATCTGCGGGTACACCTGGCTGGTAATCATGGCGGAGATGGCAGCAGCTGCATGACTGGACATCCTGGATCCTGGTAAGATCAGACACATCAGACACACAAGTCACACTGCAAATCATCCCCTTCTACCCACAAATAAAACAGCAACCCCTCGAAGGAGTGCAAGTCTGCCCAATATATGGAGGTATGTTTTCATGCAAACGTGCAGTGAAGACATTTTTTAATTTCAAAATATTAACACCACTCAGCTGACTAACAAAATCCTAAGCAGTTGAATAAACCTCGTGCTGTAAATCAACTTTTTAGAGACACGACTGTCATATATTACTTCATACCTATCTGCAGTGTGCAATTTAAACAACTGTTTTAAAACCCAGTTTCCTTTATTACAAGTTAGTGTGTTAATGAAAAACACGTGTCAGTTTGTAACTGGCTAACTTTTAATCCCGCTCACATCAGTTATTATACAAGCATCATGATATTCCATCAAGCACACAAGACCTATAATAATGATAAGAATAATACGTCACCGTTAATAACACAATACACTTAAAGACAGAAATATCACTGTCTGTAGAATGGTGTTCTGATAAATGCAACAGGGCATGCGTCCTTGACCAGCTTTTTAAACAGCGGTGAATCACAGTCCGCTGTCATCACGCAGCTTTCTTCTCACTGTTTCCAGCCTAAGTCCTCGCCTTGGCCTACTTTTTGGTGGCACCCCTGGAAAAATGGCTGCTAAGAATGCGCGATGGGCGAGTCTCCCGATGTAAGGAAGGACGCCTGTGTCAGACGCCCCCAGGAACGGGCAATACAATTTATATGCTTTCCAAGATCCCTTTTTCCCGTCGAGGAAAAGACTCGAGAAGTGCGGCTGTGATCCCGACGACGCCGGCGACCGAGCCGCAAAAGAAAGAAGCGAAAAAGCGCAGCGATATTGAAAGAAAATCGCAACTTACTGTATATTGTGTGTATCTTTAATTACGGGGTGGGCGCAGAGCTGACTGAAAGCGGCACGCCTGTTAGATGCTAAAATACTTTGAAAGCCTCAGCCTTTTAAAGGCGTATTACAGCATGTTTTGGGGGGGCTGCATAGTTTTTCACTTCATTTTTCATTGTTGATCATTCTATTTATAAACCTGGTGCTTCCCTGTGTTGAATGTTGCAAGACAAACTAAACAAACGAAGAACAGTACATTATACTGTATTCTTTTTGGCGATGTTTTTGGAAAATAAATGCTCAGCTTGTACCGACTATTCGCTTCGCAACTTTTGATTCCATTATAGGAGTCGATTTTAGAATAACGGCCATTCTTCAGAGCATGGTCTTGAATCATTTGTTTAAATGAACATCATTTGCAGTGTAAAAGCCGTGAACTTGCAAATGAATCGTGAACTGAGCCGTGAATTAGTTACAAAACAAATATTTGCTGAGCGCTAAATGTAGGGGGTTATGGATTTACACGCAGTTTATTCTAGGACGGCGCAGTACCTTTATATCTAGAAAATGGGCTTCTTTGGTTATATTCGCAAAATAAATTTTATTTTATAATGTAAAATTATTCGTTTTCAAGGATTACATTGTCATATTGACTATTCATGTCCCCTGCTGACTTTCAAGCCACCGAACATAGTAACGCCTGCCTCTTGTCTGGTCCTGTCTACTTTTCTTCTGTTACATGACAAGAATAATTTTTCATTAGAAAAACATACGGATCGTTTATAATATAACTTTTGTTTTTCTCTTATAATTTATCCCCAAATACATGCAAATGGCACGTCTCCCAACTTTGAAAAAAAAGTTTCCTTTCTTCGGATGTACTCCGATATTAAAGGTACTTTCTTTGAGAAACGCACAGGTATCTTTCAAAAAGCTCTCAGCTTATGTCCAGCGACGCCATTATTAAAACCAGACATTATAAGGGTACTGTTTGCAGGAAAAAAAATGCGTGGTAAACGATATGGAAAACCTTTGACTCAAGGAAGGAAAACTAATATTTCCCGGTCTTCGATCACTCGATCGCTACTAATACTTAGACAGACAGAGAAAAGCTGTAGGCTTTTAATAATAATTCGCATCAGACTTACACAGATTCTTTCTATTTCTTTTCTCAAATGAAGATCACGACCCCAAAGCCGAGGACACAATCGCGATTGCGGTCCTTGTGAGCTACGACAGAGTTAGATTTCGTGAATTGCAGATGATTTAGAAAGAAAAGAAGAAGGAAAAACACGAAGATACAAATGAAATGTGCAGAAAGAGCGTTGATGTCGCTGCGCCATCTGTGTGGTCCAGCCAGACAATTTGGTCACACGGAAGTCACGTATGACAATATCCAGATGGCAGATTGAATGAACGGACAGAAGTGGTGCTGCAAGGATGTGTACAACTCAGATGACGCGATGCCACATCGATCTTAAATTTGAAAATCAATATTTGGATTCACTGCTTTAGTTGAACTTTTTTCCACCCACGTATATAATGTGTTTAAGATTTAAGCTGATGTTAGCTAATGCTTTCAATAAAGTCAGTAAAACAAACTGACATTTTTACCAGGGGTCTTTGAAAAGATTGAGCAATTAAACATCAGGGATCCGAAGATACATCAGACCAGATGCGTCACGAGCCTGAAAACCCGAGTGAATCCGAACGAGTCCCGAGTGATTTGTTTAGCTCAGTTGTTTTAACAACCACGCTTTCAGTTTGAGAACCCTACGACAGACAATTAAGTCTTAAGCTCCTAGCAATGCCCCTGCATCAGGCCCTCGAAACTTCTATTACCACGGCGCCCGAAATGTACCAACAGCTCTATAACCCGCATGCCTCAGGTGGCGGGAGCCACTTAACCACACCATTGCCCCCCCTCCCCCCTAGCTACAGTCCTCTCCCAGTGAAAGAAGAACTTCTAGAATTTAAAGCAGTTCATATCAAAGGATGTGCTGAGTGCCTCAGCAGGCTAAACCTCTGTGCATGTGATACGATCGCTGGTTCGCGCCTCGGCAGAACAGTTACGTTATGATTCAAATGTACCGGAAAATAAAATGTTTATATGTATTTATATTATATCTAAGTGGGGGACGTTCAAAGAAAAGACGGGGGTTGAAGATGCAAGTGGCTTCCGGTCTGTGGGTAAAGGTGACCCCACCCTGAGACAACCACCCCTGCCCTACTCACCGCTTCCTGGAGATGGCTTATCGTCTGAACCACCGATTTCTTTGTTTAGCTAATGTTGGCTATAACAGCAGTTCATCGCTGAATAACTATATGCTTAACTATAATCCTTGGCACAGGATTCTGCTACTGTTATAGTCAATAATCTAGCAATGCTGTGTCTAATGAAATGGTCTGTTATTAAGCTGGACTTGTATGTTGAAATTTTATTTTTGAGATTAATGCTTTCCTGCGAGGATGTCCAACAGGGATAACATGCAGTACAGAGACCCAAGCAGGGCAGACCTGTACAGGTTACCAACCCCTTCTGTCTGTCCACTGATCCGGGCATCTGTGCTCGATCAGTTGGTGTCTTCAGATCAGTCAATTTCTTACATTTTTTGCCAAAGAGTATCTACGACTATTTTGTGATTTCTTGTTCTATTTTTTACTGGGCATCTGGCATACTAGCAGAATATGTCCTGGGGGGGGTCCCACCCCCTAACTGACAAATTTTATCATAGGTATGTACATGTGGTGGGTCTGCATGGGGAAAAATCAAGGGCCTATTTTTAATTCCCAGTTCAGTTTCACTGTGAGATATAGGTTTCATGTGATTATTGATCCATATCTGCAAGGAAATGAGTGAGAGATTCATCCATCATTTACCAGAGCAGTGCCAGGACCACAAGAGAGAGGCGTGAACGAGGCTGGGGCCCATGAGGGCTGATATAATATATGCACTGTATATACACTGTCAGACAAAACAATTACTTGTCACTTGGGCTGTGCCCTTAAGGGTCTGATAACTGTACCATAGCTGTAGGTAAATGTACCTTTCAAGGTACAGAAATGGACTCTGAGGAACATTTTTGTACCACTGGGGGGACATTAATGTCATTTGTACCAAGGCTGGCTTTATTTCTCTGATAGGGTACAATATACAAAAACATACAAGTAGGACAGCGGGGTGCTAAGTTTAAAGAGACTGTGTTTAACAAATAACAGTTGAAATTGGGATTACACTGCGAGTGGTCGGTGTGAATTTAACATTCCTCTTACTGTGTGAAATGAGCTGTCCCTGACTCTTGAAATTCGGGTCCTGATGGACAGGGGAGGAAGGAGAAAAGGGCCTCTGCTGAGGGCTGGGCTCTGTCATTATGGGCTTTGTGCTTTTCTGGGAGACCTTGTGAGGTAAACATCTGGAACTTCTGGCAGCTGTGTGCCGGTGATGGTCTGCGCAGTTTTCACTGCCCTCTGCAGCTGCCGTACTGGGATCATGTGCAGCTGGTCAGGATGAACTCTACAATGCACCTGTAGACGGTGGTATAAGTTGCAGGTGACATCAGGATCTTCCTCAGACATAAGAGGAAGTAAAGAGGCCTGCTTGTCGGACCATAGGTTTACTGTAACCAGCTGTATTGATCGGGACTTTAGCTGTTCAAAGCATTGCCTGTACCAAAATAACAGGACCCAGAGGTGAGGGAAGCCACCTACTTGCTATATGTAATCGCATGGCGCCAGTGCCTGGTGTGGTCAGATCGAGGTGTCAAACAGCGTACAGCAGGAAATCGCATAGTGGGTGTGATATGAGACCCAAGTTTGGGCAACGGTTTCATTTCACTATTCTGTGGGGAAAAGATCTTTTTGTACACGTGTGGTAAGTATTACTTTATATATATTATAAAGTATACATATATACATATATATGTCAAACAATAGATAGCTGCCTGTATGTAAAGCATAATTTTATACATGTGATTTCAAGATGCAAGGCTTGCTTCTTGTAATTCATTTTTTAAAAACCACTACGGAAGTTAACTTGGGGTTAATGTGTGTGCTTTTTATGAACATATTGTAAATATATCTCCGTTTACAAGTTTCTTTTAAGATATACTTTAGATGTTAAATTCAAAGTAAGTTGGAGTAGCAGTAATTCAGAGAATATCTGTCTTCAGAAGATAATATGAACAGCACTGTTACCATAATTAATCATTTCTCTGAACAGATATGCATAATTTTTCCTTGAAAACTGGTAGTTTATCTGTCTACTTATATGCAATCTAGAAAACACAAAAGTTTGCAAAAATATGTCCTAGTTCTGAACTTGGCTCTTGAAACAAAGAGGAAATGAAAATGAAAATAAGATGTTGAATGCAGAGTGTAGCTCTGAGAAAATGGCAGTACGGAATTAATCACTTATCAGTTCTTTCTAACTCTTCTTCTCCAAAAGCAGCTACAGGTCCATCAGGACCCATATTTGAGAAAATGCCAATAGGGAAGTAATCAATTTTTAAGATAATGCTTTACTTCAGGGATGGGGAACCTGATCCCTGTGGGGCCAGTGTGGGTTTTAGGACTGACCTTTCAATCAGCCAATAACAGTGGATCACCAGGACTGGAGTTGAGAGCCACTGCTTCATTACTGGCTGAATGAGAGGTCACTCCAAAAACCTGCACCGGCCTCCATGGGTCAGGTTCCCCAACCCTGCTTTACATTAACTGGGCCTTCATAATGCCTTTATAATACCTTCATAGAACATTCAGTGCACCTTCTTAATGCATTTGTAGAACATTCATAAGCACCATGGAAATATACCTTATCATTCTAACATACCTTAATAGCTGTAATATACATTAATATCAAACGTGATATATACAATTATCCCATTACAATGCTTGTTATTATTGTATAATGTTTGTTATTAATGTATTTTAAAGCTGGTAAAATATGTTAGGATGTCAAGATATACTTACATGCTGCTTATGAATGTACTATGAATGCATTATGAATGTGCAGTTAATGTAAAACTTTATCATTTATAGCTTTGTATTTGAAAATGGACAGAAGTTTATGCTTAGTGCCTTGGACTCATTCACATTATGGTACAAATCATATGATTCAGAACAACAAATAGAATCGATTCTGTTGGGAGAAACATATATTGCATCATTGAAATTGAAACAGAGGAAAGCACAACATAACTATATCCTCCTGAGACCCAAGGAAAAAGTGTCCTTCAACGTAGGTTATTTGTCTTTGGAGGAAATAAGACATTTTACAATTTAGATTTTTTTCGAATTTATTTTTATTTTTCATTTCACAGCATCTCTTTAGTGTACAACAGGAATAAATATGTTTCCTAACATCAGTGAAAAGATAGATGCAACAATAAAATGTCCACTGCAATGGACATAATATGATGATGGAAGTACTCAAAATATTGTGATATACACAAGGTTTCCTTATTTATGTCCTTTATCAGCATAACAAAAGCGTCTACCGCTTAACATTTTACTGCAGAGCCAATGTGCAAAGTAAACAATGATTGATGTGATGCATAAAATAGCTTCAAAAGACTGGAAGGAGTTTTAAAGTTGATGATGCAAAATTCTTGCTTGTTTTCTAGAGAGGTTGTAATTTGACAGTTACATGTATACTATGGACTTCAAAATCTTAAGGTAACGATAAAAAGGGCAACTTTTTGAGTAATGTTACTGACCAACTGCCAACCAGGTGAGGTCAACTTATCTGGATGTAGATGACCACAAAAAAATTGCCCACTGCCAATGAAAAGTTTTCAAATAGAAATTTGTTACGTAATATCAATGAGAAAGTGCCCAAGGAACATCGGTCAGCAGCATTGCCCAGCAACATCGGTCAGTATCATTGCCCAGCAATATCGGTCAGCAGCATTGCTCAAAAAGTTGCCCTATGTATCATCACCCTTAGAATAAAGCTTTTACATTACAGTTTACAATTTGAAAGTGGCAGGCCTGCTATAGTGGTTCTCAGGTGATGAATTCACCATTGTGGTTTTTTGATATTACACTATCACCTATCATAGATGTTTCAGGTTAAACCTTGGTCAACTAGGGATTTGTAGAGGTGCTAATTGGCATGGGGCTAACACCAGAATTTCACGTTAGATGCAGGCTGCAGCAAATAGTTAATGGAAATAAGGATGTAACAAGAGCGCTTCAAATTGATGCAGTAATTTTTTTTGTCACCTAGGAGGCACTGTGTTTCTTCCAATGGCTAGTAAACTGCAGCAGTTGGTCAAAAAGAAAGAGGTGATAGAGGACTTCATGGAGATATTTGAGAAAGGAGCTGAGGCCTTGTCTGAGGCTGTGGGAGAGATGTTCCCTGTTTTCTCCATTGTATCACCCCTCGTGCAGTTAGCCATGGACAATCAGGAGAGCCCAGAGGCAGAATTCATAAAGGAGCAGTTTCAGAAGGTACGTGACCGCCTGGATGTGATCTTTGAAGAGGCAGAGAATATTACCCAGGAGGTCAAGAAGAGCGGTGTGGACGCAGCCTACTTCCAGGTAGAGGAGAACCTCACCAATCAGTTCCGTAAGTACATGGACATCCTGAACACCAAGCCCAAGTTCCGTGAGGTCAAGAAGAAGCTCTTCATGGAACATTTTGCAAAGACTGGAGGAGAAAAGAACTTAAACACCCTGTATGGAGCTGTGACCGGAGACAACTTCTCAGGTGAGTCGGTGTTGGAGATCACGCTAAAGTATGAAGAAAAAAACAGGAGGGTCATGGAGGACTTCTGCGCCCGGTTAAAGAATCTTTTCTTCATTGGACTTGTCGCCCTGGTGGGCCATGCAGCCCTGAAGGATTGTAATGAGGAGGAGGAGCTTCTTCGTGTTTGGGCTGAGAAAGTGAAGCACATTGAGGAGAAGATGAAGACTGTTGTTGAAGACTGCAAGGTTAATTTTGTCAAACAGGCAGAAATTGACATTGGTAAACGTATCCATACCTGGAAAGGCAGGCCAAACCAAGAGTTAGCTGACCTCGCTGTAGGTTTCCTAAAACAAAAGTACGACTGGGTGTCCTGGTCTGTAAGGATTTATGCTCCCTCTACAGGTTTCTTCTGGAAGCTGATCAATGGCAAGAAGTATCAGGGAATCAGTGGGGGGAATCACTTTGCCTTTGACACTGAGCCACATGTGGTGGTGTCCTATAGCCTTGAGCCAAGAAGCTTAAATAAGGAAACTGTTCCGTCCGCCATACAGGGGCAAAAGTGGAGAAGGAACAAGGCACAACTGGCAGAGCGACTGCACGCCAGTTTTCCAGGCTGCCTAGTGCACGTGATTAATCGACACGTAGCGGAAAGTTCCGGTTTCCCAGATGACGCCCGGTATCACGAGTATCGCAGGAAAACTCATGTCTTTATATATTCAGATTAATCATCGCTACAACTCATATCTTTGACTGAATTTCTCCGTGAGGGACTGCTGCATAACTTTATTTTCCGATGATACACGGCCATATTTAAATGCACTTCACGGTAAATCGACCAACTAGATGTCTTTGGCTACTTAAGAAGGTTGTCAGGTTAGGTCTTCTATTGGAAGCCTTAGTCAGGTTGCATGTTACATTAAGGGTTTCCAGAATGTTCCATGCTTTCCGGTTTATGCTCCTCATAGTTACTGTATTAATGCCATTTGTTATATTTTTTCATTTTTAGAAATGATAAGCATCATGAAATGACTGCAGCTGCGCCTCTGCATGTGGCTTCAAGGGAAATATGCATAAATATTAGTCAGCTAGGAATGACCTGATATAAAAATGATTAAAGAGATCGCTATCTGGGGACTGTGTGTAAGAGTCCTATTACATCTCACCTGCTTCCATAGAAGCCTGAACAGATAAAATTGTGAAATGAAAAACTGTGCTGCATTTTACAATGGAAAGCAAACTGTTTGGTATTGAAGGTCAATATTTGTTGTGTTAGTATGTACTAAGTATCCACATTTTTAAGTACAGCTTAGTGCTAGGTAGGCAGCCTCTTTCGACTGCACAATAGCCTCAATTGTTAGAGCAATGGAATAAACAAAGCACTGGTACAGACTCTCCTTATGGGGTTTGGAACATAATATTTTGCACTTCTGTCAATTCTGGTCCTAGCCGACATGATGTCCTACTGTAGGCGAGCAAAAGAGTATAGATACGGTATAGCGTTTGTTTGAGCAATGTTTGTGTATCAGGCATTATACATACAACTGCACAACAATGAACTGTTTTTTTTGTTTGTTTAATGCGGCATGAAACATGAAAATGATTGTAACAAAGTCCAAACGTCTGTGTTTCCTTTGTCAGTTGCCAGATTCTGAATGAAATGTAAAGACAATGGGGGCCGTTTGACATGGATCAGTAAGCCATTGTTCAGTCACTGTTTTTGTGCCTTGATTCCAAACGAAACGTAAAGATAATGGGGG
The DNA here is from genome assembly GCA_026777045.1 of Hyperopisus bebe. Taxonomy (NCBI): domain Eukaryota; kingdom Metazoa; phylum Chordata; class Actinopteri; order Osteoglossiformes; family Mormyridae; genus Hyperopisus; species Hyperopisus bebe. The sequence goes on from JAODJW010000046.1 coordinate 11,548,108, forward strand.
CCATTTGAGGTGGATCAGTAAGCCGCTGTTTGCTCACTGTTGTTATGCGAGTCTGCTGAACGCTATACGTCCACATCAGTTGAAGTTAATGATGGTCTGCAGGAGTGGAGTGGCAGGAAAGTCCATGGCTGGAATACCATAGCGCCTGGGCTTTCCTGCCCTGAGCGCGAGGTGGTCTAAGAGCTGGGCATTGATGTATCGGGCCACGGAAATCGGATAGGCGAAGATCCCGGCTCCACTTGAATAAGTGAGGAAGATCTGGGCCTTGTTCCCGGTCTCAGCGGCTGCCAAGTGCTTGTGCACCGTCTCCCACTTTGCCGGCAAGTGAAGGAATGTTGGCACCTGGAGGACGAAAGCAGTAGGTTCACGTCAGCTCTGATCTTCACTAGAGTTCAGGATACTGGAGCATGTATTAGTAGCCGTTCATTTAATTTACGAGAGATAATTTCAATTTGTCGCTATTTTGTACGATAAAATGCAGCACTCTGCACAAGTCTTAAACAAAGAAAATGATGTCTAAATGATCTTCACGATTTTATGATATGTCTGTCAAAATTTGTCAGCATATTCCTAAAGTCACCAATGTATTTGCCACAACCATCCAATACAACCATGTATTTTGATTCGACCACTAGCATAGCATGTTTGGCTAATGAATACCTCATTGACTCATTTAATTAAGTTAATTATTTAAGAGAGCTGGTGCTGAAATGTAACAGATATGTGGAATGGCTGAGGTGCCCCTTCTGTTCTTACAACTATCCAGCAATAGCTTCTTCTCTGTCCTCTGGCTTCTTGTTATTTTTTATTGTTACTGTTAATTTGCACAAGTTTTAATGACAGCCTTAAACCTTTTCTTTGACTGCCTTTCACAGTATTTTTTCATAGTACATAAACTCCCCAGGTTACGATCGTCTGTGTTACGATATTTCGACTTTATCGTGAGTAAATGTTTCTGCACTTCCAGTACATTATTCAACAAATTGTGTGAGATATTCAACACTTTATTATAAAATAGGCTTTGTGTAAATGATGTTGCCCATCTGCATGTAGGCTAATGTAAATGTTCTAAGCCTGTTTAAGGTAGGCTAGGCTATGATGTTTGTTAGGTTAGGTGTACTGTATTATAATGCATTTTAGCTGTGTGATATTTTCGCCTTACGATAGCTTTATTGGAACATAACCCCATCATAACCCAGGGAGTGTCTGTACTATAAATTTGTGCAATTTTGCTGCATTTACCTACAGACATACATGAAATGCAGGTGTTACCTACGGGTCCACAGATGAAGTCTCCACGGTTATTTAAATGGGATGTTTACTGCTATATAATTATAAATGTAAATGCAGCTCCTTAATGACATTTCTGTTGGTGTCTGTAGAACATCCAAACCCCAGACCTTTACCTTCCACTCGTCAGCGATGTCCAGGGATCCATAACGCATGCCGAGGTCTGGGCCAACAAAGTCCTGCAGGATGAGGAGCTTTCCACGGGCCTGCATCATAGTTGGCACCAGGCGGCTATGCCATAGCAGGTTCCAGTGGGCATAGCGGTGGATGTAGCTGACTACCGACCCGTAGATGTCATTAGTTTCGCTGCATTCCTCCTTGAGCCGCATCAGTACAGCCTCAGTAGGCCTCTCATGGAGAAACGCAGCCACGTCTTCAAGAACGTCACCAAAATGAGCCCGCTGGTACACCGCACCATGGTGGATGGTGAGATTGCCCTTCACGTGACGGACCCGCACGTCCAGGAAACGCACGCCAGCCCACAGCTGTAAGGCCAGGGGCCAGGACTGGCACCGAGTCAGGGCTCCCCCGTACCGCGCCATGGTGTTATGGCTGCCAGGGAGCGTGACCTCGGACAGAGGGCGGCTGTCAGGGACTGACGCCATCCATGCAGGGTGGAGAGACCCGGGAGCTGGTGTGTCATCAAAATCCCGCCGCTGGGTCACTGCCATGAAAGTCAGGCTCAGCACTCTTAGGCCAACCATGCAAAATAAGCAGCAAGACCGGGAATAAAGGCTATGAAGGACACTGCTCCATTTTCTTCATATAAAGTACCAATAACTACCACACATGGGAAGCAAGACCTGGTAATTTGAATTGAAAGTCTTACCCTACAGACACAAAAACGCTCTTGGCTAAATTCTCCATGCCTTCTCTGCTGTTTGTCGCTTTAATGTCTCTCAAAACCACTGGAGACAGAAAGCCAATGTAAATGCATAGCACATTTTATTACACTCTTTTGGGGCTGCATTTGTTCAAGATTCACAATTGGATACACTCAGTATTACCAAAGGCCTTTTGTTTTCACCGTAGCATTATAGGGATAATATGTGAGGAACAGGAATGGCATGTGTATGTGTGTACATTATTATTTACATGTATTTTAGTTATTGATATGTTTGCTTCAAGACTGTTTCTGGAAAAAATTGTTAGTTTAAAATGTTCATATGTCCACGTTTGCATTAATAAATCTATTTTTACATTACTTCTACTACTTCTACATTAATTTCCAAGACAATGCACGGAGCAGGTTTTAAGGAGTAAACAAAGTTAGGTAACATTACTTGAGTAATTAAAGAAAGAAATCAGTCTGTGAAAAATGAGATTAAACAGAGAAATTGTGAGATATATAAACAGCGTTGATCGTTAATGTTCTTACCTGACTGATGATGTCCACACTGTGGGGAAGTAGGGGCTGGGATTTTGGGGGCAGCTGATAATGTTGACGGGGGGGCAGTTCCTGTGGATGTCTGTGGGGCTCTGGCAGCTTTGCGCATGGGCAGTGTGGTTCCCGCTGTCACACCACCGTGCCAGACCTGCTCTTTCACACGCCGCGCTGCTATAAAGACCACAAAAACCTTTGCCTTTTCATTCTAACATTCTGTGACATGTGTTGTCGGGAATAATGAGGAAGTCCAACAATGTGCTGAGCTGTACCTATTGTGTACTTTTTAAATAATGGTTCAAAAAGCCAGTTGTGAATCTAACTTACCTTCCACTGAGACTTTGTTAATAATATTGTTATAAGACACAACACATGCAGGCATTTATACTCTATATACAATAATAATGACAATTTATTGATTCCTGTGGGGAAATTCTCTTTTCACCTATCCTGTCTTGCTCTCCATGACACACGTGTAGGTGAAGTAAAGCTTGGCAGTGGAGGGTAGGCACCGGCAGAGGTGCCCATGGAGCTGGGGGCTAAGGGCCTCATTTGGGCCCCCAAATATGAAAATCAATTTTATAAGAATTTGTGACTGAGTCAAAAAATGTAAAAGCCAAAAAGACTTGTATTTTGTTTGGGTATTTATGGTTAAGGTTAGGCCTGGTTAGGGGTTAAGGTTATCATTGATGGGGTTAGGGTTTTTCCAATAGAAATGAATGGATGGCATCCACAAAGATATGAATACAGGTCTGTATGTGTGTATGTGTGTGTGTGTGTATGTGTATTCTCACACTAGCCAAGAAAAAAACAGCATGGTGATACAAAATGGCCAGTAACTTGTTTGTTTGGTTACAGCCTCACCCAGAATACTTTGCAGAAATGCACAAAGGTTGGCCCTCATTTGGTCATAAGGCACAATTAACTGTTCAGGAATGTATCGACTAATTCCTCCAGTGCCCAGACTACATTACACTGCAGCTTTCTGACAAAAATTATTGTTATTCTATCCTATTCTATTCTATTCCAATTATATGTGTTGAAATTGTAACACTTATCTTTGTAGTCATAACATGATGGTTGTTAAAGTAATTCAGGATATATACAGCACACAATGGTTACCATGGAGATCTGCTAAATACTTGATAACCTAATCTGCCGCTATCTCTTGATTATGATACCTCTGTTAAATCTACTATGAGTAACTGTGGTAGAAAATCTATGCAGATACAATTGTAATTCCAATCAGTAACTACCAAATAAATTCATAATGACACTGTTAATTTAACTACAATGATTATAATGGTTAGTTGTTGCTTTGAAATAGTCATTATACTAAACATGTAAAGTAATAATGCGAGCTGGCTTAAGTAATGGGTTTTCACTTTAAAGGTAAGATGAAGAAAGTAACTGAAAACAGCCCATCGAGGGGGGGCTAGGGAACCATAAGAATAATGGGCTGAAAGAAAAGCAGCAAACAGAAGCACATGACACAGGGTTATATTAGGCTGTGGCTTGAGCAGAGTATAGGCACATTATGCAGAGCAGAGGGGGGAAACAAAAGTCCAGTGTTTCACCTCATACCTTTATACAATCAAATTTAAATTAATTAAATTAATTAAAATGGCATGTCCTTGCCTTTAGTTCTCTGTGAGGTGCTACAGAGTGTGATGTGCAAATTTTGTTTACATTGCATAGTTTTATTTTCACTAATGATGCATTTCAGGGAATTGCAACCAGGTGAATTATTTTGTGAGCAGCACTTTGTCTTAATTGGTAGCAGAGTTATCCTCCATCTCTTGGTATACATCACCCAGTTAAAAACACAAGGTTAAAATGGTGTTGAAAGCTGTTTATGCTTCCGAGATCCAGGGGAAAAAAGTTTTAAATTTTGATTTTATTTCACATAAATCAAGTGTTGGGATGGTAAAAAGCACATCCCCACACGCAATGTCGTCTTTAAGCAATATCTGTCCTCTTTAAGGACCATCAGGACAGGGCCATGTGTAGTATGACAGAGAGTATTATGTAAATAGTTACAGTATTTATTCATAGTGTGGGGCTAGATAACCATGCATTTCACTGCACATTGCACACTAAGTATAAATGTCCATCCATCCACCCATCGATTCTCTGCCACTACCTGGGGTCGGGTCATGGGGGCAGCAGTCCGAGCATGCATGCCCAGACCTCCCTTTCACCAACTTGTACTCCTTAAATGTTTATGTGGCAAATAAAAACTTTGAAATTTCTTAGAATGGCAATAAAGATTGTGATTATGGTTTTCCAGAGATAATGCAGGGAGGAGCACTGATGTTTGCAAGTGTCCTCAGATAGCCTATGAATTAATATGCCCCTGACTGCGAGTGTATGTATACAGTATGTGGAGGACTGCCATCCAGTCCAGCGCGTCCGCATGAACTGCCCAGGATAGGCGCGTCACCCCCATAGCTGGTTTATCATTAAGGAAACAACATTAAATATTGAATTTTTCAGTTGATAAGATTAGAAGCCCTAAATCAAAATGGCCCATTTTATAAATTTGGTCAGCAAGGTGGGGGTTCATCATATTGGTTTTGGTTCTGGTTTCCGAAGTTGGTTGGTTCAATACCGCAAATTCTGTAACATAATATTAAAGATCAGATTTCTTCTGTCATATTCCTTCATACATATTTATATTGGCTTAGGTTTATTTACGGATTTACGTGATTGAGATCTCAGTTAGTGGTCTTTCTTTTGTCTTCACGTGGTTTGTTGTTTGGTGTTGCCTGGTTGGAGTATGCAAATATTCACTAGCGGTAAAGCAAACTATCCTACTTTCTTTTTAGCAACTAACATTTCCGATATTTTCCGCAAAAAGAAACAAGCTATCCTCTCTCTGATACACCAATAATGCTGACCTCGGCCATGTGATAGAGACATAATCCAATGCTTACTTTTTTCCCAAGAAAATACAAATGCCATCTGGGGGAATTTACAAACAAAAGGTAAAAATTAAACCGATACATATCGATAACAGCGTAACGCGAGCGCCCACTTTAACATTGAAATACTACGGCACTAAACACATGTAGCCAATCAGATTTGTGCATTGCGTCACTTCCTGCTCTTGTGCCCCTATATGGTCGATGGGCGTGGCCAATCGGGAGCGAGTGGACGGTGAAATGGTTGCAGGTTGGGCCGACTCATAGGAAGTGAGATTACACTCTTCAAAATAGGTAAATTTCGAGTCCAATACTGGATCCTACTCCAACGTTTCATGCATTTGTCTACCTGGGTGAAGTTAACGTTTTTTGTACTTAAAAACTGGGTGTTTGCGCAGCTCTCCTGTGATATACGTAGGTACTAACCAAAGAATAACACGATCCCGAGCCACTTTGAATGAAATATTTATTCAGTTTGTATCTCTGTGTGGAATCACTAATTAAATAGCTAACTAATGCATTATTTGAAAACGGAACCAATGGTTAATGACTCTATTTTCATTTCCCGTGATTTAATTTATTTCTATAATCTGTACTGCGGGTCTGTCGTCGAGTGACGTACTTGGGGAAAAATCGATCAGCTCAGCTAATTTGCTTGAACCTAAGCATCGAGCCCGATTAAACAGAACCCAACAGACAATTAGAAATTAATAGCACCGTAACAAAGTCCTTGGTTCTAAGTTCTATAGTGGGATAATTTCTGCTTCCGCGGTAGTAATAAACTCGAAAATCCTGGATGAACTGTACATTTGTGCCAGTAGTACTTCCACCTACATGCAGTAGGCTAACAGTATTTCAGCTCGCAGGTGGTCCATTAGTCATGAATGCTGGTTTCTGGCGAATTTCCGCAGCATTTAAATATGTGTGTTTAATATCTGCTGAATAAATGCTACAAACGGATGTAAATCGGTATTTTTCATGTTTTTTTTTTGTGGGTCTGTTATGTATACAGGTTTTTTCTATTAGTGGAACCTGTTATGTAATGAGCAGATTCAATGCTAAGGATATTTTATGTTGTACGAAGAAATAAAGACACAAATTTGTCTCCCACGTGTTAAAGTGGTCACACTTTTAAATTTTAAAGCTGTGCAGGCCTTTGTTGTTTCCTTTTAAGATTAGATTGAGTCTTTCAGACTCAATTAGGGGCGTACTTAGAAATTATGGGCCCCTGACAAAATGTCACATTGGGCTTCCCATCTGATGTTATGTATTCAAGGGCCTCTGTCAAGTTTTGGACCCCTTGAATCTGCCAGGAATCCATGCCCATCCGACGCCCCTGTACTTAATACATACATACTAAATATACAAAGTAGCGCTGCACAGTGTGAGACGTTAATACCAACACTGCGTGTTATTTGCTTATGGAAGTTTTACAAAAATGTTCTGAGGGCGGAACTGAAAATGATTGGTTCAGAGAGATAACCAAACAGATTGCAGAGGTGGTGAGTCCAGCCAATCAGATGTCTTTGTCCTGCCTCCTAGTTTTTTTGGACCTACCTCCTCTACAGTCTGATTGGTTATCTCCATGAACCAATCATTTTTGTTCTGCCCTCAGAACATTTTTGCACAAGTAAAACTATGAGCAAGTCATTCAGATGCAATTATCACATCGCAAGGACCGGGATAGTCACCTAGGTTGAGGTTATCAATAAGTTACGGTAAAACATTTTTATTCGTTCACTTAGCAAGCTATTCAATTTTAATGCTTGTTCTTTTCAAGATTGTCTAGTATATGTTATAAAATCACTGTAAACTTTATCACCTGTGCTTTTACGTAAGCTCCTGGAGCCAATCAGAATCATTTGCATCTGTTTCAGGCTCACTTATAGATAGTGTGGAGCATTCCTGAAAAATTTAACAACATATATGAGGAGTAGAATAGTCACCAAAAAACATTCATCTATCACTGTTTGGAAATATTTTGTATTCCATAGGGACAATATTGAGTAAAAGCAAGTGATTTGTCAGCACTGCTTTGTCACAGCAACACCACCAGCTTATTTGACATTTATTTTATAAATATTGTAGTACTTATCGCAAAAATTAAAAATGTCACAATGTGCTGTTTTTCAAATATCATGCATTCCTAATATGAAGCATTTTATTTTTTTAATAAAACAGAATTGAAATAACCTTGTTTTCCTTTTAGGCACATAAGTCGAAAAACCAGCAGCCATGGCTGATGCAGAAAAAATTAAAATGACCGCAGCCAAAGTTCTAGGTTGTGTGGAAAAGGTGTCTTCATTTGCCTCCTCCATCGACCCCCTTTTCGGCATCGTCAGCACCCTGGTGGGTGTGGCACGCAAGGGCCTGGTGGGCGAGGAGGCCCACGCCCTGGAGAAGGACTTCCAAGCCGTCCACAGCAAACTGGAGAGCATCTCTGCCCAGAATCAGCAGGTGCTGCGCCAGATCCGCATCAATGAGGTCAACGAGATCTTCAGCAAATACGAAGAGTACATTAAACACCAGTACACAGCTTTCAATAATATGGTGGAGCGGGTTAAGAAAGACCCAGATCGCAGTCACCGCTACATGACTGACTTTGCGAATATCTATGAGAGGGACAAGAGCGAGTTGAGCCTGGACACCTACTACCGTGGCGTGATTGGTGCCCAGACGGTCTTCGGCCGACCCCTGCTGAAGGTGTACCAGGAGCACTGCAACTTTGACCGGCAGGTGATGGAGCTTCGCTGTTCTCACCTTGGCCACCTCTTCCACATCGGCCTCATTGCGCTCATGGGTTACACGGCCGTCACCGAAGACGACGAAGAGGAGGTCCGGGAGAAGTGGACCCAGCGTGTGGCAGAAATCCAAGCCAAAATGGAGGAGGCCTTGGCCCAGTGTAAAAGGGCATCATGAGGGTTATAGCAGACTGGTTCAGTGAGGGAACCCTGGTCATAATCTTAATATTGTTTTTAAATTGGAGATCTGAGCAAAAGCTCCCTTCAGATGGACCAAATTTAGGAAAAGGAAGCCAAAACTGTCACCCTACTGAGTCAGGTTAATTATAATGAGTGTATATATATATATAAATATATAATATTTAATACCTAGCACTTCTGCTTCACATTATTTTTGATGAATGAATTATGGAATAATTTTCAAACTGTGACAGACACCATTTTGTTTCCAGTAAATTGTGCTTAATTGCATCTTGACCACTTTACAACACGTTGGTGTAATTGCACTTTATTTTGCTAAAGTTTACTTTTATTACCATGATATTACTGGTTTGGCTGCCTTGAGCTAAAATATCATTTTCCAATAAATCATATGAAAACCTAACTTTAAGACTTGTCTGTTTCTTCCTCCATTATACCGTTTAATACAAAAGAATGCATATATGATGAGTACATAGTTGCTTTGCTTTGTCTTAGTTAACTCCTGTAGCACAACAAGTAGATCATTGCAATAATAATGCAAAGGGTTCAAATCCCAGGGTTCACCTGTAAATTTTAGCCCTTCTTTCTACTGTAAATCACTTTGGGTAAATGCATCAGATCAATGAGTAAATCTTTAGTTCAAATTCAAAACATGATGCTCATGTAATTTTCTCTCTGCAAAATATTTTCTTCAAAAATACAGTTCCAAGATGAACATATTTAATAAAATCAATTTTAATACGAAGTTTTTGAAACATTTTTAAAACTATTTTAAGATATCTATAAAGATTTCGTTGGAAGTCACTCATTGGGTATGGTTGTAGGTTTAAATCTCACCCATACAGCCTCCTGTTCTCCATGTAGCACCTTGCTATGGACTGACATGTTTGCAGTATAGCCTGCCTTGTGCATATCAGTGACTGCATTAAGCCCTCTGTGATCCTGTACTGCATATGTGGTTGGAAAAGGAATGTATGGTGAGATATTTTTGTAGTGCCATTAGAGTTTTTCTGCAATTTTCTTTTACATGACAGCAGCGTTTCTATCGTTCAGGAAGGTGGATGGCATCAGTGAAGCTGACCTCACATTTAATTAAGCTCTGGTTAAGGCTGTGACTGCATGGGCGACAATGGCCCCCTCCATGCTTTTGTGAAGGTCACCTCTGGGCTAGTCCTTCCACTGCATTTGGTGAGGTAACCCGCCGTGTATTGCAGAATATTAATGATAGGGAATGCACACAGAAATACATAAATATGTGTAACTTAACATGCTATGCTAATTCAAAAGAAATGGCAAATTAAATTTTAACCATCTCCTTGTTGAACGCAGGCAACATAAAACAAGTGCTTTATACACTTTTAATAAATCACATTTTTCCAATATTTTCTGGTTTTTGCTTAAGCTTTCAAAGGGATGTATTTCACTAGTAAAAATTCAAATGAGAATGCAAACTGGAATTTACATACAATCTTGGGGTTTGTGTAAATATACAGGCTTGATGGCCATATTCTTACATGAAACCAGATCTTTCTGTAAAACTGAGAATCTCAGGCTGCCTAATACTTTTGTCCAAATTAATGCTTCAGAAGTAATGGTTTCAAATGAACAGACAATGACAGGTATGGATCATGTGTGACAAATCTGACATTTCAGTACATGAAAAGGGGGAACTAAAGAACTGCGTGAGTACCCATTCATTTTATTCAGTTTCGTAAAAAAGTCAAAATATGTTAAATTACACTGGGAATGTCTTGCCCTATTGTACGCACTGCATACGGCAGTATTTTTGTCCTACCTGGGTACCTGTAGCGATTTTGCAACCGCTGAGGTACGTGGGAAATTGAGTTCTGAGAAGAGCTGCGTGAATATTGGGACGGCTCCGTTTTCCCGAGTAAAACTGTTCATTAAATATATAATTCTTCGCCACTGTTCATTTTGATGACCTATTAGAGTGAGGAAACATGTAATAACATTTGATATTTTTGCCTATTGATATTTTTGCCTATTATATAGTTTATAGTTTCCTTCTAATTGCCTATTGTTCTGCATAACCAGAGGACCACTGTATATCGGATGCATCCTGATAGCAGTACAGGGAGACATTATAGTCACTATAGCATTAAAATAATTGTAACTGCGACATATATAAATGTTAATGATTACAGAATTCCTGATGACAGTTGCCCAATTCTACCACGCGATGGCAGTAAAATACACATCAAACGCATTGGAAAGGCACCTATTTAGAAACACGACCTTCCAATTCTTGCATCCGTGTCTGTTCAGGGTCGCGGAGGGGAGTTGGAGTCTATCCCAGACAGCAGAGGGTGCGCTTGACACTCAAAATGAAACCTTTTGAATAATATTTTCCAAAACGAACTAAGGTTATACAAGTAATGTCTACTTAATGTAGCGTATATTATACTTCTGTACCCCACGGAAATTTAGGGAAATGAAACCGGGGGAACAGGTGGTTTAAATCGGTTATTTGTTAGCATGCTATGTCTACGTATCTTTTTCTCACGTGTTACGCGTTGAATAGTACATCATATGTATTATGCACCCTTTTTAGTCAGGGGAATGGCAGCAGGCCCCGTCAACCTCTTGTAATTTAGAGCTGATCGAGAGCGCTTTCAGAAAACACGGGGACCGCAAAAGGCATTGACAGCCGTTTACGGATTACAGTGCGAAAAATGATTTTAAATGGAAACGTTAGATTGTGGGCCATTATATTAACATTCTGTCCTGATAAACTAGAACTGTTGATAAACAGTCCTGATAAACTGTTGAAGGTTTTAAAGACTCTGAACGATTTTTAAAAAAAAAAAAGTACACCTGATTTTCTCTTGCTGACTGTTTTTTATTATTATTTATTTAATTTTTGCACCCACACGCCCCACTCGCGCTTGCTGATGGATGATAAGGGACGTCACGTTGGACATGACCCGTCTGTGCACCCCTTCCCATCCGACACGTTCAGGACCCCTACTCTTTTTCCGTTTCTTCGCACGAGCACGGGCCTGAAGCCCCGAATGATTTGTTTAAATGAGATGCTTTAATTTCCACGCCCTCAGTCTGAGAACCCTCGGACACACGCTCCGGGCTAAAAGATGTCTTAGAAGAGACGCAGAGAAGTTCCTAGGGACGCAAAAGCACAGCAGCGCTGCACCCCGATTGAACTATTAAAATTACCCTTTGTGGCAAAGATGTTACCCCCATAATTCAGTAAACCCATCAGAAAATGCAAAAACAAACGTAAGAAAAAAAACAAAAAGCATATAACGGTATAAAAACAAAGTGGGACTACAATGTATGTAGATAATTTGTCTAAATTTCAAGAAGCATTAAAAAACATACGTTTTACATTTCTTTTCATTTAGAATAGTCAGCACCTCTTCCAGCACCTGTATCATTCTTCATGAGAATGGCAAGACTATGTTTAAATTCTGTTATGTTTCACTTTTGTGCATGGGCTGCTTAATGTATTAGATTAAATGGACTGGCATAATACTGTCTGTCTATGCAAGGAAAGAACATCTGTCGATATTATTTAGTATTTAATGCATAGATATCAGAGTTAGCATGCTAGGGGGGGCAGGCAATCAGTTATATGTCCATCCAGTACTTCCCAATGACAGGCGATGCAGAAATGCTATTACTACTTCATCAGAGTCATCCATCGACCCGCTCCACAGACTAACCCAATAAAGAGCATTAAAACATTTGCTCAGTGACACACAATCGGATACATCATGACCTTCAAGCTGCTGTTTTTTTTGTCATCAGTTTGAAACACTTTTGTGGAGGCGCATCTTAAAGCAGATCCTAAAGCATGTCTTACCACTGTGCGTGGAGTTATTCTATTTAAAGATTCATGACATTGCTGTGTTATGAGAATACTGAATAATAAATAATCTAAGTAATAATTAATTAGGACAAATCACTTGTTGTCGTGGAACCAGAGCAGAAGAACCATTTTGTTTTCAAGCTATAATGACAGAAACCAAAATAAATACACATGCAGCCTTTCCATACGCTTCTAAAATTCCACCCGACTGGCTCCCATGTTCGCTGAAAGTTCCACCAGTCTAATTCAAGTATGTATACAGTAGCTGCAGCCTGGAGCCGAGTGTCGAGTGGGAGGGGCAATGTCAAGTGGGAGGGGCAATGATGAGTGGGAGGGGCAATGCGAAGTGGGAGGGGCAATGTCAAGTAGGATGGGTGTATAACGAGGGGTAGGAGGATTTTATAACGAGAGTTAGGGTTCAGGTTAGGGTTGGGGTCACAGTTAGGGTACCAGATTATAACAGTTATCTGCCCCTCCCACTCGACATTCAGCTCCTGGCTGCAGTGATATGCCTCTCGTCTTATTGGCGCTAGCTACATTTTAATAGCAGGGTTTTTAATCACCACAGCAACCAAAACAGGCCTCTTGCCAGGTCATGGTAATAGATTGGACAATCACCCTTTTGACCACCAGTGAACCACTTTATTTCACTGATGGATCATTTATTTAGAACCTGTTGAAATATAGTGTCTGTTTAATCTGTTTTCTGTCATTCACAATTACCATAGCTGCGGTGGAGTTTCATGTCATCCAGATAGAAACTCCCAACCATAGTATTGCGAGGGCAATAGGGTAAGCAATTTTGCTACCGGCTTCATAGGCTTGATTGACCTATAATGAAATACTAACTGAAACGTTTTAATGTATTGATTATTATACCTACCTTGTTCATTGTGCTGCCTGGGACAGAATCCAGATCCCCTGTGAGAGATTGGAAAGTAGCATTAGCATTTATATAAAATACTAGTGATTAACTAATATGTGAATGTTTTTTAATCAGTATAAATAGCTTTAAGTGATTTTACACAAGGTTTTTCTAGAAGAATATTCAGATGGTCTGATAGATACATCTGGAGTCAGAATAGAACCAAAACTCTTGTTACTAACGGAAAAATCATGTGAGCTGCTGTCTTCCTTTCTCTGCATTTGCATATATAATGTGAATTCAGAATGCTGGTGTTACCAGAATACATCTGTGTGTTTGAGTCCCCACCCCCTGTCTCACGCAGTGAAGGATGGAGACGATTCAGGGGAGGTGTGGCGTGTTCCACACCAACCCTAAGGGGCTGCGCATGTTTTTGGTACCGATGAGTCTAAGCAGTGCTGAGCTTAATTCATCCATACTTTCATCTCTGTCTGTCTTCTAGGACTGCTCCTTTTTTGCCGGCGAAAGAAGGTAAATCACACCCTTTTCTCATTCTTTTTGCGGATTATCAGCAAGTCCGTTGAACCTTTAAAAATCGGGGAGCAAAAAGAAAGACAAAAAGGGGACAGATTGCGTGCATGCGATGCTGGTAATGCGCATTTCTGCTATTCTGCTAAACCAGTACGAGCTGCCCATTGGGAGCTGCTGTTAATGTGGCGGAGTGGTTAAAAAAACACATGAGCTTGTGGTTTGGGAAAAGAGGTGAGATGTATCATTTGTAAGAGAAAAGAAATGGTTTATGAGTCATAAATTGTAAATTCTAAATCTGATTTTGCAGGTATTGACCAATACGGTATTTTGCAGTATTTGAACAGGTTTTTCGACATACAGGCAAACCGCAGCGATCAATCATTTGTTACTGTCGTGTCAGAAAGGCTGAGATGGCGCTGATCTGCAGACCCGCTGTCTAGCTGTCTTACAAGCTATGTACCAAGGACATGTTCCTCATGTAAACATACATGCTTTGTTAAATGAAACGGTTTGATATAGCAACCTGAATTTGTATAATCAATTATAATCTAGTTAATTATGAATCGGTGGTATCAATAAATAATTATGACATAATGGGCAGTTTTGTCAGTGGCGTAGAAAGGTGTGTTATTGATGAAGGGGACGTCTGTGGATCAGGCCTGTAGCCAGAAATACATTTTGTGGGGGGGGGGGGGTACAACAATGCCAGCGATTGGTGTGTAAATTTACTAGCTGGCTACATGCCTGGTCAGGAGGAAACAAATTTCGGGGTGAAAATGTGAAAATGTAAACCATGTTTTACACCATATTCCATGATGAGATTTCTCTGTACAGGTGCCACATTATATGAACAAATAATCTAAAGTATTGTTAAAGCATTATGGTAATGGATTTAGCGCTATTGTGTTTCATACTAGATGGGATGTACTTCAGATAGAGTACCTTTTCTTTTGCAGTTCACCTTGTTTGGATGTTCTGAGGGAAAGGGAAAAAAATGAACAACTTAGAAGAATGGCTTGTGGAGAACAAAAGCAAGATTGAAAAGGGGGTGGAGCTTGTCGGAGAGGGGTGCGAGGTGCTGGCGGCTACTGTGGGGAAACTCCACCCCCTCCTGGAAGCCGTCTTCCGGGCCGCCGCCCAGATAATCCACAGCCCGGGAAGCGCAGAGAGTCGCTACCTGACGGAGCAGTTCCGGCGGCTGGACCAGAAGCTAGGCGGCATCAGCCAGGAGGTAGACAGCATTACCCGGGAATTACAGCGGGTCTCCATAAACAAGCAGAACTTCGACTACGAGGCCCAGATGATCAGCCAGTATGAGAAGTTCCAGGACTTCGTCAATGCAACTGAGTTCCAGCAGAAGAAGATGGAGAAGTTCCTCCGCCATTTTGAGAACACTGGGGCTGACCTGAATCTGGATGCCATATATGGTGCAGTCACTGGAAGCTCTGGGGAGCCCCTGCTGGAGACAGTGCTGGCCATAGAGCAAAGAAGCCGCAGGGCTGTGGAGGCATTCTGCTCGGGGCTGAAGAAGCTTTTCATCATGGGCATCATCGCGGTTATGGGCCATGCCGCCCTAAATCAGGGCGAGGTGGGCGAGGAGCTGGTGAGCAAGTGGCAAGAGAGGATGGAGGAAGTGGAGAGGCGCATGAAGGCCGCTGTGGATGACTGTAAGGAGAATTTTGCTGTCCAGGCTAAGATGGATGTTGAGCACCACCTACTGGATAAGGAGGGTAGTGTCGACCGCAAATTAATGTAGTCCCTTCTAACCTTTCTAGGTAAGAAATATGACTGGGTGGCTTGGTCTCTCATTATTTTTAAGCACAGGGATCACCCTAGTAGTTGGCTGGGAAGGAATACCTTGGCATCAGTGGCAGCAGAAATTTCTTTGACATTGTGACCAAGGATAACATCAGGATGTTGGTCTCCTTCAGTGTGGAGCCTGTGCCCATCGACAAAAGCCAGATCCAGGAAGAGATCGAGGGGCAGCCGCTGAAGGGGAAAATGGCAGAAGTGGCTCAGTCGCTCAGTGACCGCCTACCCAACTGTGCTGTGTATGCAATTAGCAGAACCAAGTCAGCAGCTGAGTCCAACACCTTTCCGGATGACTGCTACTATTATGAAAGTCACAAAAAAGCTCACTTCTGCATCCACTCCAAGTAGCCCTTAACAACGGAATTCATTAGCTGATTACCAAGTGCAGTCACCTTTTAACAGGAGGGAAGATCCCTGCAAAGGTGAATATTTGTGAAGAATACTTAGCTCCATTATTTAAAAAAAAGCAAAATTAACGGCACTGAAAAGTTTAAAAGTTACTGAGAGAAACACGAAGTTCCACAATCCCAGAGACAGTTAATGCGTGAGATTGGTTCCCGAGACAGAGATGCTTGATGTATCTATGTCAAGATGTGTAGAACCCACAGTTCTCAGTTATACCTTTTCAAATACTTTCAATATTAAAGATATAGTATGCAGGTACAATATCAAATATTAAATAAGATTGATATTTATATATTATATGCTTTCATGTGATCCAAATCATTTTCAGTATTGTTCATATCCTTTTGGCTTAAGCGTCATCCAGCAATGTTCTGGCTAACTCGTGAATAACCAAATCTGCAAACGTCAAATTCACAAATCTGGGAGGTGACTGCACGAAGATATTCTTTAAATAAAATGGACACTAATTTAGACATTGTTTCTCATCATATATCTATATGCATTGTGTAGGCCCATTTGGACAGTGTTATACGTAGAGTTTATCAGCAAGGATTATGATGCAGAAGATGTCACCTGTATAACATGCAATTTACATTAATGTTTGGACTGACTAAGTAGAGAAAGCAGGCATCGGTCTTGTTCAGTTTTTGGATCATCCCCTGAAGTAACTATCAATGCATTATTGAGATAAATCTACACAGTGACACTGTACTGAATAAGCAGTTGGATGATGGATGGATGGATCAGCTATATAGACACATCCAAACCTGCCATTTGTCACCTGCAAAATATCTAATTCTATATTGCCATGGACGCCTTTCGCTTCATAAACCAAATTAAGCAATTTTATGCACAAATTATTGTTGTAAAGTGCTTTAAACTATGAAATCTGCTATTTGCCATTAATGATCACAAAGGTGCATTATAAAAGTCAATAGAGAACTGTTTGCTGTTAGGGCATTTTAATTGTAAATAATCATAGTGATGTTGCATCTGTCTGTGTGCGTTATGCCTTTATGTCTTTTCTCCAGGTTTAATTGTACATCTTCTTTCTTTTTCCCAATACGATGTAACTAGTTACCTCATTCTTTAGCTTTTTGTGTTGAATATTTGTGTTTCACAGTCATAGATGATTTTGCGATGATTTTAAGACACCCCCATTTCAAGAAGAAATTGTTTAAAAAACCTCCAGTATTTGTATCTCAGTAAAGTCTGATACATATAAATAGCTTGAGTCATCTTGGTTGCATGTGTCCAACCTACTACGGCAAAAAAAAGTTACTGACAAGCGTGATGTCATGCATGTAACATGCTAGGGTGGTGATGTGTTTAACATGTAACCATGAGTTCATTACGTCATTACAATAAATGTAAGGCTTGTAAGATGTTACAGATATCACACAGATCTTGCACGCTTGTATGACCACGCAAAACCCGAAAATAAGAAAAATGTGGACTGGTTGTGTTAATGTCTATACTCTGTATATATAGCTAACAACACGGAAGCAAAGCATCAAGAGCTGTAATGGGTAGCTGGAATCGGCCGGTTAATGTAACGGCGTATGTGCATCCTCTGGCATCAAATGAAAAGTAAGTATCTGTTTCCACTTTGTCCATTGATGTGTCTCTGCCCAAACACAATCGATTCTGATATCAAGCCTTTTAAGTGTTATATATCTCACACTGCCCACTTACAATCAACAACTGGCAAAGTCAGTCAGCTCTCACTCCTTGGACATTATGGATCTGTAATAGATATTGACGTGAGTTTCAGGCACTTTCCATCAATTTTCTTTGGTTTGCACTGTGTTTTTCTCTGCTTTTTCCATATTCTGGACAGAACACCTTTGTGTTCTGACCTGAATTGAACAATCCTGTCCTTTAGAATGAATTAATTAGACTAGGCCTGTATACATAGGGGCAGCAACTGTGTCTCGCACTCAACCAACCAGATTCCCAGCTTATATTCTGTATCTTTCGCTGCAATTTCCCTTCACTGAGAAGGCTTTTATTTAGTTACAGGCCTAGTTACATCATGTGAAATGTAATATCCTTCCATTGAGGTTCAGGTCTTTGACACATGACATCACATCTCCAGCAAATGAAAGGTCCTGATGGAATTTTCTATCTGTTTCAGCAACATGGCCCATTGACACGAGTCAATAAGATCTGCAAGTAGGTCTATAAGAATAACACCAAAGGCTAGAATGGTGCCATCAGCGTTGGTTAAGCAGTAATAACAATGAGGTATTTTATAATGTATAGAACA
This sequence comes from Hyperopisus bebe, assembly GCA_026777045.1. NCBI lineage: Eukaryota > Metazoa > Chordata > Actinopteri > Osteoglossiformes > Mormyridae > Hyperopisus > Hyperopisus bebe. The sequence continues at coordinate 11,566,377 of JAODJW010000046.1, forward strand.
AGAGAGATTTCAGCCTATTTCCAAGGTGTGGTGATATCTAAAATCTTCCGCAAACCACTTGTAGCAGGGTTGCCAACTTAGGTCAGCTGACTGGAGTGACATCTTCAGTTCGAGATAAGTCTGCACACACATGCCCACGCATTTACATGTATGTGACAGTTTTATTACCTTGTAAATAGTCTGTAGGGTTTGCAAACTGCCCCAACGCTTTTGATGTAACCAAGTTTAGGTTTGTAATGGAATGGTATAGATTTCCTGTAAGATTGCTTGTATGACAGTTGGCAACCCTGGTGCAGGTGTACTGTGGCCAGATAATGGGACTCCACTAATATCAAATGAGTTACCTCATATCAGGATCATTACCTTCATAACTACATACACAATGGTACAATGGTATCATCAGGTCAAAAAAACAGAAGTCTGGAAGAAGTAGGGCCACTAGATGGAGGAGATTTAGCCAGAATTTCAAAAGCCTTGGACCAGGTCCTGTACAGTAATTATAATTGCCTGTTCTACTGATGTCTGGCAGTTATTTATTTTTTTAACACCGAGAATCCCGTCCGTCATCATCTTCACTTTTTACTTCATATATTTATTGATTATGACCTATTATTCTCACGGTGGCACCAACAAATGTGCTTGTGTCTAATAGCGATATGGCCACGTTCTGTAACACAGCTGATTTATTTGCCAGGAGGGAGGTGAAAGCGATCAGGCCGCCCCCACAGCTAGATCTGCGTTTCTTGGGTGTGCCGAGTCTTTTAAATCGCTGTCTATCTTATTAAAATATATATATATCAGGAACTGGTGGTAACCGGCAATAAGCGAAAACGTTTGTAATTACATCGCTGGGAAAGGTAAGTTCGTCGACTGTTGTAAAATATGTAACTTATTTTTATCTTTAAAGGTACCAAAAGGTAAAGAAAACGATCACGCCTTAAAACAGCATTAGCCCACTTCCTGGATACGTTTTTTTTTTTTGGGATTGTTAAGTTTTATTTCATCTTAGACGATCAAATTCAAAATAAACAAGCAAAAACTCAAACTCAATAAATATCATGAAACAAGAGAAAACAACACTTGCTGTTGACATTAAGGACTTAGGCGTGGGCGTTGGTTTCGTTCGGACGGCTGGGACATTGGCTCACCAGCCACACCTGGTAACCCCAGCCTCACGCCCATAGCCTGGGCAGGCTCCGGACCCGTGGCCAGTAGGGACACAGATCTAATAATACTGTGGGAGTACCGTGTGTGTTTAGGGGGTCCGGGGCTCATTTGGTTCTTAAATTTGGACAGCAACTTTCTTGGATATATGAATACGGTTTGATACAAGTTAGATTTTACACATGCATTAAAACATCGACTGCATCGAGGAAAGTTGTGTTTAAAGTATCAACTGTATTAACGACTCAATGTAGCAGATTTATAAATACATTAATTAAACTTCCTATTAAACACCGGTGAACGTATATGCTACACAAGACCATTCAGATTTACCAGCGTAGGCCTACAATAATTTTGAAATGAAACGAATATTAATTATATATTTTTAAAAAACGTTCAGGATATATTGTAAGAGCTAATGCTTTAATGCTTTCGGTTTAACATTTGCGATAGGTTAACACAATGCAATGTGCTTTTATTTTTTATCAGTAAATAGAATATCTAAAGAAAATATGCAGCCTATATTTAACAATTGAAGCAGGCCTACTTAACACAATGCTGAAAATGTGGTTTGCGCCGGAATATATTGCATCTGTTTATTCGCCCAAACCGTCACTATGGTGACCGAAGTTTTAAAAATTCGTACCGAGATGCATAAAAATCGATGTTTTCAAAAGTGTAATTACAGTCTTTTGATCATGGTTTATACAGCTCAGTAGGGATCGTCAGCGTTTCCATGGCAAAATGTTTGGTTCCTGAAAAAAGAAACAATGTAGGCTACGTTAGTAAATACCACATGTTTAAATTCACCGCGGTGTTGATCCCGCGGCTCAGTATTTAGCCCGGAAATAGAACAGTATCCAGTATTACAGGATTGAAATACATACCGTCCACCACCCCCACGCCCATGATAGTCAGTCTTTAATGGACAACTGAAAACAACCAGTATTGATTTAGTGGCGTGCATGTTTGTTGTCTGAATTGAAAATGAAAAGTGAATGTACTAAAGCATATCTCCTTACCCATTGATGTTCTTTACACAAACTGGCCCAATTAAAATTATATACATGAAAACTTTTTCCAGTTTAAAAAATACATAAAACATGCATCCATCTGTCACCCAAATTCAGTACAGGCAGGACCAAAACGATTATGCTGGAAGCCTTGTAAAACAAGTACCATTTCTGATCAATACTAAGCACTAAAATTTTGTTTACAGAGAGAAGCTTCTTTGTTCCAAATCAACACCATTTCCAAAATGGCTGAGCCACTGCCAGGAATGTTAGACAAGAAAGATGTGGTGGAAACTGTAATGGAGGTGTTTGAGAAGGGTGCTGAAGCTGTGGACAGCTCTGCAGAGGACTCCTTCTCTGTGTTCTCCATTTCGCTGCCTCTCGTACAGTTAGCTCTGGACAAAACAGAGAGCAAAGAGGCAGAGTACATGAAGGAACAGTTCCAGAAGGTTTGGGAACGCCTGGAAGTGATGTCAGAGGAGGCGGAGCGCATCAACCAGCAGATCAAAAAGAGTGACGTGGACGTGGCCTATTTCCAAGTAGAAGAGAACCTCAACAATGTGTTCCGTAAGTACATGGACATCCTCAACGCCAAGCCCAAGTTCCGCGAGGTCAAGAAGAAGCTCTTCCTGAAACATTTTGAGAAGACTGGAGGTGACCTGAATCTGGATGCCATATATGGTGCAGTCACTGGAAGCTCTGGGGAGCCCCTGCTGGAGACAGTGCTGGCCATAGAGCAAAGAAGCCGCAGGGCTGTGGAGGCATTCTGCTCGGGGCTGAAGAAGCTTTTCATCATGGGCATCATCGCGGTTATGGGCCATGCCGCCCTAAATCAGGGCGAGGTGGGCGAGGAGCTGGTGAGCAAGTGGCAAGAGAGGATGGAGGAAGTGGAGAGGCGCATGAAGGCCGCTGTGGATGACTGTAAGGAGAATTTTGCTGTCCAGGCTAAGATGGATGTTGAGCACCACCTACTGGATAAGGAGGGTAGTGTCGACCGCAAATTAATGTAGTCCCTTCTAACCTTTCTAGGTAAGAAATATGACTGGGTGGCTTGGTCTCTCATTATTTTTAAGCACAGGGATCACCCTAGTAGTTGGCTGGGAAGGAATACCTTGGCATCAGTGGCAGCAGAAATTTCTTTGACATTGTGACCAAGGATAACATCAGGATGTTGGTCTCCTTCAGTGTGGAGCCTGTGCCCATCGACAAAAGCCAGATCCAGGAAGAGATCGAGGGGCAGCCGCTGAAGGGGAAAATGGCAGAAGTGGCTCAGTCGCTCAGTGACCGCCTACCCAACTGTGCTGTGTATGCAATTAGCAGAACCAAGTCAGCAGCTGAGTCCAACACCTTTCCTGATGACTGCTACTATTATGAAAGTCACAAATAAACACACTTCTGCATCCACTCTAAGTAGCCCTTAATAAAGAACTATCCCATTACCTCACTTTAAAGTTAAGTTTTTCTTGCAAAAAAATTGACATTATTTTTGACTTTGTTTGTCATTGTATATATTTGGTCAATGATATGGTGGATGATGGATGGATGGATGGATGATGCTAATGTATTGAGACATACACACCACAGATGTCTGCTATCTGACATCTCAGAAATGTTTAATTCATTATAGCTTTTGACACCTGTTGCTGAGGAGAGGTCTCTCTGAGAGGGGGGGTTCTCTAAAAGCGGTTTTGAATTTTGTGTGATCTGTTGTGTCAAAGGGGATAATTCATCAGTGGAGGTGGTGGTGG
>JAODJW010000046.1:11589346-11620230 GCA_026777045.1 Hyperopisus bebe
CTCTCTTTTTCTCCGGAAGCAGAGGCTGGGTGGGGGGCAGCAGGTGAGGCCTTTCCTCTCTGTCCTTTCAGGGTTGGGCAGCTGTCTCCACGGCAAATGCCAGCTCCACCCCCCGCATCAAGCAAAGCCTCTTACAATAAGATTCTGATTTGCCGGTTTATTCTCACGATGACCAATTGAATTATTTCTTTTTTTTTTTTGTTAAATCATCACATACATTTGGGTGGTTAGAGGGGAGGCAGAACCCTTGAAAGTCCTAAGTGTTCATTTGCAGGGTGGGTGGGCTTCTTCCACAGGATGTCTTGCTTAATTCCCTCGCCCCATTTCACCTATTTAATCTCTTAAATCCATGCCTACCAAACCTCACACTATTTATTGCAGATGTTTTAGAAGCTTCCCTTCTGCATCCTGAGTAAACATTTCTCACTGATATATGCCTGACAGCCTGTCATTCCTAATCCAATGTGGACGAAGCATTTGGAATCTCACAGGAGATCCCATACAGGCCTCTGCTCTGCTCTTCTTTCTCCCCAAACCCTGCCTTCATCCTTAGGGAATGAAACGACCGAAGGCATTTAGTGGGACTCGCAGACAATTTACTCATGGGATGAGTGTCAGGTGGCAAAGGGGAATCCTGATTTAGGGAGTGTGGGGTTCTGTGACAAATAAAAAAAATCAGTTTTAAAGCTGAAATCTGTTGATTGATGATGAATTTCTTTCATTTTAACCTGATCACTATGTATTATTTGAGGTGCTGTACTGCCTAGAGGTTACCTGTTGTCTATCTCATTTTAACATTTTAAGACGACAAAATGGCTTTACATTTTGTATGGTGGCGCCATACCTTAAATTCTAGGTTGCTCTTGAAATACCAGCTTTGTAGTTGTGGTAACCTTGGTGACAGCTTAAATCTAGGCTTCTTCTGTTACAAGTTCCGATCCATCATCCAATTGAACATGTTGAAACTAACATTTAAAAGTACTGTACTAAAATAAATAAGGTTGGTCAATATGTCCTCTATGTTGACTGTTGCCCCTCTATTTTCGTTACCTAGCTCTTTTTTTTCTCTGGTGGATGTGGGTTTGACGCAGGACTAGCAAACCGAAAGTATATTGCTTTCAATTCCTACTTGATTTTTATCTCTTAATTTGCAAAGTTGCTAATCATATTGGGGAAAAGAAATCTTTAGTGATTGTTTTGCCAGTTTGAGTATGTGCCTCATTATGGTACACTGAATCTTTTCTAAATTAAATATATCTATATATATTGAAATCCTGTTACATGTGGACATTGTTACAATTAAACCCACATGTTCTATCTTATTGTACAGTGTTTCAGGCGTCAAGCTTCTATTACGATCCGAGGTCGGTTTAGTGAATCTTGTGTTTATGTGTCTGTGGAGTAAAAACCTCATCGGCAATTCTGTTCACAATATTTACCGTAGCGCTCAATGTTGCAGACAAGTGTACTCCGACGAGAGTTCGCAGTTTTAATACACGTGGATTTTCTCTCTTATCTGCCCATTGATCACATAAAGTTGATTGGAAAATCAGTAGAGATAGAATCATGTGGGTTAAATGCCATACATGAGGGGGTTGAGACGGCAGTTTGCAGTCAGCACTTTGTTTTCCGGTTTGCATCAAGTAAAAATCGCGTAATAAAGTAGTGCATTTTTCCAAGACAGCGAGGCGCTGCAGTGCTCGGCGACTCCAGTAGGTTCTTTTTGTTTTGCTGGAAGTTGAAATCTTGTGTAGTATAACATGTACAATAATTCAGTCCTACGACTGCATATTGTTGTCCAGGCTCATCGAGTTTAAAAATACCCTCTGTTTCAGTTTTCTCATTTATTTGCTGCTTTACTGTGTAGTTGCCGTCAACACATGCGCAACACATTGGCTTGGTGCAAATGTCTTTCCTTGCTTTTCTTACGTATTCGATTATTGTGAATTATACATTTCATGCATATTACGACATTTGGTTTGCAATTCTCAACGTATGCTTTCAGGTTTTTTTTAATACTCACAAAACCTCGATTCTACGTTGCAGCTCGTTAGCATTGGTTGTGTAGTTAAATACATTAACCGTAAATACTGCACCGTAGTTTGCATATTGCGAGAGGTTCTTGAACTGACCTGCATAATGTATTACTCGATTTTAACACAAGTAGGTATAGCACGATATCCTGCTTCCTACTCGCGTTTCTTGCTATTCCTGCTTTGGATAAAAGACCCAAGGAAAAACTGGCAGCCGGTCTCCGACTCGCTACGATGGCTTAAAAAGCAATGATTGACACGCGCATGCAGTGTTATCACACGAGGAAATTCGTTTGGTAGAAGTTACAGTACTGTCTCGTTACGATCCAGTAAGCATATTAATGCATCAGTTTTAACACTGTGCAATTTTGAATTAAAATAAGAACAACAGAAGAACCTTTTTGTAAACTCAAAATGAAACACCACCTAAAAGTAAATAATGATTGTGAAGGGGAACTTTAACTCAGGGTTGCTAATCGAATAATATGAAGCTGTATTTGTAAGAGAATATTTACCCCAGGACAGAGAAATACTATTAACTTCATTTTCATGTTCTAGAAATGTTATTCGAACCAGTCACGGCTCGTCCTATGAGTAATACGTACTAAGAGTGAGACGACGGCATCAAGAAGCAAAGAGCTAGGCAATGGTTCCTTTTAATGTAATACATAATCAACGATTCAAGGGAACTGTCTGACAAAATGGACAGAATAAGTCACACTAGGCGGTGACTGGGGGGGGGGGGGAGTCTTGTTTCCCAAATATGGACGTGATTGGTTGCCTGGAGTCACAGCTACAAGGGCCAGATTAGTTGCTGGAGGAGGCGGTGCTTATCTACATTGACTGGACCTGTGTGGTGGTTTTACCTGTTCCACCTGCCCTTGCTTTCGCGAGCCGCCCAGCCCCTCCCACCCCCTTTCCACTCCAAGCTAGTCTGCTGCACGATCAAACGGCAGGTTCCTTGTACAAACAAGCTGACTTTCTACCAAGTAAGGGGAAGGGCATACAGGACTAGCCTTGTCCCTGTTCTCACACACACAGGTCCCTCCTGGTGATTAGAGGTTCGTAAAGGGGACCTTTTCCTCTTTTCTGTCGAATGCTGGGATCTAGTCAGAAGGTGGTTGGTGCCTGGAAGAACGACAGACACTGAATGGACTGAGAATGGGGTCAGATGAGCCATATAATTTTGTCTTCAAAGGTGAGTTGTCATTTTTATAACATAAAGAACATTTAACCCAGGTGTTACGTTGAAGTATCTGAGCATTGATATTCCTGCACAGTAGCTGTGGATATGAATGAGGGCTGACAGAAGCCCTAGACCTTCTGCTTATCTGGATCTTCTGCTGAAGGCTGAAGAAGGGCATTAAATATCGTGTCTACGGAGACACATAGTTGTTGGCTTCATAGTTATTCAACGGACGGCATTTCTGTTTTTCCCCAAGATTTCATGGCTTACCTGTTGAATCAGGAAGTCACAGACATGTGATATCACCTGATAAACAGCTGCTATATTGACATAAATGGTCCCCATGGAGAGAGGCTAATATGCACCCGTTGTGTTTTAGGCAGCTGAAATAGATTGTCACCATAATAGTTTGCCACTATAATGAACATATATTACCTTGTACATTCTTTCTTTTGTTATTTATCCAGCATTTGGCACACAAGGACTGCAAATACACATTTTTATGGCCTAACTAGTATACTTGTCAAAAATTTGTTAAAGGTCCTACTGAAGTTTTAGAAATCTTCAAGACAAATACAGGCCTTGTTTGTGTGTGGGCAGGTATACATTACATTATGAGGAGTAAATGTCTCCACAATGTGATAAAAACCTGTTATGTTTACGTTTTGGGGACCCCTTTTCAATCCCCACAAGGGGAAACTCGATGTTATAAAAATCTGTCACTGCAATCAAAAAACTAAAAATGCCAAAACTCTTGTATTTTGTTTGGTTACTTATGGGTATGATTAGGGCTGGGTAGGGGTTAAGGTTGTCATTGTTGGGGTTAGGGTTTTGCCCATAGAAATGAATGGGTAGTCTCCAGAAAGATATGAATACAAATGTGCGTGTGTAAAATGATGAAAAAGTGACAGTCACAGAACTTGGAAAGCCTCAATCATGGAGACCCATTGTTTTCAGAGGCGTCTGCCCTGGGGTGCATTTCCCCGAAAAATTAATGCTCCTTTTGAACTGACGTCACTCATTGTAGCTGAATTACTTAACAAGGTTATTAGTGGTGACAAGAAATCTACAAACATTTATTCCATCTAAAGGATGTGTCTGCTGTTGAAATGAATTCTTCTGATACATAAACATTACCTGAATGAAAACTACACACGTGTACAAACAAGACACGCAGTCTGTTTTTTTTAAATGTATTTATTTTATATTCCCTCCAGGTAGAGCAAGGTTCCAGGATTAATGGGATGAAAGAGATTAGTAATACAATTTGTCGTAAAAGAAGTCGACAAAGTGGGCCTTTAAGCACGCCTGCTTGTTAACACAATCTGCTTGCTTATCTTAGCACCGATTCATGTAACTGAATCCATGCTACTTGCATGGAGACGGAGTCATGAGGTTCCGTTACTCTGCGGTTAAGTGTTAGAACAGCTAAGATGTGTGATCTAAGTGAAATGAAACATGCCAGACGTAGTAGTTCCAGAATCTTAGAAACCACTAGCTGGGATTTCTTCCCCACACTACAGTGTATAGAGTTTACAGAGAAATGGTGCGATGAAACCCTTTCTAATTGACGAGGTCAGCTAACAGGAAGACTACAAGTGTAAAAATAACAGCCCAGTCCAGCAGTTAAATGCAGGAGGGCATCTGTGAACATATCCTGAATTGAATTGAATTGAACAGAACAGAAAACTCTACAATGTTTGAGGTGGTTCTGGAGACCAAAGCAGGGGTTCTACCCGGAATTACATAGGGGCCCTAATAAAGTGGCCAAGGTTGAGTATATAATGGCTTACTGAGATATTAGGCCATTTTTGTATTGTCTTTTCCTACCACTGCATAGCCACACCTCCATTATCACTCTCAACCCACCATTACAACATCCTCAAATAGTCTCTCACAGTGATAAAAATTTTCCTTACAAATGGTGCCTGTGAAATCTAACTGACCCACTGTACAGATTCTTTTTTAAAAAAAAGCCTCCATCAATAGGCATTAGTGTGCATGAGTGAAACCAGGAATCCTTGAGACGTTTTACACGACATTTTTGAGGCCAGTCTGCAAGCAGAACGTAAGGGAGCGGCAATCAATGCCATAGATACAATGCGGCATTTTGTCCTTCACAAAGAGCCAGAGTTCTGCTAGGTTTGGTGTGATGGATCCCAGCATGATGTGGGTATAAAAAAATCATAGGGGAAGAAAAAAGGCCCAGCAGTTTGATTAGGGAGCCCTATCAAACAGGGAAATGAAGTAAAACATAGATAATCATCTCAGCATTTGATTCCCTGGTGTCAGGTATGTTTACCTTAGCAGCAGATAGCATTACATGCAGGATTATGGCCTTTTAAGCTGAAAATTGCCAGTTAAGGCCCCAGAAGACACCTGCTGTAGATAATAATATCAAATAATATCAACTGGTTTTCAAACCAGTTAAAACTAGTTTTGAGCTAAGTATTGAAATTATGGCTGAAATGGTTCTGAAAAGTTAGCCAGTTGCTTAATTACATGTCTTGTGGAAATCAGCAAATTTATTGCACAAGCTGTGGTACAGCACAAGTGCAGGCAGAAGTTTAACGTCTTCCCCTTAGCCGATTAAATCTAAAGCAGAAGTTCAGAGAATAATTACCAGAAACTGAATGGGAGAACAAATAAGTGACTGTAGTATCCCACTTTAACTGGATTTTGGAGTGTGCTTAATGTATATAAGCTGAACTCACAATGATATCAGAAAACCTGAGTGGAATGGACACTAAGACAAATGGATTTATTATCTTCAGTTTTAATTTAAGTGCAGTTTAAGTTCATTTGTAGGAAACAGAAGTTGTTTATGAATAAAAGGTAAACTCTGGATGACTGTCAGCTGGGAACTTAACTGGCTGCAGGCTCTGTCAGTAATTATTCAGCTGGTCTGATGCATTTCTCTTGATTCTAAGTGTAGCCAGTGTTCATATAGCCATTTATTTTAAGCGCTTACTTCACTGCAGCTCATTTCCGTACCTGGTATGTAACAGCATTGAAAAATAGCTTTGAGGAAACACGAAAACTCTGTTTCACATGAAATGAAAAAAGCCTCGCATTTTATTTGGAAATGGAGCAATAGCTTATGCCTCCGGGTCACTGATAATTCACTTGATTACTGGGAGATACACCCCCCCCCCCCCCCTCCAAACCCCACTATGTTTCAGGTATGTTTAAGTGCTTGTTGAGTCTCTAGAACTGCAGTCAGGTGGAAATAAAAAAAAAGGACACAAGGCTGCTTAGTGATTTAGGAGTGTCTGTGATGTCATGTTCCTGTCCTGAATGCCTGATGAATGCAGTGGAGTCGAGCTTAGGAAGGGTGAGGCTGGGCAGAATAAGCCAGATAGGGAAGGGCCTCTCTGTGATTGTGAAACAGCCCTGGGAATGGAATTGCTAGGCCTGACTGGTCTCCATTGACTGAGCCAGGTGTGTCGCCTCTGACTTGCAGTGAATTGTGGGCAGGTTGAGTTTTTGGGGCTTATTGGTTTGCCTTTCTGACGTACAGTGAATTAAGCACGCTGTTTCGAGGCCACTCCGACTGCACCGGCTCGCATTTTGGATTTGTAGCCAAGAAAGTTGCAAACTACCCCAAAAAACATTCTGCCTGTAGGAAACAGAGTACAGCCATGAACTTCATTTTAGATAACGTTTCATGTTTGCGTGTATTGTGATTTGGTCTGGTAAAATAGGGATAATCTAAAATGAAGAAAAAAATGTAAAGGTCAAGCAGAACATAGGTGGAGCACAGCCTGCTATGCTTATCTTGTTTTCAGATGTTTTCATTTGACTGTAATTTGCATGAACCATCCTGCCTCTCAGATTATCCATTGTCATACGGCATGTCTTTTATTACAGATATTTATTTGTCGGAGACGTGTAGTTGAGCCACACAGGGCGTAGCTGAGTCTGTGTTTGACACACTTTAAGTATTAACACTTAGTTATCCTGCTCTCAGTAGATTTTGGCTGTTGCTTCATTCCACCTTTCTCAATTTGCAGCTTACCCTCTGTTTCCCAATACCATGAGACCATACTGAAATTTTTCTTAAACATCACCATGTTGCAACTGCATTTTGCGAAGTGTGCCAGCCTGGAGCATTAAAAATGAAGGCAGCTTTTTTTTTTTACCCTGTGTCTTTCTGTTCCTTCCAGTGGTTCTGATTGGAGAATCAGGAGTGGGCAAGAGCAACCTGCTGTCACGATTTACCAAGAATGAATTCAACCATGACAGTCGCACCACCATCGGGGTGGAGTTCAGCACGCGCACAGTGCAGCTGGACTCTATCACCATCAAGGCTCAGATCTGGGACACGGCCGGCTTGGAGCGTTACAGGGCCATAACCTCCGCGTGGGTCCCCTGCACCCCCCCCCCCACCCCCTCCCACATGGTTTCCCATAATGCTTTTCCAGTGTTGCAGGTTTAATAAAACACACTGTAGAAAAATCACGAATTATCACAAAATTTCTGGGTGTTCGGAAATTCTGAACGACTTTTGACACTTTGAAACATGGGTATGAAGAAATGGTTCTACTTTTTAAATTAAATTTTGCCATTTTACGTGAAAAATGTTTCGTTTTCTGTTTTAAATGTAAACATCTGACATACATTGCTATGATTTCTGAATGTTAATTTTATTATTTAGGGTGACGGTACTGAATCAGGCTATCACAAGAACACTAAAATTAACCCCCCGCCCCACCCACACACACACACACACACACACACACACACAGTAATGGAGAATCTGTGGACTACCTTCCTCTCCTCCACAGGTACTACAGAGGGGCAGTGGGGGCTCTACTGGTGTACGATATCTCCAAGCACCTGACATACGAGAGTGTGGAGCGCTGGCTGAAGGAACTCTTCGACCACGCTGACCCCCACATCGTGGTCATGCTGGTGGGAAACAAGACTGATCTGGAGTCAGTGAGGACGGTCCCCACTGAGGAGGCCAAGGATTTTGCAGGTGTCTGACTCGGATGTTCTTAGCGTCAGGTTTTGCCTAGACCTGTATATCTCTGCCACGTAAGCGTTGTCAGAGGTTTTCCGTTCCACTGGGAGCTCCACCAAGCTGAACAGCAGGTGAACTGCATCACAAACCAAATCTAGTTGTACCGCACTGGTATGGGGCAGCTCATGATAATGAACAGCCCAGTTGGGCAGTTTTCCAGTTAGGGTTCATAATTATCAGAGGTGGACATTTCATGTCCAGAAAGTAAAAATCCAAACCAGGATTTTGTTTCAACCAACCAGTTGAGTACAATGTGATTGTGACTCTTTATAGTCAACTGGTTGGTTGAAACAAAATCCTGGATTGGATTTTTACTTTCTGGACCTGAAATGTCCGCCTCTGATAATTATAATGGAATTGAATATTGTAAATATGAGGACTTCAGTCAGGCTTTCAGGTTTGGATATCTGATGAGTTTAAATATTTTGTTAAATTAACCTAAGGATTATGTCTGACCTTCACTGCTAAAAAGCTTATTTTACACCTCCAATATTCTTTTTTTTATTGCCCATTTTAGCATGAATGTCCGGTTTGTTTTGATGGAAACTAGTTGGGGACAAGTATATGTTTTTTGCATTGTGTTCTTGGAACTCTACTGAGAGTAAAGTACGTACCTCCCTTTCAAGATTATACTTGGCCCATTTACTTTCCATAATTAATCAATTACATTCAGTTTCATAAATCAGTTTTTCCCAGTCAGGTCCTCTGGGAAAAATGTGAACTGTCTGGCATGAAACTGAGAGGGAGCAAAAACTTGGACCATCTTGGGGTCCTCGAGGAACGGACTGGGAAACACTGTCATAAATCAATTAAACTGAATAGAGAAGTGGAGAATACTTCACAAATCTGCTTTCCCTCTAAATGCCTGGCATCTGCTGTGTGGATGCTTTGGCGAGCTTATTAAATCAAGAGCCAATTGTGAACAGGCACCCAGCAATGTTTGTCTCTCTCCAAATTCAGAAAAGAAGGGGTTATTGTTCATGGAGACATCAGCTTTGGAATCGACAAACGTTGAATCTGCTTTCATTGATGTACTTAAAGGTAATTTCCTCTCCTACATTTAACCGCCATTTTTTATAGGAAATTTGACTGTTTGCGCTGATTTTTTATCTTGCACAAAACTGAAATCCTGTGAATATGTATAAATACTGTTTAATCATGTCTTAGTGTAATGCGTCTCTATAGAACCATAGTGGTTAAATAGCAAACCGTCATTATCTTTTAGGCAAATGTTAATTAATGGCTGCAGAATGCTAGGTAGACGTATAAATATAATATATATTTAAATTTGACCCTTAAGTAACCCACTGTAACAGCTTGTACATGCATGATGTGTAGAATTGTAGTTTCTGAAGTCTTGAATTAGGTTTGAGATGCACTCCAAGGTTCCACAGTTCAAACACACCTAATTGTTTTCAGACAAAAAACAAACTGATAGTAGTTGTCATAGAAACAAGGAAACCCCCCGCCCCTGAGAGGTTACAATGAACCCATTATAGCGCAGTATCTAAAAAGTAAGGATATTGTGAACAGCTACTGAAGGGTGGAGAATAGTGAATGTTGCCAGCTGGTTTCGATTTATTTACTGTTCTTGAAGGCATCTGTGGTTCCTTTTTTTCTCTGCGTAAGAAGCATGTTGTGATATTACATGAGCCGGTTTGTTTTTGAAGCAAGTCTAGTCTGGGCTGATGGGCTCTCAAAATGGCCATTTCACTGTTTCCCACAGCGATCCACAAGAAGGTGGCTAGTAAAGAAGTGACTCGTGGGTCCATCAGCGCCGTGACTCTGTCCAACCCAAACGCCATGAGCGGAGAGCAGGAAGAGAAGAAACCCTGCTGTAAAAACCTCTGACAATGCAGCATGGCTGACCACACCCATAAGAAGAACGTCTTTTCTTCCCAACACCCTTGGATACTGGTGTCTCATTCATAAGGTTTTCTTGCACCTGATGTCATACAGAGTCCAAAAATGGTCAATGGTCACGTTGTTTCAACGTAAAATCAGTCGAATATTGTAAGTGATAATATTCCCTTTAAATGCTTTGGCTGTCGAGGCCTGTCTCCAAGGGTGCAACTCCAGGAACGAGGGCCAAAAATATGAGGGCTAGCAGAAAATTTGACATGACTGAGAGTGGTTTGTATTTTGTTTTGCTCCATTGTGGGCAGTAAGAGAACTGGCATTAGTTACCGTTATTAGCGGATGGTGCATTCATAGAATTTAAATGCACTACTAATGATTCAAATTGGCATGGTGCTCAGTGTAACTCGGCTGTTGTTCTCAGCTGTGGTAAAATTGAGAAGCCATCAATGTCTTGTGCAAAACCATTACTTCAACAGAATTTTACCTTATTTTTTAAAGAGGGGCAATTTTACACTGTGCTTAAATGAAAACTACTTGAAAAAAGTTACATTTGAATCAACATTAACAACATAATTATATGTGGAATTATTATCCTGGATTTTTTTTTTTTTTGCTCATATTATTGGATGTTTTTCTTGCAAAAGCAATATGAAGAAAGTACATATTTTACATATGAGGAGTCATTATTTGATGAGGATTTGAAAATCTTCTTCTGCACTTAACTCACTGGTCTCTTACTAGTCTTGCCTATAAAATTAACAGCATGAATATTTACATTAATCCCTGGCTGAGCAGTATGAAATCTGAAATTAAGTAAACTGCATGAGCAAACAGTGTAGGATGTGCAGAAGTAAATTACGGAGAAGTAATTAAAATGTGTTATTTAATGTTTGGTTTGTGGAGGGTGGCGATCGGGGATTTGGTTATTTTAATACTGTTCAGAAAATATGTCCGAATTTGGTTTTCAAAAACTGGCATGCCAAAGTACATCTACTACTTATATGTGAGACTGAGGTGTTCACGAGTAATTAAAGGTTTTTGATCACTGTGTTTTTTCGACATGTATTCATTGAATAAATGATACTTCTTGCTACGACTTGTTTCACGTTTTGTTTGGCTAATTATTTCACAGCAATAAACGTTAATGTCTATATACTTGTTTCCTGTATTTTTATATAAATTCCCCTTTGATATTATCCACTATAAAAAATCCTACTTGCTACATCACATCAGCCTTATATATTGCCTGCATATAACCCGTTTCATTTTGGGGTGTCCTCATTTCCATTGTGCGTTGTGCTGAAATAACCGGAACATCAATGTAGCCTAATTAAATGTCATTTACTTTTTCTTACCGCTTTTAAAGTTGTAGTTTCTGCAGTCATTCATTTAACAGATTTTACATATTTTCTGTTATGGAAGCCAGTACCGGTCCTTGCCGATGCTGTGCCATAGGCGAGCATCACTGCCGGCGCTTCCCGTTCGAGGCGGACAAGTCGGCGTCCCCTCAAAAGTTGGCGCCCTATTCCGCCTCCAATGTCGCCTATGGGATTGACCTGCCCTGATGGAAGCTTCATAGCCGGGGTGGTTTACCCATATTTTTCTGTGAGGATATCCATCTTTTGTCTGTAGCGTTACATTTCAAAAAGCATGTCAATTGCTGTTTTCACATTCTTTGGTGTGACATTACAGATTCAAGATGGTCAGACAAAAGCCCACTGGACCGGTTATACAATGCACTTCCTGAATTACAAATTTCATTCGCCTGCATGTAATTTCACTTTAGTAATGTCCGCATTTTTATTTAGAAATACAGCGCACAATATCCATCGTGACTGTTCATAAGATTTATTTTATAAATTAAAACTAATTTATCTTCTTGTCAGTGTGCAGATTTAATTATCTAGTCAACAGTTAACAATACGTGGCATTTGAGTCGTGTTTGTTAATCTCCTTGCCACGGATGAGGTAACTCCGTACACTGAAAGACCCAGAGAGCGTAACGTCATGGGGATCGGCTGAAAGTGGGTGGGACTCGAGGGTGGGACATAACCATAGTCGTTCAATAAGTCCTCGCAATGCGAATGATTGACATATAATTTTATCCAATCACACGGCAGACATTCGGATGCCCTTGCTGTGTGTTACCCAATTGAGAAGGGAAGCTGGACGGGACAGCCGTTTAGGAGACAAAAAAAAGAAATAAACTTTAATCTGTTGCTTTTAAAGTTTGTGTTCTTGAAATAAAAACAACAGTTAGACTATTATCAATCCTACGTGTAGACTGCCCGTGTATGGTACAAATGACATCTGTCCAAGGTAACTTGTCTCATACGTTATAGCTGTGAAGTGGCTGGCCGGCCAAGCAAGGAAGTGTTGCTCGTGACGTGAGTACAAAGTAGTTGGACAAGTTTTTTTTGTCTTTTAAAACCATACGATACACCCATTCGGAACCTCATCTTTCTAGTTTTAGTTACATTAGGATTAGTCCATTGCTTGCGGAGCCGTGTGGTAAAATGACGAACCGGGAAGACGAATACGACTACCTTTTTAAAGGTAAGTACTTGTCTATGCCGTGGTTATGTGCTTAGTCGCCTGATTTATTTATTTATTTGACTTGAAATCGACCTCTGCTACATGTTAGCTCTAGCACATCAGGTAGGTAGCTAGCTAGCTAATTTCGCTGTCGGTCAGAAACATGGTAATTTATAACGAAAGGTTTTAGCAAAACGATTGTGGGCTATGTTACTATTTAATGCCTGTAATTCTGACAGAAAGCGACTTTCTGCTGATGATGCCACCTAAGTTTATACAAGATGGTCTGGAATGACAAGTAGCAGACTTCGGCAGTTAGCTACCTGGCTAACTTCAATTAAATGACGATATCATGTTGTTCCTGCTGCTGAGTGGTAGTTTTGGGATTTTAAAATGGAAATATTTCACATAACCCAGTTTTCATTTTAAATTTTCTCGCAGATTAGGTAGAAGGTTATGCGAAGTACCTTGCGTTATCATTGTCACTAGGGGTAGGTCTGTCTGGTTAGCGTTGCCACGGTGTCACGTGCAGGTGTTGAGAAACGTCATCGGCTTTTCTCTCCTTCCGCGAGCCATAGGGCTGGACACGAAACCAGCGTGTTTGAAGTTACTGGCCAGTACATCAATAGCAGGGAACAGCATTCAGTATAATTAATGTAAGGTCTCATTCAGTTTAACCTGCCCCTAGAATGGCCTCGAGATTGTTACACATGACAAGCTGGTAATATACATAACGTTGTACTGTTAGCATGGTTAATGTAACCTGTGTGTATCTCTTCACGGAAACCGTGCTTGCTGTGTGGCCTAGCGTTCCCGAGGCCTGTGTAATGTGGTAATACGAGATGATGATGGCGGTAAATTTTGGTTTCGGAAGAATTAAAAACGTCCAGCTTTTTGTAGGATTTTAAGATTGACTTGACACTTAGCAATGAGGTGTTGTATCGCTTATGAACAAACACTTTCTGATGATATAGAGATCACTTCTTCTGTTTTGACTGTCTTGAGATTCTTCTTCGCACATAGCAAGTGTGAGTTTAGCTTTTTATGCCCAAGACGGTAATAGACCATACGTTTACCAATATCTTCCTGCATCGAGACAACTGAATGTGGCTTATGGTAAGCAATAGTAAACCCAGAGTAATAATTTAGTTCTTTTACGTTTTCCTGGTAACTTAAAGAAATTTTATCAATGAATAAAAGCACATAGATAGAAGGCAGGTTGCAGGCCTGTATTGTAACATGTGGTCTTAATTAAAACTGGAATCTAGAGACAAATCCTGCTAAGCCTGATTACAAGATAACTAATGGTCTGCAGAGTAGCAGAATGGGATGCACCCTCTGGCAGCAAGTTAGACTCTAGGCACTGACATCATTTCCATCATGTGCACATCAGCTTCTTTTCTTATCAAAAGAAGATCAAGCAGCAGAGGTGAAAATCTGTTGGTCTAAGCTCTAGAATTCCTTGTACACATTTCCTGTGTTTTTGATATGGAAAGTGGAAGATCTGTTAACATTTGTCATGCTTTCCCTGCCCTTGAACATATATTTTCTTCATCTTCACACTTTGTCAAGTGAAGGTTGCCGTGGTTTGTATCCTATACAGGCCAAACTCGACCTCTTACACTGGCTACTGCCTCTGTGGCTTGTTTGGGGGTATCCCCTGATGTGCCCAAGGCAGCTGGGAGTTATAAACCTTCTAGGATACCCTCCCTCTACCTCAGGGCCTCTGCCAGTGCCTAGAAGTCAGCTAGGTGACATCTCCATAAGATGTCCTTTTTACCGTACTGGCTATTTTGATAGATGCATATTTTAACTTGCTCCCTAAACTGCATTGCAGATGCAGTATCTTGTATTTTGGCATACATTGTGGAGTTAAAGAGGAAATAGGAAATGAACAAGGAACCTTTTTATCTGTTATATTGTGTTTCTGTTGTCAAACCGGAAAGACTAGCAGATATTTGGAGATTAGTTTTTGGGATGTCCTTAAGACGGAAAGCACTGCAGTTAAATTCCTGACCTATGTATGGTAGTTGATACACAGGCCAATCATGTAAACCAAATATTCCACATCCCAGTATCACCTCTATCTCAGGTCCAGACTTTGCTAGTGAATGTTGGGTGAGTCCATTTGCCCTTTCTTCTAAGCACAAATGAGTTTTTTGAAGGGGAGCAGACTGGAATGTTGCTCTGCTTTCCCTGAGTGAGATGTTGTTGGGGAAACATAGTAAGCGGGGAAAGGTGGAGCCGGTATGTGTGAAACAATGCAGCCCTCCTCCCTCTGGCCCGTCTCCTCTCCCACTGGTGCATCGCTTCCTCCTTTGTTGATTGCTCAACTGCCTGTGTGTTTGAGCTCAGACTGCACCCGTCACTTGGGAACTGAGTCAGGTAATGAGACGGCCCATTGTTCTGCTTTTTCAATAAAACGCTTTTTTGGCAAAAGGCTCACAGCACACCTGCCACACACCTGCCATCAACCAGAACCTCTACTCCTTTTTGTTTTAAATGAATTTTGCAAAGGCCCCTATGAATGCACCTTGAGAAAGTGTAGCCTTTGGGTTTTGGCTCAGGCCACTCCCGTTTTATACTTATTTTCATTCATCCCATTTACCTTTTTAGCTCCTGTAACCATTTTGTTGCAAATGTAATAGCAGGAGGGGGTATTCCCCCAGATCCAATAACTTGCTGATGGTACAATTAGTGTCTAGAAAAGATGTGCAAAGTGACTGTAATTGAATTGTTTTTTTTGACATGGTCCTTAGTAAAGGCGTTTGGAAGTATCATGAACACCCAGGCCGCATTTTTAATAACATGAAGGCCACTTTCTAACTTCTAATGGCATTAAGGATTTCTGGAAAGGACACACATTTGATTTCAGTTTCAACACTGAAACATATGCTTAACATTGAAGTGTATTCTTAAGGGAAAACTGCTATCGACATTGATCATAAAAATGCAAGCAGTCTAAAGGTCATATGATCTTAACCCTTTTTAAACGACAATCTTTCTGTTTGTTGCATTAGAAAAATCTCAAAAAGATTTTTGAGTATCAGGAAATGATATTTTGTATCCCCTTTAAGAGAGAGATTCAGTGGCCTGAATGTTTCCTGGCTGCAGTAAAGCCATTTCTCAGCAGAAGTGGTCATTCCAGTTTTTGTACTTGCCTCGTTACCCTTTACACATCCCCTTGCATTTTTTGCCGCCACTTCAGTTTTGCTGCTGAGAATGAAAGGGGAGTTTTGGTAAAGTATGATGCTTTTCAGAGGAAAAAAAATGTCTGAGCAGTTCCGCATGTAGACATACACCCCAGCAATCTGCTCAGCTGAGTTTTAACATTGACTTGAACATTAAGTGGGTTAGTGGGTTGTAACCTCTCATCTGTGACGTGCCTGAAACAAACTGCTTTTCTTAGAGGCCTCAGCAGGTCCTAGCAGGACATATGTTTAACCAGTCACCAGGAAGTGAGTAGAGTAATTAATGCACCATAACATTTGATTTGCCGATTAATGGTAAAATGTGCCGTTTCCTCTCACCGGTCACTGTTTCTTTGTTATACCGTGGTGATATGCCTTATGAGCACGCCTAGAGGCAGCTTTTCTAAAGCAAGATGGAGAGGCAAATTTAATGACCTGGACTTTCTTACTGTGTGTAGGGGGGTGGTGTTGCTAGTGGTTGTGGGGGGTTGTTACAATCCCAAGGCTACATACCAACTGGGGCATCAGCACTTTTATCTGTGCAAGGAGAGCAGGCCTACACTTTCCCTAATGTTTCCTGAGAGCCTGTGGGTGTGTTGGTCATAGCCTGGCCATTGCAGCTTATTCACATGCTCCCTGCTGTGCCAAAGGCTTTGTGAGCAGATGCTCATTCACTGTTTGAGTATAAGGAAAGCCCTTAGCTTATGTTAACAAGAACACGGTGTGGTGCTATTAGCACAATGATAGAAAGGTTTACAGTACAAGAAACATTTCCTCCTTTACATTTACTGTTGCCCACTAAGGACCGCCCCCCCAGCCAAACATTCACACACTTTAAAATGTTAACAGTGATCTTGTATTATTTTAATTGCTTCTGACATATCACAATCTGGAGGATAGACTACACCACGCAGCCCTGCTTTTTCCCTTACCTTTCCCTAGCTGTGTGGCCTTTACTGAAGTTTTATGAAGTGTCCGGTGCATGACGATTCCATCTCAAGACTATATCATGCACCCAATATTCTGGTTATTTGTTTGCAGTTTACTAACATGCAGCTGTTTCCGCATGGTTGGCCCATGTCTTTCAGTGGTGCTGATCGGAGACTCGGGCGTAGGCAAGAGCAACCTGCTGTCCCGCTTCACCCGCAACGAGTTCAACCTGGAGAGCAAGAGCACGATCGGCGTGGAGTTTGCCACCCGCAGCATCAAGGTGGAAGGCAAGACCATCAAGGCCCAGATCTGGGACACAGCAGGACAGGAGCGCTACCGCGCCATCACCTCAGCGTGAGCATCCCTCTGCGCAGCCCTGCCAGGCTGCGCTAATCTGCCTCTGTTCGTTGCGCAGGTGGCTGGGCCCACAACGCAAGGCAGCAGAGCCATAGAAATGCCCAGTGCACCTGTTTATAGTGTCAGAGCATGTTTCAGGATTCCCAACTTAGACATATAATTTCCAGAGAGGTGGGTGAGGGATAACTGGGATTTCTGACCGTGTGGGTGTGTTTGTAATTATTCGATGTCACCACAATGTGATTAAAAAAACCCTGTACTTTGTACCTTGTGGTGACTGAAAAACCTTAATTAAAAAAAAAAAAACAACAAATCTCTGAACGCAACAAAATAAAAATGCCAGAAGTCTTGTATCTTGTGGTTAAGGTTAGGGCTGGGTAGGGGTTTCGGTTGTCATGTTGGGATTAGGGTTTTGCCCATAGCGATGAATGGATGGATGTGTGTGTGTGTGTGTGTGTGTGTGTGTGGTAGGGTGGTGGTTATGCCAGTAGAACTTCCTAATTTTACTCCTGCTAAACAGCAGTCTGTTTGCATTGTTTGCGGGTGTCAGGGAGCCGATGTCAGTTTGGAACTTCCTGGCTCGGTGCTGTATCTGACGTTTTGTTGGTAGATTTGCCATATTGACTGGTCCCTTGCTGCCGGACTCCTCATTCGCAGGTATTACCGTGGCGCAGTGGGGGCGCTGCTGGTGTATGACATCGCCAAGCACCTGACTTACGAGAACGCGGAGCGCTGGCTGAAGGAGCTGCGCGACCACGCCGACATCAACATCGTCATCATGCTGGTGGGCAACAAGAGCGACCTGCGCCACCTGCGGGCCGTGCCCACGGACGAGGCGCGGGCCTTCGCAGGTGAGCTCCGAACGCTTAGCGTACATGAAAGCACGCAAAAAGCCGGAAGGTACCTGGCAGGTGGCATCGCAAATTGGCTAGTTGTTACAAGTTGGTTTGTGTGACTCTGATGTTGCCCTAGATACCCTGTGGATGAATTACAAATGATTCTCCAGCCTCTCGGCTGTTTGGTTTGTTGTTTAACCTTTAAACTGAGGGGTGTAACGGCACTCAACATTCACGGTTCGGTGCAAACCCTAGTTTTGGGTTTACGGTACTGTGCAATTTCGGTACAGTAGGGAAAACACAATTTGTTTTGAAATTATTTGTTGAAACACAACTAGGAACAGTTGTAAACCAAATGCAATGCATCTGTCGATGTCTGGATAGCTACCTAAGAGGTGCTTATTTTCACATTGTGAGAATAAATATGTAAAAAAATTAAATATCAATCGTAACTTAATTTTGTCTAAATACAGTATTTTCTACTAGGAAGTATGCTCACATATCTTTAGCGATAAACACCTCTATAGTCATAAATATGTTTTTAGCCCAGTCTAAACTTGTTGGCAAAACCACCTTGGATGCAATGGGGAGACTAACTTGCAGATGCAGTTTTTATTTTGCTCTGGATCTAGACAAACTTCATATCATGTCAAATGAGTTAAAATGGGAGATGTATTTCCTGCAACATGTCTGGGTTGGGTATCACAGAGGTGACAGACAATCTTGGCCTCAAGAACCACTCACTCTCTAGTGTGGGTGCAATTTTTTTGAGAAACCAAAGTGTTCCCCAACCGCCAATTGTGACTAACTGACTAACCAGCATTAACTGTAACCAGTTCACAGCCACAACTGGCTTACTGTTTTCCGTGTTGCACACCTACTTGTGAATTTAGGTTCCACCTCTGTCAAATGTATTTCTTTCTTTGTGTGTACCGAAACGAAAATGATGAAACCGAACGAAACATGATGAATATTTGTACCATTATGGCCCTATAATAGACCTTTAGTTAGAAGTCACTCCTCAGAAAATGCAGAAAACATTCTGTATTTCTGTGTAAATCCACTCATCACTGCACACACTTATTGCATCTTGGTTTATTTCTTAGAAGGTCAGTGACTCCTCAGGGGTGTAACATGTTGCGTTATATTATATACGGCTCTCATATTAAATGTCACACGGCACAAATAGTCTTATTTTTGTCAGCTCAGGTTCAGTGGTGGTAGACATTGAAGTAGAAGTAAATTTTTATCTCATTACATTTGGTCATTTTTTGATTTTTTTTTTTTTGGCTGCTGGTTCTAGAGAAACACGGGCTGTCTTTTCTGGAGACCTCAGCACTCGACTCGTCAAATGTGGAGCTGGCTTTCCAGACCATCCTAACGTGTAAGTTCTCCTGGGAATCTCTCCTTACCTACACCACAACACACCCAGCAACCAGCATCCAGGGTTTACTAGCAAAGCAACTGGCATTGTTGCCTAGGCCTCATTTGTAGCAGTAAGGTCCAACTAACTAAACCCTATACTGTAAAATTATGAGGTTTTAAGCGCCCGCTTTGCAGCATAATTTGTATATTCAAGTGTCACTTTTAAAGGTCTTAGTTCACCATCAAATTGATAAAATATTACAAGATGTTGTTTTTTAACCAAAAGTGGCATCTTTCAGTAATGCATAATTCACCACTAGGTGGCATCAAATACTCAGTGATGAAAATGTTGAGCTTGCTGTTTTGTGACAGCCCCTTTAGGACACACCTCTGACACAGTTTTTCAGAAGCGGTAGTGTTAGTGTGCTTAATGAACATTACTGCTTTAAGGGAGTGTCTAATAAATGCTGTTTGTCATGTTTATGAAGTGTAATAGGACCTTGTGAGAATTACCATTTTGCCGGTTTAATTGACCGGTGCGCCAATTAAGCTTAAGCTCTAGACAGCTTTGCATCGTCCGCAAAGAGACAGGCGACGGATTCTATTGACATGGAGTCACATGGCTGCTGTGGCCCATGACATGCTTCAGCTGTCAGGTGTATATTAGGTGGAATGACCAGAAGAAGAGAGGAGATGAGTCACAGGGTGGCTTTGGTTTTGGGAACCTGCTGTCTCATTGGCTGGTAGAGGTGGGCTCTGCCTAGTAATGTGGAATCCGAGAGGGTGGAATCTCTCGTCGAGGAATGCAGGCCTCTGACCAGTGTGTAGAGTCCCCAGTCTGGCTGATGCAGCCTGACGTCACTCGGGAGAAAAGCGGCTCGCGTGAGACGAGTGATGCAAGGAAGACACAGGTGATGATGGCCAGATGCCGCATTGTGACTCTGCTAATAAGATGCCCTGAGGGGTAGAACGAAGGCAGTGTCACAGACCGCATCAAAAACGGTTAGGTGCTAACAAACAAAAAAAAGTCACTGAGGACGGACAAGAAGTGTCAAAATATGGCCTGGACACGTGCAGTCTCTATTAGCTATCACACTCTATGCAATACAAACAAAATACACCTTTTGTTCAAGTGCTGTCTCTCCTCTGTTTTGTTTTGCTTGCTCCGTCTCCTGCACAGCCATCTACCGCATCGTGTCCCAGCGGCAGATGTCCAGCCCTAACGACTCCGACTTCTCTCCCAACGCCAACGTGGTTCCCATCACGGTGCAGCCCACCCAACACACGCCCAAGCAGAGCTCCTGTTGCCAGGGCAACTGAGACCTCCAAATGGGGAGCCGGGGAGGGGTTCGGGGTGCACAGGGGAATGTCGGGAAGGCGAGGGGGGGAGGGTGGGGGGCAGATGTTCCTAGGAGCCATTTCTGGTAGGTGCATGGAGCAGATAAAGGGGCAGGCATGGGTGGGGCATGAACAGGGGCAGGTTTGATGTAAGTGTCCCGCCCATCCTGCAGCATATTCAGACAAGTTAATGCTTCGTGCTGCTGGACAATATCCCCTCGTTCTGTGTCAGGTAGTGGGATAAAACAAATGGTCTTGGATGTGAATATGAAATGATAATATAGCACAGCTAGATACATTTGGCCTTATTTACACCTTGTCCACAAATCCCTCTTCATCAGTGTCTCTCGTGTTTAGTCGTCTTGTCCAGTTTTGGCTAAGTTTTATTTTTTAAATGTGCGTTTAGACATGATGTGAATAGAGACCAACTTTTAATGAATCATTAGTGTTGCATTTTAGTCTGATTGTGTCGCCCAGCCTTATGTGTGGTCTTAATCACTTAATTAGGGTAATCGAGGAAGCGTTCACTGTTTAGAGAAGATTTTTTTTTAAAGATAAGCTGTCTATGTTACATTTTGGTGGGATGGGGGGGCAGAGATGCATTCCAAACCTTTTCATATCCAGTAATGCACATGTTAGTGGCACCCGCAGTGTGAGTGTTGCAAAAGGTTCACAGAATAGATAAGTCATTGATGGAAACACATTTTGATTGCAGCTTTTCAAACAAGTAGTATGTATTCATCTGCATTATACCATACTAAACTGGTTGCGATTCATAAAACATTCTTTTGCCTACTTTTTGAGTTATCTGTGAAGTATTTTGACACACTTGGACCATTCCCTGGATCTGTCCGTACCAGGGGGTATTTCCTACGGCACAAGCGGGGGTAAGGTTCCCAGAATCACTGTTGGATGACCTATATGCTAACATGGGGATTTTCAACAAATATTTTATTCCTGGACTTTCTGGATATCAGCTTTTGACTGATGAAATGTACGTGGATAAAAGACCCAAAGTGTCTGTTCATTCACCTGAAATCTGATGAGTTCAGGTTTTAAAGGTTTGTTCTGGAATACTTCTTGACAACCTTAATTTAGCTATTTTCCTGAGGAAATGGTTTAAAGCAGAACCATCCTCCCTCCCCCTGTCTTGGATAAAACTAGCTGTGCCTTGGCAGTTTCAGTCTTTGTAGGTATGTTTGAATCTGGGTGCCAGAAAAATCCGTTTCCATTGGTCATTGTACTTATCTGTCACTCTTAGGCTGTTAGCTTATTTGCCAGCCAATATTGGGTTGTGATGCTGTTTCCCGTTTTCTTTGGTGTCTTCTTTTTCCCCACCCACTCCAGGTTGTAAACAATATGCTTATTGCCTTTGCTACACTGTATTTAATATGGAGAATACTTGATCTACTAAAGGGACATCGACCAGCAGTAGCCCGCCACACATGATTTTCTTCCTCCTAGCTGTCAGCTTGAGAGGACTGGGCAGGGGGTGTTTCTCACAGATGATCTGTCAGGGGGTCAGATGATGGGCCTTGCAAGTTTAGTTAAAAGTCTGTTGCAGTTGACAATCGGTTAGTTTGATTTTGGTCCGGTCAGCCGAAGGAACAGGTGCTGCTGACTTGCAAGTAGCTACATACTCTAAGGACATTAAGTCTGGAGAAGGGTGCCTTAAGTTAATATATTGAGTTAAAAATGGGTATAAATATTAATGGCCCGTTAAACATCTGCGGGTGCTTGACAAACTGCTTGCTAGCTTGCATGAAAGAGAGGGGACTAGTGTAGTAAATTTGGTTCCTCGTTTGGTTATATAATTCCTCTGGAATCTGATTGGATGACTCCCCAAATCATTTCTGGGTGTTTCTGCCTCCCATTATTTAACTCGGCATACCATTGTCAATATCTGATTTCAGTTTAAAAAAAATCTGTTGGATTCCCGTCTTTCCAGCCACTGAGGGATTCTTCTGATGCATTATTTCTCGGCCCAAAGAATCCCTTGTTGCATGCGTATGAAGGTGGCTGATGTTAGATGCACTGCTCAGCGTGCATGACGTCTGTAAATCTCAGTAGCTGCGAAAGTGCAGTCGCATGGATTTGATAAGGCTGCCTGAGAGTAGCAGTCACTAAAGTGTACTTAAAACCTGCTTAGTGTGACAACCCATTTCCCAGTCCTGGTCCTAAATGTCATTGCATGCAATAACTGTATTTTGCTGAGCATGGAATCAGTGATAGATAATTAATAGTTATTAGTGAACGTATAACTGGTTGTCTTTGCTTCAGGTTGCTTGAAACAACTGGGTTAAATCCCTTAAGTTTTGTTCTGGCTAAAACCATAAAAGCCAAAGTATCAGGTTGTCATTTAAATATCATACTCTTATCAATGTAATTGGCACCCCAAGTTGAGATATACGGAGACAGTAACACGTTGATTTGACAAAACACAATAGTCAGCTGCCAATAACTGTCTAATTCAACCTGGCATTCAATTAACTGCTCATTGATACCTAATTAAAAGGGCCCTGAAACAATAAGCAGTGTTCTGCATGTGAGCCCAGGACTGGGGAGGTGTTGGGCTACCTCATTGGACCAGATGGCCGTGTTGAGCCCCACTCAGGATCCACATGGTTCTGGAAGGCCCACATCCCCAGTACTCACTTCCTACCCTCTTGAGTGCTTCCCTGACAGATTCTGATGTGGTTTGAATTTTTATTATAATTATTTTTTTTTGTTATGTGTGATTAAATGTGTATTGTATATTTGGCTGAAACTATGTATGTATATACAAAAATAAACATTCAGTTTGGTTCTTTCCATCTTGGAAGCAGTGGGATCATCTCCCACACCTCCACCACCCCATTTGCATGCTGATGGCCTTTTTGCTGTTTTCAAAAAATATACATATCAATATTCATTTCATATTTCTTTTTATTAGAAACATTTACAATACATCTTGAAACCATCTTGCAAAAAATAAAAATACATGATACCAAAACTAATGTTAATACAATATGTTAAAATAAAATACAGACTACAAGTGCTAGGTCAGGGGTAGCCCACCCTCTGTCATGAGTACCGTAGTCCTGCAGTGTCTCTGGCTGCCAACACCACGGAATACTGAACACCCACAACAAGCAGCTGCTTAATTTAATTCAGCATAACTGATTCTCTTAATTGAATTGAGGGTTTAGTTTGAGCATAGTCCTGACCAATCTCTTGGACCCCCAGAATCAGAGTTGTCTACCCCTGTGCTAGGCTCTAAAGATCAGCCGGCTCAAAGATGCGAGCGCAGGGCCAGGTGCACGTGGCAAGTCTGACCCCTCTCTCTCAGCAAAGACAAGTCAGCAAAACAACAAAAGAAAAAGAAAGTGATGGTAGGATCGGCATCCGCCAACCAAACAAAAGCACTAAAACCACTATGAGACCGGTACTGAACTCTTACAGTGCTGGAAGATTCTGAAATGTACCAAAGACATTGTCAGACTGGGGGGTGGGAGAGAAAAGAAAACCCTTTAGAAGATGTGGCAGTAGGGTCCAGGAGTAGATTCCAGCCCCAAAGATGCTTGATAATCGAATGTGATGGCATTGTGGACGACTGGAATTCGGTCGACACGTCGTAATGACGTGTAAGCATTTTGAACAGTAGTAGCATATACACTTTTGTTGTTCTTCACAGCAGATTGATCAAACACTCAGTGGCAGAAATTAACAGTGCTGTCGTTTCCAGTCATTAAAGTAACAGTAATTGCACTGGGGACCAAAAGCACCCCGTGGACCTCTGCCGTTTACACCAGCAACTAAATGGCTCCCTCGTTTTCTACTTTGCCTACTATGAGAATCTATGTAAGGACTCCAGCGCCTCTGTTTGACTCCTTCAGTACTGCAGGGTGCTGGCCTGCTCCTCCATCTAGTCCACACAACAAGAAACATGCAAAACTAACATGGATACGTATGGATGTGCGCACGTGCGCGTTTGCTCCTGTGTCTATACGTTCCACAAGCCCTCTGGGTAATGTAGTTGGACGGAATGCGTCTGGAATGAACGGTGTCCTGGTTATGTATTGGACTGTAGACTGATTAGGGGCTGTAAGGCTTCAATGTGTTCATAAGAGAATGTACTCTACTTTAAAATCACTGCTGTAGGAGATATGCTTTAATTCGCATGGGTTTGGGGTTGTTGCTTTACACATGTAACTGTGGCAGCATGCCTGTTTCGCTCATATGTTACATGCTGAACTTGGTATCAAAATCACAACTGATGCCATGTTTGCTTTAGAGGAAAGAAAAAAAAAACAGAATTTGATATCGGCTCAGAGTAGGCGAATAGGACATGTAAAATATATTCACCTTTTCCATTGATGGATAGAATAATATATTTTATAACAAAGAAACACACAAGTATGCATTTTTGGTTCACTGATCAAATGTTAAAGGGCTTAAGCACTCTAATTTTAGAAATAAGTCTTTAATATTATTTGCACAGCAAAGGAAAATGTCCAGTATGTCTGAAAATGTCATTTTTTTCCCCCACATCTTATAAATAAAATGCAAAGAGAGTGCTGAAGAAACACTGCAGGCAGAACGTACTGAACGCTCAGTGAAACAAAAAGGCATTTAAATTCTATCATTGTCTTTTTACCCTAATACCCTAATTAAAATGCACAGGACTGCCTTTAAAACATTATATTACTGAGAATAAAATACAAACTATGGACAACAGACATAACCACTTATTCCTATGACAGTGAGATATAAATATTCTAATTTATTTTAACCTTCATAAATAAAACTTTTTTATTTTTAAAATTTTCCTAAAAACCAGCTTCCTGTTAGAAATATATTAATGTTTTTTTGTATTAGAAAAAAGTACGAGCAACCTCTTAAGACATTTCTTTTAATTTTCATAAATACCATTCAGATATTTTGACACATAGTAATAATGCATATTAGCAAAATAGAATTTACGAAACTGTAAAATGCTTTAAATTTTTGCTTTCTATAAATGTTTAATCCAAATACGTTCTGCCAAGAAACCCTTTTATGAACTAGTCATAAAAGAAAATAGTATTTGATGAATAATTTAAAAGATGTAGGAGTCTGCATCGGACGGATGGGCATTTCTACATTCAAATGCAGAACTTGCATGTCTTCACTGAAAGTTGAGACTGTTTTGAAGAGCCTCTCTCCATCCTGAAGTACATTACACAAGTCAATATTTTCCATTACTCTACAATCACTTTATAATTGCAGTTATTGTACAGGCATCGCCTGCATTTCTCTGGTTCTGTTATGATAATCGTATACCGCGGTATTATTGTGTTATTAGTGCTTTGCGTTGGCCGCGCTAACACTGCGTACACATACAGTGCAGTAATCCTATATACGGGGGGAAGCTCACGTATTGCTGTCTCTGTTCACCATGGGCGAGGAACCCAAGGCAGAGGGTATGCAACAAAAAATAATAAATAATAACAATAAACAGTCTGTCTGGAAAACTGGATGAAAATCAGCAGGTTCGTGTTGTAAGTCAGTTACGATTTTTTTCCCTTTTACCAAACTGTAATGATTGCAATATTATTCTGATACAGGCCACTCTTTTTTTTTTAAAGAAAAAAAATACAATTTGATATTGAGGTTTCACAAGTAGTTATGGATCACTTTAAATAAATGCTCACCTTCCCCACTATTTACCTACAAAACAAAAGTATCAGGCTAGCCCTTAAGCGATATTTCCACAGGAGTTACAATAAAAAAAAAACACCCATGTAACGCCCCCCCCTCCCATCATTATTTCAGCTTAATATATTGAAAGTGTTTGCAACATATAGTGTAACGGTACTGGGAGGTGGTATTTTTCACTAATATTACTTCATTGAAAATAAATGGCTCAGATTAGGTACTTTTTAGTCGATGACTGAAATCTTTGGGAAACATTTTTGTAGATGCGAATAGGATATGTTTCTTACAGATGTGTTTAAATAATAAATCAGCAAATGTTTTATAGGGGAATATTATACATATTTCAGATCTTACACTGTGGTTATATATATATAAAAAAAACTTAAAACCTACACTAACCAATGATAAAATTTAATTCTACTAAAAATAACTCTTTTAAGTAAAAATGGCGACTTTTTGACCACCAGCTTTTTATAATTAAAACCCCAGTATAAACAAAACACAAACTTTGACAATAATAGTTTTAACTACAGATAAGGTATATCTGAGAGAATCAGTCTTAAGACTTAAAAATAAATTATATGTTTTTATTTTCCCCCAAAACATTACCTCACATCTAACCTTTCATTCTTTGGCTACCTTTACTTGTTCACATTTATCTTGTAATTTTGCAACCAAGAATAAAACATTTTAAACGTGACACACTAACAATCTTAGTGAATAGCAAAACATACATCTGTAATAACAAATAACTTTATAAAAGGTTTTAAAAACACTGAAACAATTTCTCTTAATATTATATTATGGAATATTATCATACTTATGCTAACACTATATAATGTTTATCATGTTTGGGATATTCCCTTAATGCAAGTAATATGTAATAAAGGTTTCGTAAATGCTACTTTTTCAAAGTGGTACATTTGGCTCAATACTATGTCAAGGCATCAATGTCCAGTCTCATCAAACAGCATGGGAAAAGGGCTTCAATAAATCCAAACCACTGCGAAGTTTAACACAGTCTGACTAATCAGTGCAAAATAACAGCGAAATGCAGACCGATCCAATGTTCATACACAGAGGAGCCTTCAAACTCTCATAGACACAATGGGCCCCCGAGGTTTCAAAATGGGGTCTTCCAACACGCCGCAGAGCAGAACAGTCTCTCTGCAGCCACACCTAACTGCGTGTTTGCCTGGCTACACAGACCTGTCACACGCCCACACACATACACAGTTTTCATGCTATCAGATACATTAATTTATGAAATGTGCTGTGAACAGCTGAGCTTTTTTTCACAGCACAACTCTCTAGGAAAACTTTATCCATGACATCAGCAATTTTCTCTGTTTCCTCCAATCCTGTCTGAATGTTGTGCTTCTCATAAATTCTGAGGTACTGAGCAGTCCTAACACCTTGGCATTTGTGTACCCCATGCCCATAACAACATGGGGGTGTGTTTAGGCGTTAAGCACAACAAGTGCTAAATAAATCACATAAAT
The DNA here is from genome assembly GCA_026777045.1 of Hyperopisus bebe. NCBI lineage: Eukaryota > Metazoa > Chordata > Actinopteri > Osteoglossiformes > Mormyridae > Hyperopisus > Hyperopisus bebe. The sequence continues at coordinate 11,617,182 of JAODJW010000046.1, forward strand.
GGCACTGACCAAATTATTATTAAACTATCAAAACAAAATTTTTTAAGTTTGCTATTCTTTGCTGGATATTTTAGTATCTCCCAGTCTGAGGTACAAACAGTCAAGCAAAACAATATTTCAATTTAAATATAATGTAAACAGACATGTCAAGCATATGTATCGGAAAACGAACGACTGTAGATTAAATCTTTGCTAGCAAAACAACTGCAAACTTCTAAGTATCTAAATACCAAGTGCATCTCATATGAAACAACGAAAGCAGTCTAAAGCAGAGAATATGACCAGACTTACTATTGCAGACAATGAAAATGTGGTTAGTAAGCTGTAATGAAAAGCCATTCCTACATTTGTTTTTTTTTTTTGTTTTTTTTTTTTTGTTTGTTTGTATGTTTGTTTTACAGGTTGATAACTGTTTTTTGTGCTGTTGTCAAACAACTGTAAATGTCTGTAGGGTCCTAAATAATCCCTAGCTGAATGCTTGCCACATATTTTTGCTTTTACTGCTTACTTAAGAACGACTGTGAATAAAAATTCACACTCAACATTACTGAGTTTTTGTAGTACTTGCGGTCCAAGACCAAAACATAGATGTCTTGCATCAAATGTTAAGTGCTCACCAAAAAGAACGGTCCTGTTTTTTTTCTTTTTTTTTTTTTTTTAAATTATTGCTTCTTTACAGATACAAACAAAAGGAGATCATAATGTTGTTCCATTTTTCGTCTTCTTGTTTTGGTGTTTAGAAAAATATTTGTCAGAGTCCTAACATTGACTCATGTGCATGGAGAGACCAGAAAGTATTCAAAAAGCTGTACTGGTATATTTATTCTATGCAAGACTTCTTTATGAATTTTCACAGTACTAACGTGTTTTATATTTAATCGGTTGGATTATTTGGCTACATTTGAACCTAAAACAACCTTTTTGCTTCAGTTTTGGCTTATCTAACAGACAGTCATGCTTAAGTAAGTGGGAATGCCCATCGTCTTACTGAGCTCAAAGCTTGATAACTGACGTTACAGTGTTGTTTGGGTTTACTCTTTCCAATGGAGGATAAGGATACATTCAAAACATTTTTTTTGCCCATAACGTATTGTAAAGTGATCCTCTCAATGCTTCATACCCTGATAAACTGAATGGTAAATTTCCACTGTATAGTGAGGCGCAAGCATTTGAGCCACTGGGTAAGAGGGAACCTGTCTGTGCCTTGAAGCAGTGAAACAGAGACCCTCTGAGGCTCTCTGGGAAACAGTAGGAGAGCTTCTATAGACAGGATGGGATCAAGTGTGATTGTGTTATAGTACTGAACGAAAATGCTCAATATTCATCCATGCAAAAAAATTTACCGAAACTGAAAAGGGTCATTTGTTATGCAGTCATTATTATATGTAACAAGTGTATTTATTTTCCTACATAAGTTAGTTTGGTTTCAAAATCTTATTTTTTAGTAATAAGGTGCTTTTTTGTATATAAAGTATCAACAATGTTTGAAATGTAGTCAGTTAAAATACCATTCTCCCTCTTTCATAGCCTTCACATTGTTCTTCATTTAAATTAGAATAATTACTGCTCATTTTGAGTCTTGCAAATGATGATTTAACCCTATTAAACGGATCTTTTGGTCAATGTTGTAGTCAGTCTGAACACTGAGGATTGACCAACAAGGGTCCGGATTCAGCAGTGACCATCTTTTTGGAAAACTGCGCTCGTTTTACAATTCCCCGCACATCCGCACAACGAAACTCATTGCGCATTCGGCCGTCGCCGGGTTAAGAACAATTTTCTAGCGAGCGGATGTAAGACTTTATGGAACCCTTTGACCGAGGGAAGTTTTTTTTTTTTCTTCAATTTCACAAATCCATCCTTCAGTGTCAGGAGAGATATTGCGATGCTTCCTAACCCAAACCCATGCCACCTTATTCCCTGTGTACTGGTTCTGCTCACTGTCCATCGATCATACACAAGCAGCACGCTGTGCATTCTGCAGAGGGGCTCAATGAACCCACAAGAAAAAAAATCTTTTTTTCTCTCAGTTTTCAAGAAAAGCGGCCCTTTCAAGGGAAAAAGTCGACCCCTTTTTACCCCCAAAGGCTTCTCCCCCCGTCCTGTATCCTCTGGGCCGAGTAAGAGGGAAGCGGGAGTGTAATTTGATTCCACGCAAATGGAGGCTAAATGGCACGCTGCCTCTGCGTCTATGTCAATTACCATCTTCAGATTCTGTCCCGGAGCTCTGAGGCGCGGCCCTTTATATCGGAGCGGCCATCTTGGTGGGGGCAGCTGCAGGGGTCCTGGTATGGGGATGGGGGGAGAGGTCAGTGAACTTAGACAGCCCCACACTTTCGTTTTTCCCCGTTTGTTTAGAGATATTCAATAATCAGAATATTTTGGCTAATGTGTATCTGATTATGTTTTGGTTTCATTTAGGTATTATTTATATATGTATTGAATGCCTGTCGTTATATAAATGGCTGACAATGTCTTTTTGCTCAGCAGAGAAAAGCCCAGAGCCAACCCACGGTTTCTCCCAGAGGATTTTTTTTTTTTTTGCATTTGAGGGCTCTCTGCCTCTCAAGACAAAGGAAACCCTGCTCCCCGTGGGGATGGGGGGGGGGGGGTGTCACCCTCCCCAGCTGCACCTCAGCCTGCCTGTCCACCCCATGGTGGTGGCGGGGGGGATTCTGGGGCCAGCCGCCTGCCATGGGCTGAGCATTATGGGGAGACCCCCCCCCCCCCATCTGCGACTGCCCGCACCTGGACCAACTCCTTTGGCTAATTGCTGCTCGCTCGTCGAGGGGGCCGTGTCCGGACCCTGCCTCGCTCCTTCTCCGGGACGACCGCCGAGCTTGCAGAATGCGGTATGCTTTAGGGAGGGGGGGGGGTCAGGGGACACCCCGCTTCGCCTCGTACCCTTTGTAACGAACTCTGTGTGTGACTGAAGAGCGATGACAGAGGAAAAAGAAATTAAGCGATTTTAGGTCCCAGCTCAGGCTCGCTATAAAACACCTGCTTTTACAGCGTCGCCTCGCAATCACAAAGCAGCTCCCACCGGCTG
>JAODJW010000046.1:11627494-11648547 GCA_026777045.1 Hyperopisus bebe
TCGCGAATAACTTAGCATTCACAGAAAACCGACATCAGCAAACATAATAATTAGAAAAAAAAAACGACACAAAAATTAATAAGTTACGCCATGAACAGCCTTTCACTGCTGTTTTTGGAGGAGAGGAGGAAGGTAATTTTGAATACCTTAGAAACAGAAATGTAGAAATGGCGTATTCGGGAACAAGTTGTTTTGGCATTAGGAATTACTGTAGGGTATTTTTACGTCTGTGTTTTCTTTAAACTGGCACTTGCGTGACCCGGGATAAAATCCAAATCCCACCGCTCCTCTCGCCGTTACAATATGCATTGAATGAGGTTGCTGCGGGTCAATGTTGGAGCGGCGTTGTCTCTGGCGCGCTTCTGCGAGGGTGGGGATTTGGGGGAGAAATGGTGTGTGAGAGCAGCACCGTGTATGTGGAAGGGAAGCTGTTTGTGAGGCTCTGGCACAGCATTGCAGTAGCTCATCGCCTTTTATTTTAACACTTTCGTTTCGTTTTATGTCCATGGGTTTTCTGGTTTATGCTCATGTTCGCGCCTCGAACAAAGAACGACTTCAAGCGCGCTGTACCAGATAGCAACCGCCTCTGGATTCAATTGAAACCACGCCTGCTTGCAGCAGACAAGTCTCGAATCATTATTATGATTATTATTATTAAAATAATAATTATGATATTAACGATGAATGGTATTAAAGTTGTAAAATGTTATACACTATATATGATATATATTATTACGCCAATATAATACTAATGTAATATATAACAGGGCAATATTGCTTCTGAAATAATAATCCGAGGTGGTAGTCTAATCGGAAATGCAGAATATTAATTAAGAAATTGCTAATTGAAAGATTAGCAATGTAGCATCATTAACGTGGGGTAATATTTCACATTTGTGTGCAGATTACATTGTAGACGAATAAAAATAGCATAAAAATATAACGTCATGCTGACAGACAGTCCTGAAACATTTACAGTAGCTGTCCGGTTGCACACATGCGCGCGGCAGACATGCGTAATGGGCGCGTCAGACGGCGGTCTGTATCAGTGCGTGCTGTAAATTAGAGCCCAGCCTGCGCTTATTTGTGCGAGGGCGATGCTTCGTTGGGTCTGCAATGGGCCATGTCTTATGTGACAGGCGTCCACCTATGTTTTGAACACACCCTCTGAGGATTCGTTTTTTTTTTCTTTTTTCTTTTTTTTGTAATTGCGGGGGGCATGGTTTTGTGGCTTTAAACGATCCATCACCTGTTTCATTTATACGGGGATGTGTTTATTTGGGTGAAACCCCATATTCGCAGTTCTCCGCTGACAGCTTGGCTAGGCTTTGGACGTACCCTTAATCAGATTATTTTGCGTTGAACGCTTCCGAGTCATATCCCTCCTGTTCGTGGTCTTTATTTTTATATTCAAAACGCTGCACACTGGGTTTGCAATAATATTAAAACACACCCTTAACATAGTAAATGCGGAATCTTAATAAATGTTGACTTTATAATTGACTGTAACACGAGACACGTATATACGATAAACAAACATCGAACTAGATTGTCCTTTTATAGTGTTGTGGAGTGCCTAGCCTCCTTGAAAAATAATACGGAAAATGAGTAGACTACACTTTAAAGCAGTATACATTACATATCATTTCTGCTGATAAAACTTCACTTGCGGTTTAGGTATTTTTTCATATAGAGCATGGCTGCAAACAGTCGATTTATTCATCAATAAAGGATCAGCATGTGTTCATAAATACAAGTGTCCCGTTTACTGAAGACGTCCGGACATTCCAGCTACACCGGTAAAACATTCACTGCTAAATTTGAATGAATGTCTTCTGTTACACCAAGAGTGTGAGGTCACAACCAATGTATCATTACAGCCCCAAATGGAAAAAAAAAGTATTTTATTAAAAGGAGGGTATCAGCGCTCCGTGGGAGGCAATGTCACTTTAGTGGGCAGTTTGCGTGGACATAATCATTGTCTAGACACATTCCCCAGACACTAATTAGAGAGGGTCTCCCCTGGGGTGTTACAGTGTGGGCCAGGAGGGATCAATGTCACCAGTGAGGATGTCAGGATTAAATTTATCAGTCCACCCACCCTTCGTGCCCAGTGTCAGAAAAAGGACAACGGACAGAAAAACAACAGCATGGCTATGAAGGGGATGAGCAGGAGGAGTGGCCTAAAAGCAGGACTGGGGCCTTTAGGGGGGCAGGGGGGTGAAAGGGAGCAGGGCCAGGTTCTCTGTCATAGTGTCAGTCTGTCCAAAAGGTCTGCCTTCACTAATGGCGTCTACAGGAGTAGTGAGCGCCAATCAATGGCCAGTATAGATAATGGGTTGGGTTTCTCTTTCGCCTGCAGTCTGTCTGTGAGTTTTGGACCTGTTTTGAGGTTTATCTCTCTCCGCTGGCTCTCTATCCCTCTTCTTTTATTTGACCATCTGCTTGAGCGGTAGATCTTTCTACTGGGGAAATCAGATCTTGTATCTGCCACCTAAGCTTTATAGGTGAATTTAGGGTGCAGGAGGGAGACCAAAAAACTGCAAGTTTCGAATTCCATGAGGATCCTCCCTCCTGTGTCGCTGAACAAAGCTCTCAGCCTGAACTACTTCAGCAAAAATATCCTGTAGTGTAAAGTAATAAGTTGACTTAAATCTGGATACTAGTGACTAAGCAACTAAAATTTCTCTATCTGCCTGAAGTGACATTGAAATGGTGGTTTTCATTGCATATAACAACAATTAGCCACAATCTATCTAGTACTGTGACAATTGGCTTAACTGTTTCTCAATAATATGAGTAACAATTGAACACTGATGGTGATGCTATATTTATGACAATGATAATTTATATACTAAACAATGTCTACTGATGAAATAGGCAGTCATCCCGAAGATCACACGAGTTTGCTGGAGTCCAGATGGAAATTCTGAGCTTCCCCACTGTGCCCACTACCTGTCACTGGGATGCATTATTAGATATTCTAAACGAAGTAGACATGGAACAACATGCTTTTCCACCATGATTGCAGTACTGCTATCTTGTATCTTCTTTTCATTTTCACTTGGCTATGCACTGCTACCGTCGGTCAGTGATGGTTTATCACACTATGAGTCTCCTGACAGCTTCCGGGAGACCTACCTCCGATTGGAGGGGATACACACTTCATATGACACCTCTGTCTTTTTCCGTTATCGATAATGTGTCACATGCGTTTGGGACTTGGTGGTAGCAAAGTTCTGTTAGTTCTGAAGGTCCCGATTGTTGTATATACTTAAAAACGTTCACTTGCAGCACAGTTTCCCCAAACTGATATATATGAGCATCTTTGAAAGCACACAGCCATTTCCTCAATTCCATCTACACCAAACAGTTGGTATAGGTAAGAATATAAACAGTATGCATGGCTGAAAAACATCCTTAATACTCTTAATCAAGGCAGGAACTCTGAACTCCATTGGGAATATGAATCAGATGGCTGTGACATCATCCCTTTACTGGGATATTGGCTCATTCTTCCTGTCTATTACTAATAGCCAATAATAATCTTCCTGTCACAACAAAAGCTGGGGACCGCTGTTGTTAACACACCTTTGGTGGTGATTGGCATTTACAGCACATCACCTTATGACATCATCCAAACTTGTGGGATGCACCACCAGAGATAGAGCCCATACAACAAAGAAGGCAGACCATCCTGGGTGATACCAGGATACCGCCATACCCATAATTACTTTTATTCAGAAGTACCCAGATTTACATGTGACATCTGGCTCGCACGCGATCAATGCATCGAAGCAATTAAGTAAAAAGAAAAAAAAATAGGATCTGTGACCAAATGCACGCTGTGGATCTGTCCTCGAGCTCCACAGAACCCACCTGTCACAACCTGACACCCAGGTGGCGCGATCGTATTGCAGCACTTCTCTCATAATGGAGCGCGTGCAATCAGACCAACAGACTCCCAACCCTGCAGGTATTTACCTTAGAGTGCCCCAGACGAAGAACATGTATCACAATGGCTGTAGAAATAAGAGGGTAAAATATTCACCGTGGATTTCATCTGTGAAAAAGCTTTCAACGCGCCCTCCCTGATCGTTATCTGTTTCACAAGGATTATGTCAGTTCAACCTATATTTCATATGTATGTTACTTCACTGTGTTTGAATTAAATAGCTATAGTATTAAATTTTCTATAGTAGGGTTTGCACTTAATATAGAAAATTCATAACTATAGCATGTGTTTGCTTATTTTTATTAAATGTGTGTGTGCCCTACGATGGACCGGTATCCCGTACAAGGTGTGCCCTGCCTTAAGTCCTGTGTTTTCTGAGTTCTTGGGCGTCCTCAACACTCTACTGGACGAATGTATGGGTGATGGATGGGTAAACTTTAAAATTTATTTAGCGGTTCATTAAGTAAATCGGGAAAGTTTACCCTGACGCAAAAGCAAACAGAAACGTACTTCAATCGGCTTAAAGTGACATATCCACTAGGGGGCGAAATTTCCCTATGCATGCCGTGTTTATATAAAACAATCGAAATCTACAGGCTCAGCTGCACGGAGGTGTGTTTTAAGTAGCTTACCAACACGTTTTTATGTATTGGCGAAGAAGATGAAATCAAGTTTTGCACATTTTAAATGCGAACTTTATTTCAGTTAATTAATTGCTGAAATAATTTGAAGTTGTCAGCGGACTTTCTGAACGCCTGTGGTTTCCGCGCGTGCACATGATGTTCGCGAGGAAAGTTACTCAGGCCTAAATATACACAACTAACAACAGTTTTATGAAAATGTGGTGTAATAATGGTACTAATCTGTTTTCTGGTAAGTGCTTGTTTTTTTTTAAAAGTTTCTGAATGCATATTGTTGCTTGTATGCATCTACATCCATTTTTAACACGATTACCTGATGTTAAAATTGAGGGGGAAAAAAACATCGCGGAGGTCATTAAACCGCAGTCAACATGAGCAATCGTTTGGGAACGTTGCGTTTATTAAAATGTTACTGAAGAAATTTCTGTATATTTAGAGTGGTTTCAAAAGATATTAGCTTATTCAGAGCAGTTCAGTTAAAACTTGATGTCCTTTGGCATGTATGTTATAATAAAAAATGAATTAATACTTTAATAAATTGAGTACGAGGGCGTTAAGTTTGTTGCCTGATGTGTTAATGGCCGTATATGTTAATGTTAGAAGGAGAAGGATGTTTTATCCGGTGGGATTTATGTTGTGGCAGTGTGTGGACGATAATAGAAATCACAATAGCATAAGGCTGTCATTTTATTAAACGAACTTCTGCTTGTGGCGTAGTGCAGCCAGGTATGCAGAGTCTGCACTCCCCAGTAGCTGGGTTCACATTGTCAGTGCCATTACTACACCAGTCAAGCCAAAAATGAGATAAAAAGGCGCGAGGGACCCATTTTCATAAGACTGTAACTCCCGTTAAATATTAAATTTTTTAAATCTACTGTAAGTATGAATACATCGAGCATACTGAAAATAGCCCTTTGAAACTTTGATGTGAGCTTTCTATGCTTTCCTTTTCTTAACATATCTGATTTTATTCTTGACCATTTGTTTATACAGTCGAGAACAATGTTCGAAGACTCCCCTATTATATGTTGAACATTTGGGAGCAGAGTACATATTTGAATGTCTTTTGGATTTGTAGTCACGCTATTATATTTTATAGGGTTAGCTACCTGTCTGTAAACAGTAATGTTAGTGTTTGTTTTGTTACGAATGTAATATTATCCTGACACTTTGAGCACTGATGTGTTCTGTTCTCCTGCAGGAAGAAATCGTCTCACTCCCAGCACTATCCATTCTTACGAACATACTGAACATCTAAACCAAATTTTTACTGACTGCAAATATGTGACGCTCATTATTAGAGGAGGGTTGTGTCGACTAGCAAATTAAGGTCACTGTTTTTGAATGCCGCCAGGGGGAGATGTCGCGTCAGTGTATTGTTACGGGCCGAATTCGCAGGTTCATGAAAACTTTGTGATAAGACTGTAGTATCTGGCGGAGTTTGTCACTTCTAATGAATTTAAACAAGTAACGATAAATAACAGTTCCATTTCAGACTCTGTAATTACTAATGTTGAACAAATAACGCTTCTGTAATCGATTAACACATCTTCCTGGAGATGTTTCAGGGCTGAAAAATGCCACCTTTCCTAATGTAGTCCTACCACCACAGCAGAAATTATGAACGGCGTTAGCAACAGATTTTTTTCCCTCTCTTGCTATTTGTACAGTATGCCCAAATGTTAATGAAATTAATGATTTCTGTAGTAAAATTATTGTGTGAAAAATGAAAATTTAGTGGATAGAAACCAATCACTATAATCTGTATTGGAATGAAACTTTACATTAGGTTCTTTGATATCTATCCACTGGTTTGGAGTAAGTAAGTAAATAATTCACCTTGGTGTAATTATTCCAAATTATTCCCAGGTAAACTATTAATAAATCTTAAGAATAGGCTGAGTTGTTTTCTCTGGCTTGTAGGGGGTACCCCCCCCCCCCCCAAAAAAAAAAGAACAGGTCAAGGGACATCCCATGAAAAATGCACTTTTTATATAGTTTTTTTGTTTATGAGAGAACAAAATCACAAGCTTCAGCCATGAAGGGCCTGTTTCTCTGTGTGGGGGGTCCTTCACTGACTGATGTTTAGCTTTGATATGCATACAGCCTTTAGCAGGTACACTATGCAAAGCCTTTTTTTTACCCATGTGAAAGTCAGTGTTAAGCCCTTCTACTTTTTCTTCAATTTTACTTTGTCATAAGTAATGGTTTCCATTCAGGCACTAACCACAATGTTGGCAACAGAGATCAGGCTTGGTTGCCATGGATACGGGAATGTGTTGCCAAAGCTATGTTTTTTTTTGTTTAACGGTAGTAGGTTTGCACTGTAATGGCAATCAACATGTACTTCAATTTGTAGTTCTTTTGTTGTATTTTCCCTTTCTCCAGGCAATGTTAGTCAGTAAACATTTACTTGTTTCAGTTACAAAAGATAATATTTTGAACAGATTTCAATAGATCCAAATGGCTAACGGCCTACTTTAGAATCAAAGAGAGGCTTAAGCTAAATTAGACTTTGCATTTTAGGTGATTGATGAAAAGTACCTTTTTGTTATGCATGTGTTTGAGAGACCTTTATTCATTTTGACTCTTGTTCTCTAGAACCCTTTCCAACTGTGTCCCAATACAGTCCATGCTGAATAAAATAAGCTCTATTACAAATGAGAGCCTCGACTGAATAAGTGCACCCTTAACCATTTCTCTGTTATGGGTGTTGGTCTTTTAGGGGAGCAGAGGCTAGGCTCTGTGTATGTGGGGGTAGATAGAGCGCGGTGCAGATTGGGGGCTGGTGGGCGACATTGTGCTTGATGTCGGTAAAAAGTGACTCATCCTTAGTTAGCACCGCCCCTCTTGGAAAGCCTCTTGTTGGGGTGGCACTACGCTGGGCCAGCCTGGAGCGGGAGGGTGTATCGGGGGGTGGGGCTACACAGCCGGACAGCATGTGTGGGTGTGGGCTTTGGGGCCTTGCTCCACGTTGGGGGGGGTGGGGAGAGAAGGAGAGAGAGAGAGAGAGACTGCAGGAGTCGAGAAGGGTCTTTGTTTGCCGAGCAGTGCGATTTATCCCACACTAGCTCATGGAGTGGGATTCTGCAGGAATGCTGTCTGCAGCTTGTGTGTAATGACGGCCTGCATTTGCTGGTAAAGACCCATTGCCCTGCAGAATGGTCCGTCTCTTATATCTAGCCTACAAATCCATTGTCTTCTGGACTCTTTGAGGCGTCTGGTTTTTCTGCTTTATCTATGCCTCTCCTGGTTATCTCCCATGCCCCCCCACATGCCATACTCAGGCTGTGCACTTTTATTATGGGTACAGGGTAGCCCATGCAGATGTGGAATGTGCCAGAATTGCTCTTGGAAAGCTATGCCCACCTCTTTCAGGTGACCTGCTGTGTGTCCATTCAGAAAGCAGACTGTGTTTCATGCCATGAAGCATCAGCACAGTTCTTATGGGGCGGCTGGTCGTGTATTAGTGAAGAGCATGAACCTCCAAATTGAAAGCTGCTGTTTCGACTCCTAGAACGGGTTCTGTGTTTTTTTTTTTTCGATTGAGGTACATACCTGACATGTCTTGAGCAGAACATCCAGCTTCAGGAAGAGAATCAGATGAACAACTAAATATGAATTGTCAGTGTCAGTTTGTGCATTGGCTGTTTTCCAAATTCTCACTTAATTCCTGATGCGATAGACAGCAGGGAGAATCTCTGGCTGTGACAAAAAAAAAAAAAAAAAACCATCCTTAAGTTGATAAAGCAGCAAAACTGGAAATGTGATTCACCCATAGAGCTCTGGCTGGCTTCCCCTTGCCCAGTTTTCCAGCACTGAGTAAAACCTGCCAACTTGATCCAGTGCCTGGATCGTCCCAGGCTAACGAACAGCCTATAATGGTTCTCAACCTGCACGATTGGGCAGCAACTCTACTGTACGCATGATGGTTGAATTGATGGCACAACGCCCACGTTCTGGGTTGTAAATATGTTTTTCCTGTATATACTGTGGGGGTGTTAATCTGAAGGCTTTTAAGATGTTATTTCTCATGAGGCAACAAAGAGCTGTATGTCTTTGCAGTCCTGAATCTTTTGTGTTTGACAAGTTGAATATAGCTTAACATGGAAGCGCATCGGTTTAATACACATTTGCATGCAAATCGCCCGAGGGAGGGTCGACGTTCATTGGGTGTGGTGCGCAGGTAATGCGTTCATCCTGTAGTCACTCAGGGAACAGGAACTGGCCATATTCCTGCCTTTTTGCTTTGTTCCAAAGAAGCTTCTCTGTGCTTAATCGGCGTCTGTTTGTCTGAGCTAACACTATGGAAGCTAAATCATGGTTGTGAACTGTTGTTTCTGCTTTTGTTTAGCAACGCAGGCCTGCATAGAAGGAAATAAGACCGTCTGCGGTTATGATTTTAAAGGAACGTGGCATCATAAACGTAATTGCTGTTTACCGTTGTTCTTAGTTTTAAAAATAATTGTTTCATTTTATTTGAATGTTGTGTGGAATCCACCTCCTATAACAGGCGTTAAAGTTGGGGCTTCTTCTCTGTAAAAATTTGTCGTTGACATTGACTGTCTGTGGGGCTTACATGTGTGACCAAAGGAAGGTTTTTGTTTGTTTGGATAGTTTTTGGATTGTTTGTGTGGTAGTTCGGTTTCGGGCTGACTCCTCCTATCCCTCCTCATCTTACATACTCCCTCCCTCCCTCCCTCCCGCCCTCCCCTCCTTCCTGAAATACATAAGCTGTGACTAACCAAAATGCAGCCAGTCTAATTCAGAAGCCAGAGCTCTGCTCAGGACTGATTCAAGAGCGACTTTCTAAACCCAGGAGCAGCGGCCAATCAGCTCAGTCCGCGCTGAACATTCAGGCAGCTCACCCATCCTGTTCAGGAGTTCCACTGCAAAGAGCTCGACACGCCTGTGCATTGCCTAAATCTGCAAGGTAAAGTTGCTGGGTATTTTTATAAAGGAAGTGTGGCATCATAAATCGAAGGGGAGGAATTCTTTGGCTCGCTTTGGGTCAAATGTGGACAGCTGTCCGTTTTAACTGCCGGGCAAGTAGCTGTGACTGTCCTTTGAAGTCAGAAATTTCTGGCATTTTTTCGCAGAAAGTTCTGAAAATAACTTTGTTTTAATTTTTTTTTCTCTGTTCTACAAATGGAATATTTTGTGTTATGGTTTAATTCACAGTTGCACTTCACAATCACTAATTATAATTTAATAATTGCAAATTATATGATTGTAAGGGATGATGAGTTTTGTCATTTTTTTGTAAGAAATATAATTTAATTGCAAAGTAAAAACATGAGCTTGCTTGTTTTTTTTTTATTTTTTATTTATGATCTTCTAAAATGAGAGATACACGTCAACACAGAAGTGGATAAGAGGAAATTTTTAAGTTTTCTCTGTGAATAGGAAATCACTCACCAGCCCAGGATGTGTGTGGCGCGAGTTGGATCCATGTCGTCTCCAGAGTGAAAATTCGGCACGAGTTATGAAGCTAATTTCATTCATAAAAAGTGCGGAAAAGCAAAAAATAACAAAGAGCCGTGACCTTGGTCAAAGCGTGGCCAGACTATTAAAATCATCATTGTCCCACTGCATCCCCTGGTGTGGGTTATGGGGGCCATTAAAATAGGGCTTGAAAATGTTTTAATCTCTGTGTCCCAGATGGTGCCGGTCAGTGACCGCTGATAGTGTAACTTTTTTTTTTTCTTTTTTTTTTTCGTGGAAACTTAAAATAGCTGCTTGAGTCATTAGTCTGCTTGTGATGCTTTTCTTATTTGTCTTAAAAGGTCTGAAGGTTCAAGGTTAATAATCCTTTTTACCTTTGTCCCTGAACGGGCGGCAGCCTATTAAGCCGATCGCCATGGAGACCCCCGGACAGAAGCGGCCTAGCCTCAGCATCAACTCGCCTCTGACCCCGAGCCGCATCACGCGGCTGCAAGAGAAGGAGGACCTGTGCAACCTCAATGACCGGCTGGCCGTCTACATCGACAAGATGCGCTCCCTGGAGCTGGAGAACGCGGGGCTGCGCATGCGTGTCTCCGAGTCGGAGACGGAGGTCAGCCGCCAGCTGTGCGGCGTGAAGGCGGCGTACGAGACCGAGCTGGCCGACGCCCGCAAGTCGCTGGACTCGGTGGCCAAAGAACGCGCCCGGCTGCAGCTGGAGCTGGGCAAGGTGCACGGGGACTACCTGGAGCTCAAGGCCAGGTAGGCTCCTCCCTGTGTCTCGTGCTCCCGTTCGACCTCCTAATTAAAGATGAATTTTGGCCTCCCTGCTGTCTGTGTGCACTTGCAGTCCTGGTTCGGCTTGAATGCCATGCAGAAATGGCTCTAAATCTCATTTTGAAACTTTTTTATGATTCCACACAGAAGTTGTCAGGGCAGCTCCTTTATTCGCCATTGATCCACAGTATCCCACAAAGTTTTCCGTTCCCGATCCCGTCTTATCTCCTGATGAATCCTAAGGCACTTACGACAGATGCAGAGGCCACCAAAATAAGCTCTTTAGGAAAGTCGAGGTACAGCAAGACCAGAAACCCAAAGCCCCAGCGACGTTTTCGGAAACGAATCGAGGGTTCAGATTATTTGTGCCAATGTTTTTGGGAAGATCAGGTGAGAGTTGGGTTAGCTTATTGTATTCTACCAGTATGTCTATTCTCATGGTCTCTTCATGGAAAAGTAAGATTTAATATCTTGATTGTAACCCGAAGCGCTCTGATGGCATCCAGTTGCATTAACTCATGGATGAACGTGTTCCTGTTTATATGCCTCGCCTGCACTCAGGTATGTTGTATGGTGTTTTTCAACCAAAACCCGTCCAGGGCTGCATACTTGTTTGGCTTTTACTTTTACTTCGCATTAGTTTTGGTCTTTTCAGCACATTATAGTGCAATTTACGGAATATACAGTGCTAGTATTTTGGTTACATTTCGATCCAGTGCCGTTTTGAATCGTGTGTCCTCGACACTTCCCACCTGCTCTGGGATGGCGCACGCTGATGCTGGGGAAAACCACGCTGACACGGGGACCCGCCCAACTCACTACTCTGGGTCTTGGTCATTGGCGTGCAAGCTTGTGTGACTCGCCCTGTTTGGTTGGCATGGCAACCCTGCGCCTTGTCTATGAAAGAGTCACAGATTCAAATGTTGTCAGGCTTTTCATTAATGCGAGTGCCAAGATTTCTTGTAGATGGGTGTGCCGCCACCGTACAGGGAGTTCTGGTCCCATTTGGGGACTGGCTCATTCAAACGCATTCAGCCCAAGGCACTATGACATTTTCAGTTAGCTTGGTGAGTTCATTCTTGCTAATTGTTAATGGGGAGCTGTTCACCTTGGTATGTTTAGTGTGTTTCATTTAAGGAAGGGGTTCTCCCTCCAAGCTACAGAAAACTCTATGACCTATTTTGGGAGCTGTTCTGATGCCAGTGATGTTTTCTTTGTGCTTTTTGAAGCTATTAAAGGGAACTCCAAAGGAGGCCTCCGTCACCACATTTGACCACATGATCTCCACGCCTGCTGCTCACTCAGACTGCTCTGGCCTCATCTATGTCTCTTGTTTTTTTACATTTGCTGGCATCCCCTTTAATTCAATGCAAAATCCCCTAGGGGAACTCCCGGTGCCATGTGGGCGTGTTTGGAAGCTGCAGCCGTACCACTGCAGCTTTGCTGGGGCCGTGATTGGTGCGTTTGAGTGTGGGGGCGGAGCCCGGGGCCCCATGGTTAGCCCGTGCTGCCCGCCGTCACGCTCTTCATCCCTGTGGCTGAGTTGTGGTTGGGGGAAGCCCCAGCTGCAGGGGTTGGTTTCGCCGCAGTCACGTCTGTCCAGCAGAATGTCCAGTTTGAGGCCATCAAAGATGGCAGCGTGGTTCTTATGGTAGCAAGTCATCTAGTACTGACTAGGGGGATGTGCGACAATGATAAAGGTGGGGGGCGGTTGTGTCAGTGTAAAGAAAATACTGCCTTCTGATGATACACATTGTGCTCTATAATGTTACTGGCTGGTTAGGAGGGGTCTTGGGGTGTCTGTGCGTGTGTGGAACAAGGCTAGGTCAGAATTTCCATGGAACTCTGATCCATCTTGGGCAAAGCCAAGCGCCATGACTCACTCCACCCCTCATGGGGTGATTTACTTTACGAGGCGCAGACGTTAAGCCCAAGAAGCCATTTTCTGGACGTGGCGTTCCTTCCTGGTAGTATTCAAATGTTTTGTTTACTGCAATTAATCCTCCAACTCAACAAAACAAAATAGCCAATGACTCCCCAACTCAAGGTCTTTGGCAGAAGCACAGGGTCTGCCTCTGAGGGCGTGGCTAATCCCCTCCTGCTCATACTAGCGCCGCTGCTGTTCGCGTGGCGTAGCGTGAGAGAACAACCTCCGGTTGTAACCACACTTGCTGGTACTTCTCCAAACCCAGGACACACACACACATTCTCAATTTAGATGCCTCTAATCCAGAGCATCTGGATGCATTCAAGAGCTTGAAGTTCCAGAATATGTGTATGATTAGAGCAGATGCCAAACCTCTCCAGAGGCTGCTGCTTTGTTTCCACTCGGGTCAGTCGTGTGGGACTTGATGCATTTGAGAACCGAAGGGGTTTGCTGATGTCTCCCGATTTTGCATGAACTCCTTATTCTCATTCACAGCCAAAATGTCCTGCTCTTTGTCATCAAGGGGAGTGGATCCTCGATTAATCGCACTGGTTGGGAGTCGCAAGATGGCGCAAGAGCAGTTTTCGGTTTCCTCAAACTTGTGGCCATACGTTCCTAATCCCATCTCCCATGCCCTGCTTTTCGTAGCATTTCATATCAGGGCTGGTAATTTAATGGCCCACAGTGCTAACACAGAGTTTACTGCAGAGACGGAGAGCTCATAGCAGGTAGATGAATCACACACTTCCTGATGGTGAACGACCACGCCCAGCCTTCCCCTGCTAGCTTCCGCATGCTGCTAAAAGGCACAGTAATCCCTTTACTGGGAGGATGATGACCTCAAGACTTCGCTGCGGGTGTCCCTTCCCTGCTGCTCATGTTTAACATCGTTACTAGTGGTTTTCAGACATTAATGGTGCTCTAGAAACTGAGCTCACGGTGGCAGTTTCAGGAGATGAGCAGTGAAGATGTGCAACTTGAACACTGAAAACAAGCCTGTGGTTTTGTTAGCCTCCTTAGTTTGTCTTGTAGGCCAGTGTTTCTCAAACTAGTCCTCGTGGACCCCTACACGGTCCACCTTATTGCTCCCTCCCAAATCCCAGGGTTCCCTGAGGACTAAGAAACACCGTTATAGACCATAATCCTGTGGTCTGTATTTGTGGGTCTTCCCTCAATCTTGGGGAAGGTCTCAACTGAGCCCCTTCACTGCCATTCAGACTCCATTACCGGGTCCTCAATCCTCCCCCCGCCTCGGCCGCTTCCTTCATCACCCCTGTATGAAGCGGAGGGATGTAGCATAGCGTATATGTTAAATGTAGCATGTATTAGCCTGACTAGCGCAAACGAAATCTGGAAAGACGCTCGTGTCTTTGACCTGTCTGAAACCGCACCGAACCACTTCATGTTAAAGGCTATCTCATTGTGCCCATCCCATGAGATCCAACGCCCGCTATTGTTCCACAATATTTTGGGAAGGATGTGGATTGTCGCTTTTGTTGTAGCCTTTGTGTTTGGTGGCATTGTCGGTGTGGCTCCGATAGCGTGGTTGAACTTAGTGTTGCAATGTCAGATCCTGCAGGTGTGGCGCTCAGCTGAAGGGGCAGTATGACAGCAGCCTGCTAAACGATGCCACCCTTTGTTACATAAATATGAATCCTAATGCTTTGTAAGTTTTTCTGACGTTGGTGTTCAGGCAGGCTCCACAAGGATCTGCAGCTTCAGGGCTAATTGTTGACTGAGTAATTATTTCTCGCTTGGCCGGACTGGTTCCAAACCCTGTCAGTAATTAGTTAGTGTGCTTGGTGGGGGGCTGGGCAGCTAGTTTATCTTGGACCCTCAATTTTATGCCCTTTCTAGTCTGAGTACTGAGGGGATCTTGCATTCCTTTCCGCTTATGTCTTCTGACTTCTTCCGCTTGTGCTGCGTGTTTGTGAATGTAGTCTGCCCATCCATCCATCCATCCATCCATCTTCTGTCGTGTATCCGGGGCTGTGTTGCGGGGACAGCAGTCTCAGCAGGGACACCCAGACCTCCCTCTCCTTCCCTTTGCAGAGGTGTTTTATGAAAACTCAACTGTTGAGAAGGTCCAAATTATTAAAGGACTGTTTGGAAAAATTTGATTTTCGGTCACTCTATCCATATGTATCCATAAATTTGAATCTATATCTTTTTTTCCCAGCCTGTTTATCTGCAAACAGGAAGGAAATAATATTGAGGTGTAAGTAGGATGTTGGAGCTCAGATTGGCCATTTTGTGGAAGTTTTCAGTCTCCTAACACCAATGGTGCCCCTACCCAGTGGCTTTAGGTGTCAGGAATGGAAGAGGTCGTCAGAGATGACGTTCTATTTCTGTCTGGTCATTCTGCTCCAGACAGGACCTTTCTGAATGTGGGGGCCTCTCTTTTTCCACCAGTGTGTTTTAGCACCACAGCTCTGGGGTCATGCTGGCATTCCCTGGGAAACTCCTTTCAGGGTGGTCCGGTGAATGTGCCCCATGTGGACTGTGGCTGAGTGCAGAGGAAGATGACAGATTGTCTGAAGGACCCCCCCCCCCAACCCCCGGATGGTGCTGGAGGAAAGATGGTGGTGTGTGTGTGTCTCTCTGTCTGTCTTTTGTGAATCACCCTGCATCTTGACTTTGTATCTTTTGTTAGTCCTTGTGTGTCTGTCATGTTTGTGTTGGTGTTTCTCTGTGACTGTGCCCTCCACTCTTAATTACTTCAAATTGATTTAGTTAAAATTTAATTTAGTTAAATTCAAGGCAGTAGTGCAATCCTCATGTCCTTTTTCCCCGTGCTCATTCGTACAGTAAGATCATGTTTCCTTTGCTGTACTGGGTTCCCCGACACGCCCAGTTTGGTGTCTTGTTCAGTCTGTTTGCACTGAGTGGCCACCCAGTAAGCAGTTGTAGCTTGTGTATCAGCCAGGATATTGGGCGTGTCTTCAGATAAAGCGGGAGATATCCGTCCGTGATCTGCGGCTGCTGGGATCTGTGGCTTGTCTTGAGTGAGTCGCCCCGCGTTGACAAAAATGGCAAATGTTTTTTTTGTTTTTCTGGGGTGGAGTTACCTTGAATTCTGTGAGAGAGCAGGTTTCTTCCTGCAGGCGTGCGAGGGCTATAAACCTATGTGGACATTCAGTGTTTCGCAGCATCTCCCCCCCCCCCTCCCCCAGTGAGTCATGTGCTCCACCATCCCTTCTTTATATTTACCGCAAATAGCTGTATGCGTGGAATTCCACTCGCCCGCTCCAATTAATCCCCCCTGAAAGTAGCACGAGAGGCCATATTTGCCGCACACGGCTGGAAAGGCATCATCCCCGTTTCCATGGCAGCGCCACAGCAAAACAGCTAGACTTCTGTTGGCTTGTGGTTTCCATGGTTGCTGTGGCGATTGACGACGATAGATGTGAGTCATACAAGGCTGGAAATTCAGATGCGGTATCCCCAGTTTTATTTATTCCTTTTTCTTTTTTAAACATCCTTTTCCTTGTGTTTTTACGTCACGGGGTACTTATCTTGTTGCCACAGCAACCAGAGTTGTAGATTATACAGTGAAGAGGCCCACGTGTATGGTGTGCCAGCTGCCGATTGTTATTAGTATTACTGCTTCACATAAAAAAGATGAAAGAACTGCAGTTACTGTATTGAGTTTTTCTTTGCAGCTTTCGTTCCCCCCTGAATTTAACTGGATATTTTACTGGGCTGGTGCCTTGTTTGTGCTCCTTTACCGCCACCTGGGAACTGAACCGGAAGCTTTATAGCACCATATTCAGCACCATCTTAACTGTAGACTCAAGTGTTTTATTTTAATTTTCCTCTTTCTTGTTCTGTTTCTGTATTAAATGCACACAGCAGTTTCTGCCATCTGTCTCTCTATCCATCATCCACAATGCTTGTCCAGTACAGGGCCACAGAGAGCCTGGAGCCTATCCCAGGAGATGGGGGACACCCTCAGTGGGATGCCAGCCAATCACAGGGTGCACACACCCTAACCAACTATAGAGAGGTGCCCAATCAGCCCTCAGAGACATGAGGCTGCAGAACTCACTGGCTTGCTGCAGTAAATTGTGTTTTTTTGTTTTGATATTTCTTAGAATCTTGCAATGCGCCGGGCCCTGGTTTCATTAGCCAGGGATGCTAATCCCACAGGATTAATTCTCAGACTGGGTGTGACTGTGCTGTACTGCTCGGCTGAGCGCTGGCTCCGCCTTACGCCGCAGTCTCCCCGCGATTTGCCGCGACTTGTTAAGAGCATCTCCCTCCCTTCCTTGGGATGAATCGCGCATCTCGCCGTGTGTCCGTTTGGGCACACCCTGCCGTTTGCTCGGTGACGCCCTTGCGCGCATGCTCCCTGCGGTTTGCGGCCCATGTAATTGTGCTTTGGCTGCTCGTGGCAGGATACGACGGGTTTGAAATGTAAACACGTGTTGGGGGGGGCTTTGTGTAGAGAACATGTGCCGAAGACTTGCAGGTTTGCAGTTCTTTCCTTTCGGCTCATATTTACTTTAATACAATGACGCCTCACCTGAACTCAGCAAGACTCAATAACGATAAATATTTTTATTGCTTTAAGCCATTAACCGTTTGTGTCACTCGCACAATGCTCTACTTGTTGAGCCAGAAGAGCTATCAAGTGTTTGTTATTTTAAGAAGCAGAAGACCCAACGCTGTGCCATCCAGGTCTGCCCGCTTGTGTACGCACGCATCCCCTCGCTGCTGGGCTTGGTGGCTTTAATCTGGATAAAACTGGCACTGTTCACATGCCCTTAATAACCAGCCTCCATTCCATGGTTTGGTGCTGGATCCAGGCCACAAAGCCTATTAGCGAGTTGCCCCGGAGCCTGGCGAAAAGGCTGTCGCGGAGACCGCCATAGCTGGAGGCGTCGTTCGGCCCGGAGGCGCAGGATGGCATTCCTGACCGAGCTTGTTTACACCTGCCCTGCCTATGCCTGCTGTTCTGCAGAACAGGTCAAAGGTGTGGTCAGCCTTCAGGAATGCAGCGCTGCACGCCTGCCTGAACCTCACGAGCCTGACGTCTCAAGCCATTACTTGCCGTAGCTGTTCCGTCGTCCGCGTGCCTGCTGCCAAAGCAAGTATATTTGCAATCATGAGTGGCTCCCTCTTTTCGCGATTAAAGTGACACCTTTTCCCAGATTGGGCGGAGGAATCGTTTGCCATTTCCCCCTGGGTGCTTTGAGTAAAGCGTCACTTCAGCTGGAGGGCACCCAGCCTTGTGTCAGCCTCCGTCTGTTGACTGTATTTATCTTAAGACGCAAGTCTAAAAATATCTCCTTCCTAATGGATCTGCATGTGTGTTTTTGGGTGTGTTCTAGTGCAATGATGTGATTACACCTTTGGCAGAATAGGGAGGACGGTATAATAGATCATTTGATACTTTATCTATCCCCGCAGGGAAATACTCTTTTCACCTAATCCATCTTGCTCTCCATGAGACACACATACAGGTGAAAGCAAGCTTGGGGGGGTGAGTCACGGTGCTGGGTCAGCCTGCATTCAGCGCTCCTGGAGCTGGGCGGGGGGGTTAAAGGCTCAATGGCAGCATTAGTTTAACAGCCCCGGGATTCAAACTAGTAACCTTCCGTTGACGGGCACAGATTCCTAACCTGCTGAGCCACGCACCCGCTTAGGCAGCCTGGAAGTGATCTTGATGACAGATGGACAGCGTCACTGTCGATGCAGCCCACGCTGTGGACGCCATAAAGGCTTTGTGGCACCAAGTCCTGCTTCCACTAAGATGACCGATTTTGTCTAGATGCTTGGTGTTCACTAGATTTGTCGTGTTCTCTCATTGGCTGGGGCCGGTCTGGGACTTTCAGTTTTCTAGAGGAAGTGCGAGTGGCTACAGGCAGTTTTTAAATGTGTTTCATCTTCCGCTACAGTGGATGTAAGCATGAACTAACTATTCTAACTGGGGGATGAGGGGAAAATCTGCCAGAGGTTTATGGGTAAATGAAACCTTTTCAGGTTTCATGGAGCAGGGCTTTTTTTGGGATCAGTCCTTACCTCCATCATGTTAGAGCGTCACTAGCCACCGCGTCCTGTGGTAAGATAGGGTGGCCAAAAGATGCACATGAGCACCTCCTGCTGGTCAGACTGTTTGGACAGCTTGGGACTGTTGGGTGTGCTGTTCCTCCGCCCCAGTCCTCGAAGGTTGCAGTGGGTTCAGACTTTCCAGCTCTCATGCTGAGCTCTCAAATTGGTTCAATTGTCAAAATAATGCGGTCGAGCGCATGGGCAGATTGGAGATCTGCTTGCGCCGCGGCCCGCCAGCACCAGGGCTGAGAACAAATGGCTCTGTAGTTTCATGCGACGTGTATCCAACCTCGCAGGAACACCAAGAAAGAGTCGGACTTGGCGGCGGCACTGGCCCGGCTGAAGGACCTGGAGGCCCTGCTCAACGCCAAGGAAGCTTCCCTGAGCACCGCCCTGGGGGAGAAGCGGAGCCTGGAGGCCGAAGTTCGTGACCTGAAGCCGCAGCTGGCCAAGGTGACCCGGCATCCCGGACCGCTCGTCACTTTTTTGGCGTTTTACTGGCATCTGCTGTGCAGCAACGAAGCAAATGCTGGCAGAGCTGAGCGCTTATGAAACGGACGTTACAGCTGCTTCATTAACTGCTCTGTGCCTTTTGAGATCTTATCTTTTAATGCTGATTAAGGTAGTTGGCTCACATCTCGACACGTGAGAGGCAGGATCGATCGCGAGTAGGAATAAAGCCAGCAGGTTGTTGTGGTTTTGCCATAGCCGTGAATCTGTGTATCAAGTACTTGGTCGCCTTGTCACTGTTTTCCTGTTCAGTGAGTTGGGGAATAATCCAGTGAAAAATATTTCATAAGACTACTTAATAGTGACACAAGCCCTCCACCACATGGTCACTTATGGAACTGCATCTATTTTTTTCTGAGCTGCAGTGCTTCTTTTACCATATTCAGCAAATTATTGCCGCGAGATTGAAAACCAGAAGAGTAAACGAATTACAGCTGTGGTTTTCAGTAATACAATGACACGAACATGAAAGGTGACAAAGGTCTGTCATTTGGTACAAGTAAGTCCTGCAATGGGTAACCTAGACAACCGTATCTCGTATTTTTGCGCTAGCTGCCACGTGTATGTATGTGTGTGCGTGTGTGGCCCACTGACAACCTACCCTGGAATGTTGCCATGGCAGCTGGAGGGGAGCCTGAACGATGCTAAGAAGCAGTTGCAGAGTGAAACGCTGATGAGGGTGAATGCAGAGAACAAAATGCAGACCCTCAAAGAGGAGCTGGAGTTCCAGAAGAACATCTTTGGCGAGGTGAGACTCGACACCTACACCTGTCTGCGTTTTGGTCTTTAGAAACTTCCAGGCAGTAAGCTGGCAGCAATAGGGCAGTTGACGCACGATTTGGATAGCTCGCAGTCTGGCGAGTGGCGGTAAGCGTGGGTTTGCTGTTGCGGGTACCAGACGGCGCGGTACTCACATACACGCATCTCGCCGCCCCCTTTTTCCTCCAGGAGCTTCGGGAGACCAAGAGGCGACACGAGAATCGCGTGTTGGAAATCGACAGCGGCCGGCAGAACGACTACGAGAGCAAGCTGGCGCTGGCCCTGGCGGAGATGCGGGAGCAGCATGAGGAGCAGCTGAAGATGTACAAGTCAGATATCGAGAAGACGTACAACTCCAAGGTGGGCAACGGCGTAGGGGGGGTGTCGAGCCGGCGAATGCATGAGAGATGGGTCACATGCGATTTCAGAAAAGCACGCCATGCAGCAGCATTCACACCCTGGCGAACACGGGCACCGCCTCGTGAAAGAGCAGTGCGACCGGCTCTTTACGCCAACTGTGTACACCTGTCTCCATGCCAGCTGGAGAACGCACGCCTGTCGGCCAACCGAAACACCCTCCTGGTGGGCTCGGCGCATGAGGAGCTGCAGCAGACGCGCATGCGGCTGGAGACCGTGTCTGGCCAGCTCAACCAGCTGCAGAAGCAGGTAGGACGCCCCCCTGTGGTGCACTGTTGCCATTACGCCGCCAAAGCGCTTCATTCCAAAATTTGGCCACTTTCCCTGAACACCCCTTCTGTTCATAGTTCATAAAATTTTCTCCCGACAGTCAGTCTGGTCTTTGGCATTCATGTTGACCTGCGTGTGTGGTTGAAACAATTATTTTGGTGCGTAATCTGCTTTAAAGCTGTATCGCTGAAAGAACATTCTAGAGCCATGGAGGGGCTCTTGAGGAGGAAAGCAGTGAAGAGTTTCTCAAAGCTCATTAAGCACCCCTCTCACCCCCCCCCCCCCCCCCCCCCCCCCCCCC
>JAODJW010000046.1:11650967-11674766 GCA_026777045.1 Hyperopisus bebe
TTTTTTCTGTTTCTGTCCCTTTGGGTCTCTCTTTGTCATTCTGGGTTGTACAGATTTGGGCAGCTGGGCCTGGTGCCATTGACAAACCTCCTTCTGACCTGGTGTGGAAGGCCGAGAACTCGTGGAAGACTGGAGACCAGTTCCAGACCACCCTGCTCAACTCCAGTGGGAAGGTACGTCCCCTATGCCCTAGGCCAGTCTGTGTCCCCTATGCCCTCGGCCAGTCTGTGTCCCCTATGCCCTCGGCCAGTCTGTGTCCCCTATGCCCTCGGCCCGTCTGTGTCCCCTATGCCCTCGGCCAGTCTGTGTCCCCTATGCCCTCGGCCAGTCCGGCGTCCCCTGAATTCCTCTCTTAGACCTGAGAGATCTGCCTGCAAAACATGGCCGCCTTTGTGCTGTGCACGTTCTGTTGACGTCTCTGCTAGGACAGGCCGATCTCCTGAGATCCAGGGAAAATAGTTAAATTTTATCGTTTTTCCTTTTTTACGTAAATGAAGTGTTGGGATGGCACAAAGCACACCCCCTAGCCTGTGGGATAGACCGCCTGTGTCGCGCGTCATCCTCATTACTGATAAGAGCCCCAGTAGCTCATGTAGCAAAAGCAGAACGTTTGTCAGAATGTCGTCTTGGATACGTGACACCGATTGTGAGCTGGCGTGAACTGGCTTTTCCTGCTTTCTTAAATTCAGGAGATGGCGATGAGAGAGGTCAGCCGGACACTACTGCAGGACGACGACGGCGGTCATGATGTTGTAGGGAAAGACGTAAGTGCGGCAGCTTATCGTGACCAGTTGTGAACATGCATTTCTTATATGGATTCGTCTGTCTGTCGGTCGGTGGCTTACTCAGCCGCCGAGGTGATTTAGCAGCTCGCCTTTGTCGCCCCCTGCAGGCAGCTCACAGCACTGCCGTTGATAACGAGTACAACCTCCGCAACCGTACTGTGGTCTGCACCTCGTGCGGACATTCGACTGGCGGCCATGCCGCTCCCGGCTCCAACGTGGCCATCTCCCGCGCCTTCCTCAGTGAGGGTGGGGGCCTTTCTGAGGCGCTGGTGCCCCGTTCCCTCGTGGTGGTGGGCAA
The DNA here is from genome assembly GCA_026777045.1 of Hyperopisus bebe. Classification (NCBI taxonomy): domain Eukaryota; kingdom Metazoa; phylum Chordata; class Actinopteri; order Osteoglossiformes; family Mormyridae; genus Hyperopisus; species Hyperopisus bebe. The sequence goes on from JAODJW010000046.1 coordinate 11,652,051, forward strand.
CAATTCAGCCCGGCAGGTGAGTGAAGGGTTTGGGTGCCGCCTCACTCACAGCTGCTGGGAGTGATCAGCCCCGTGTGTGTGTGTGTGTGTGTGTGTGTGTGTGTGTGTGTGTGTGTGTACACCTACGTGTCTGACCTGTAAATAGGCAGAAGCAGATATGAAATAGGAGGAAAAAGGTGGACTGTTGTGGTGTTAAAATAGAGCAATTTCCCCACACAGAGCCGCACATGCATTAAAGCCGTCGTCCTGCATGTTTGACGTCCACCATGTCTTTTAGGATTTTTTTTCTTTCCCCACTTCCCCTTCAAATGTCTGTGTGTCTCCACCCCCCCCCACAGAGCGGCCCCAGAGCAGACAGCTGCTCTGTCATGTGACCACGTGGGAGCCAATCTGCCGGTCCGGGCTGCTGTGACCCTCAGCTCCGGAAGGTTTTCTCTCCAAACAAACAAAATTAAAAACAAAAAAAAAAACAGGTTTTTCTTTTTCACGTAACAACATTTTGTTTTGGGTGGGGGGTATAATAAGTTATAGTCCCAGCTTTGTGTGTTACCAAATGCTTTGTTTATTTTGACTGGGGGGGGGGGTGAGTCGTTAGGCCTGTCTAGGCTGCTGCAGTCTGACCCACCGCTGGTCCACTTTTCCTTCTTGGCTGTCATCAGTGAACACGCACAGCTCATGAGCCCCCAGCAGGGGGCGTCAGACTGCCGCAGGCCAGGCTCTTTCTGTACCTGCCGTCATTATTCCTGATGGGATCTTCAGTTTGCCGTGACTCTGTTATTACACTGGTTATAACCAGTATGGTTAGTCTGGTTTGAGGTGGCAGTGCGGCTGACGAGGAGTCGGAGGAGAACTGGACAGCCATGTTTGAGGGTCCCTGCTTTGTGAATGCATGTATACAGCCCCTCAGATTACCATACCCTACCTGAGAGAGAACCTGCAATTTTTATTACTGCTCTGCTTGGGATGGTCTGTGAGGGCAGGTTAGCTGATTAGAAGAAAAGTTTTCATAGGATGTGAAAAAAAATTAAATTCATATTAGATCTGAAAGTTTGAAAATGCTCGCCTTCGTTACACATGATGTGATTTTTGTTTTTATGATACTAGGGCAGCTGGTACTGAGACAGTTAGAAAACGGTTGGGCTTTTTACACATGGTTTGTTTTAAGTTTTAAAGGAACTGAGCTCAGGTATTTTTTTTATTTATTTTGAAGTTTTGGCTTAATTAAGAAGCGGTTACAGGTTATGATAAAGTTGCGTGGATATGCAGTATGGCAGAATGTTGGGTAGATTTAATTTTGCTGGACATTATGGAGCATATGACGTGTCAGTGACATTGTTTATTTCCTGCAAATTAATGTGGAGCAACTGCCAGTTATCCTATCAGTGTTGAAAAATATTTGTGTAGTTTTTTTTTTTTTTAAAGGGCTTCCTGCCAATTAAAACTAAATACCTGCTGTACTGCCAAAGGGACAGAAATGGCTCAGTGACCATCTAACGAATCGTGGCCTAATTGTCAGAGGTACTTCATTATTTTATGAAGCACTTGTTGAACTCTTGATGTGCCTTAAAGTGTTTAATTCCTAAGCAGCAGACCAAAGATCAGGGTAACTCCATAAACCAGTGAGCCCCAGTAACCATGCCCTGAGCGCAGGGCTGTGTGACCCCCAAATGCACCTTCGCTCCTGACTGCTCACCGCACTGATACACTGTGACATTTCGCACCACTGGGCATTTCCCTTCCTGCTCAGCCTCCTCACAGTGCTGCCCATGTCCCCCTGTCTCCTTCTAATGCGTCGCTAGGCTATTCGGAAAATGCCAGTCACTACTTGCTCGCTCGCTTGTAGAAAAGATACGTGTGTGTCCGCGGGGGTCGGGGGCTGTATTTAGTACTGTTTTGTCTGATTTTTAGAGCCCCCCCCCCCATATCATGCTAAAAATGGTGCTTTATAAAAATTTTGTATTTACGCCTCACAAAAAATTTTCAAAACCCCATGGTGGTGTTATAACTCGTTCTAATAAACTTGTAGAAATTTATTATTTTTTTTTGTATTACTGTTTCATATGAAAATGCAAATACATGCTTTGGAAAACAAGTTACTAGAAAGATGAAATGTTGGTCAATAGCAGCATCCCTGCTCTTAGGGAAAAAATGAAGGCAAAATTTATTTTGGATTATCAATCACAGCTTGTTGTAAAATGCTGCCTGTAGCGTAACCCGCAGAGGCTGAAATAAGTCCCTCTGTCCTGTTTGCTGGGATAGTGTTCTGCTGCAGACCCACCATCAGCCACATGGGGCAGCACATCCCAGACTCTCCTAATTTCCTACAGTACTTGTACATTAATGTGGGTATCAGAGAGTCAAAAAGCCCAGGTGCTTCCGCAATTGTAATAATAATATATAAGATGTGTTTGTTATGCAGTACTGGTACTGCAACATAATGGAAATTATATCAACGTTTGTGCCATTAAATCAAGGTTTTTGTACCTACAAAGAAATTTGACCTGAAAACTCAGCACTTATTGCTGACAGCCTCCGGGCTACATGCATTCTTTTTTCTGTTCACAAGAAAATGCTGTTACTGATATCTGTGATTTTTCTAAATAAACCTCTTTCATAAACTATGTTCTGCGTTTTTACCTTACAAACCCTGTATTGTATTTATTTGCCATATGGGGGGGGGACTTTTTTTTTTAACAAGTGCATTCAAAAAAACAAGGGGGGTGTCAAGTAAAATAATGTTTATTTACATTATATACAATGTGAATGTTTACAGGCACTGTAATGTGAAGCTATAAACTTGTGATAATTCTCAAAATGTGGAAACCCATAAAGAGATGCCTGGGGGAGTGAAATGAGTGTGGTTCACATGCCGAAGTCTTGGGTGCTTCTACACTCAGTGGAGTTCAGTGTACCTGCTTGGTTCAACCACTTGAGGGCGAGCTTTCCTTCCCCACCTGAGCGTGTGTCGGCTACAGCCGATCCAGAGCACAGAGTCGGGCCTTTTCAAGGGTGGGTTCAAAATACTAGGGAAGGCATGCAAACTGCTCAAGGGACAAGGCACCGTGTGGCTCTGTGAGTTAGGATGCTGGGGTGGGGGGGGTCTGTGAGTTAGGACTCTGCGCCTAAGCTCGGAAGGTCACCAGCTGAAATCCTGAGGCTGGCATGAGTGATTTCACAGTTTGTGCCATTCGTTCCAGGGACACTGGTTGACCTGCCCTTGTGCATCACTTTGGACAAAAGCATCAGCTAAATGTAGTGGCCACTTTCAAACCAGCAACTCTTTTTCATTTTAAAGGTCATTTAACCTCCCAGCGCCTTTGTAGCCATTACGTGAATCCACAGAGTGGGGAAAAAGTCTGATAACTTTGATTAAAAAAAATATATATGTACATCTTGACAGTATTGAGTAAAGCAGTGTTTCTCAAAGCAGTCCTTGGGAACAAAAATTTAGATTCTTTGGCAGGGCTCTGGGAGAGAGGTAAAATGTGGACCATCCCCGAGGATCAGATTCAGAAACACTGCAGTGAAACAGCATAATGGAATAGTGTTGGAATGTACAAATCACGTGACGATGGGAAGAAGTCATCCTCCATGTTGCCACAAGGTGGCAGTAGTGTCACACTGGGGTAATCATTCTGCTGTTCTTCTGTGTTCACCCCAGATGTGTCAGTGGGGGAGTGTCTGTGGCGAGGGGGAGGGTGGACGGCGGACGGGGGGCAGGTCGTAGTGTCCAGGTATGTGACTGTTAATAGGGAGGTCATAATGATTCTGGAATGGTTCCTGTTTGGGGGCGTCAGAGAGAGAGCAGCATTCTGAGGTGTGGAAAAAAAAAGCATCAAAAGGAATGATTAGAACCTGGAAAGGCATTCAGTGCAATTTCGAAAGCAACCTTCCTCACACAAAAGGATGTCAGAGACCTTCCTGTCCTTTTTTCCTTCTCATCCTGTTTTAAAAACCTTTGTTTTCTCGATTCACAGGAAAACCCTGTCAGTCGCCTCTGCCCCCTTCACACACGCACTGACTTCTGATTGAATCTGGCTCCGGTCTCTTACCCCGGTGCACGGAGGGCGGGGGAGGTGACGGCAGGCGCATGTCAACGCGGGGCAGCTCCTGACGGGTGTATGATGCCATCTCCATGTAGCTGCTCTCCAGGGGGTGGACCGGTGGGGTGGGAGGGTCTTTGATGGTGGCATAGAGATTCTCACTATTCAGAGAGCTGTTGCTCACTGCGGAGTCCCTGGACAGGCCTGCTCAGGGAGGGGAGGGGGGGGTCACATTAATTTTCAATTGAAATATGTGTTGACAGTGTTTTCTTGTTTGGTAATTAGGAGCATGGAAGAATTAAAGGTAACTATTTATGGTAAATTCCAGGAGAATCAGGGTGTGCATGGTAGGGACACGTTTCATACCTTTGTCGCAGAGTTTGCCAAGGGTGGCGCTGTAACTGTAGCTGCGGTCTATTCCGAAGGCTCCTGTGGATACACAGGGAAAACATGGCTGTAAGAGAGAGACGGGGGCTTGGTGGGGCGGTGTGGGGCAGAGGTGGCGAGATCAGGTTCAGAGAGTAAAAGTCCAGACCATGAGTTTGTTTCAACCAACCAGTTGAGAATCACAGAGAATAAAGAATCACAGTCACAGGTTACTCAACTGGCTGGTTGAAACAAAATCATGGTCTGGACTTTCTTACATGCCTCTGGAGGGAGTACAGACATACCCTGGGCCTTATGGGACAGGGGCTCGTGGTGCTTCCAGCGGGCCGGCAGTGTGGCCACACTCTCCCCGCCCAGGGGCCTCAGCCGCTCTTTCTCCACATTCTTCCCACTGAAGAACAGCTGCTTGTTGGTGTTCTGTTGGGGGGGGGGTTGGATGATGTCAGCCTGATGTGTGTGTGGCCAACACGTGTCACCATGAGCCCCACCCCACCCTCCCAGGCCCGTGTAGCACCATCAGTGCCAAAGAAAATACGTCCGACTCCACAACCTGACCATCTCTCACGTGCTGTAACCTTGCCGTGACCTTGCAGTGATACTATATACCACTAGGGGGCTCCCCAGTGGTGCTGTTTAGGAGTTGGATAACTTCGGAAAGCAAATACTGCACCTGATGTTACACCCATTACAAAAAACTTAAATTTATCAGTTATTTTACTCGTATTTTCCTCTAGCATTTATTTATCTTCGCCTCTTTGCAAAAGAACGAGAAAAAAAAAATACAGTAAGAGACAGAAGTCCTAATTGTACGTAACCAAGGTAACGAGCACTGACATCAGGATAAACGTGATGGCATAGGTGGCCCACCTACCTTGACGTAGCCGAGGGGGCGGTCCTGGTTGTTGGGAACGTGGGGCAGGGGGGGGCGGCTCTGAGACAGCGTGTGGTAGCTGGGGTTGGAGTAGTAGTGGTGGTAACCGACGGCGATGTCTGGAAGACACAGCTGCAGGTTTTCGGCTGCAGTGAAACACTCTGGTAATTCCTGCCAAATTCACCCGGGGCGACTTCAAACACATTCAGCAGAAATTCATCAGGCCGTGGAATTCCAGCACGCTGCCAAAGCAGCCAATATCAGCAGCGATCACTGCTGGGGCTCTCAGGAATGGCGTCTGGGTGAAAATCAGCCCTCTCCCCTGGACCTCAAGACGACCTCATTCAGCCGCTTCAGGTTTAACAAAGGACTGTAGGAACTGCTGATTGGAACAGCAGGACCGTGATGTACAGAGCTGGGCCCGGTTCTGTTAAGCTTAAGTATCAGTATTATGCTAATTTGAACTAATTGAGTCTCTTCAACTGAAGGTAACGCCCTTAGCAGAGGTTTTCATCCATGTACATATGAGGAATGTAGAGAGAGAGGGAGGGGGTGGCACAGCAGGTTAAGTCTCTTTGCCCCCAATCCAAAGATTGCTGGTTCAATCCCCAGCCAGATCAGAACAGTCACATGTGTGTGAGTCCCTGAGCAAAGCCCCCACACCCTGGACAACAAGGTGGAGGGAGCAAAGAAGAGCTTAAGTATAGTAATATTTTTGGGCATTTCACAAGTACATAAGAATTTCACCTACCTACTTTATTTTGCTCTTCATAGCTCAAAATACACAGCAGTCAATCACCACACAACACCCACAGGGACCCACAGCTGTCCTGCCCAGGCTGAGGATTGAACCAGCAACCTTTAGATCATGGGCACAGAGACTCAACCCACTGCAGCACTCTCCAGTATACCTCTACTTGTGTTTGTACAAGTGGAAAATAAAGGATTTATCATTTACAAAGCAAATCAGAAAGTTCATGGAATAACCTGGGGGGGGAGGGGTAGGGGTCTTGCGCAAGAGCCCAATAACGAGATCATATCACATGCCAGCTATGGGATTAGAACCCACAACCTATTTGGGGGGTAACTCACCTGGGACGGCGTACTCGGAGTTGACGGTGCGGGTGGCAGAGTAGGCCACGGCAGGGGTGCGGCTCTGCTTGTCCTTCTGCCGGCGCCGGTAAGCCAGCAGCAGGGACAGGAGCAACACCATCAGGGCCACCAGGCTCACGATGCCAGCCACGGCCCCCCAGGACACCTGCTCCCCTGGGGGGAGGGGCACCATCTCGCTCTCATCCTTCTCTGGAGGGATGGGTTCATGTTATTGCTATGTAGCATTAAACATCCTAATGGTCCCATCATGTGACCACACCTGAATCACAAGTGCACACAACTGGGAGAGAGAATGTATGCCCATACAGGATTCAGTGCACCACCTCGATGGAATTCCAGCCCTTACTTCCGTGACATGGTGAGGTCACCTAGTACCACAATCCCTATTCGCCACCAACCTGCAAGAATCTGTCTGCATACTGCAAGACAAGCGTGGAGCATATAGGACCAATCAGAGCACACTGGGCTCATCGGGGGTGGGACTTAAAGATCTAACAGTGTGTTTCAGGCAAAGTGAATAGAGATTTACAGTATGAGAAAAATAACACTGAAGTATGAAAATCTATTCTAGTACTCCCAAAAAATAAAACTGTGAACTCTGAAAATGAGCATAATAGGACCCCTTTAATAAAAAGTTGTGGCACTTTCATGTCATAGTTAGACTGCCCACCGGGGGGGCACCAAGGTCTCTGACACAATTTCTACACTGCTTGGACCTCTTCTGGACCTTTAAGTGAGAGGGCCATCATTAAAGCACATCATCTGAATGCTGGTGTGATGCGTAGACTAGGGTCTCTGTTCCTCCTCTGTCCCACTTCTGGGATTTTCTTTATTTCCAACAGCTGGATGATTAACAGCTTTTCAGGTCCAGACACCGATACCATAAACTGTACAGGATGTTCTGGTCACTAACACATCCTTTCTGCAAACTAAGAACAAACTGCCAGCCACCGAAGCACAGCTTGGGTGGTCTGGGAAGGCAGACGGAGCCCTTACTGGACTGGCAGTGGGGGCCGGTGAGTCCCTGGGGGCAGGTGCATGCTCCAGTCACATGATGACAGGGCCAATCACACTGGCAGTGCTGAGCACAGCCCAGCCCATAGGTGCCTGGTGCACAGCCTGAACAAAATTGGTGGAAAATAAGAAAATAATATTTACGCAAGGCACTGTTCAATAAATAAATGGAGAAAAAAATACGTGTGAGAGAACAGGAGTTTGCATAGAGCATATATGGCCACTTTGCTGTGGGAATGTGTGATGAAAGTTTTTTGGGTAAACGGGCACATGTAGGGCACCTACGCAGCGAGCAGTCAGCCCCGGTCCAGCCCGGGAGGCAGTGGCATGTTCCGTCCCGATGGTGGCATGTGGCATTGTTCATACAGCGACACACACCAGCACACTGCTGGCCATAGGTTCCCATGAGGCATTCTGGGAAATGCAGATGTGCATCGTGTGACTAGTAATGGAAGCATCCACATTGCTTCACACCAATTCAGGGTTACCCCATGTAGCCAGGGTCAGTGATGTCCCTAACCGCTATTGGGATGCATCCCAGCATTCTTTTTAATTGATTGGTATTGGCTACCACAGCCTGATCTTTTTTTTTTTTTCGAAGGACACATACCCATACAGTTTTACCTTTCATTTATTTTTAGCTACACTACTGCACATTGGGTAATTTACTACTCTTACCGGATTATTGTTTTTTATTGTTTATTGTAATATTTCTACTACTACTTGTACTTACTTTTTTTACTTTACTTTGCTTTCCCCTTTTCTCCCTTAACTGGTTGTTGAGCAACTGCAACAAAAATAATTTCCCTCTGGGGATCAATAACATTTTTCTGATTCTGATTCTGTTTAAATTTCCTGCGTCAACCCAACTCACATCAGTTACGCAGATTATAAGGGTCCATCATGCGTTACAGTAAGCCTGATGCATATGGCTTGAAACTATACACTATTAAAATGTAAACCGTGCAGAAATTCTTTAAATAGGAAACTCAAAGTAGCCCAACAATTAAAGGAAGCTTCATGAACCATTTGCTATCTTTTTTTGACCCCACTAGATGGCACTCTTGGTTTGCTATGAACAGAAAGCATCATCTAACGGGTTCAGAAAGTACAGCAAGTGGTTCATGAGGCTTCATTTGGCCATCACTACCAACAACTAGTGATGGGTAAATGAAGCTTTATGAATCATTTGCTGTATTTTTTAACCTCAGTAGATGGTGCTCTTGGCTTGCTTTGGGGCATGCTTTAAGCCCTTTTTTGAACAGACAGCACCATCTAGTGGAGTCAAAAAATACATCAAATGGTTCATTAGTATCATTTTGCCCATTCCTACCAACAACTACCTGTAATATTTGCAATGATATACTTTTCAGAGGAGGCAGCAACAGAACACCAAATAATACAATGAATTTAATAGGGCACTTAACATTATAAGGAAGAATACTGCGATACTGAGTTTAACTGAAAATGCACTACTGTATGGGTATGGAAATATTTATTAAATGACTGCATTGGCACTTGAAATTTAAATACTGAATGGATCAGATCAGATTGGGGTACCAAAAAAGTGGTTTGGGACATCCCTAGCCAAGACTCCTGATTTAATGACTGAGTGACTGTATCATATAGCACAGGTCTCTGGGACTCACCTTGGTCACAGAGGGGCCCAATGTAGCCTGGGTCACACTGGCACTGCCCTGTGACATGGTGACAGGGGGCGGAGCTGGCACACGGGGGGCAGGACAAGCCGCACTGGGCGCCGTAGTTACCCGCAATACACACTGGTACAGACACAGATACAGGTCATTCCACACAGAACTATCCAGAACAATAAATGGTTACAAACCTATTACTATTTCAAAGTGACATGTGAGCAGAAAGACGGTGGGATTTCCTGTTACAGGAAACAAATGGACAGACCAATCAAAGCGCAGCAAAACCAAGAACGTTTCAGCATTGACGGTCGCCACACTCACCATGCTGACACTGAGCTCCCTGGTATCCAGGGCTACAGATACAGCCCCCACTGTGTGGCAGGCAGGTGGCGCCGTTCAAGCAGAAGCAGGTCTGGTTGCAGTGGCGCCCCCAGGAACCGTCGGGGCATGGCTGGGTGCAACGTGGTCCTGTAAGGAGAGAGGAATATTTTTGTAATATCTGCTATGTTCAATATCTGAAGCAGATTTACTTTTACTTTTACTCAGGTTTCATTTTGCAGTGGTTTTCAACCCAAACCCAATTCTCAGCCACCACCACCCCCATGATTTTGGATGTATAGGAGGAGAAATGGAACAAAATGGAACAAAAACATGGACAGGTTTGGGGGGGTGGGGGCTCATCTGAGAACTGCTGTCAACTTGACAGCAAAGCGTCCATCAACCAGGCCCCATGTAGAGTTCAAACCTGCGACCTTCTGTTAACCTCCACACTCCCTGTGGGCCCCTGCAGAGGGAGCATCATAATCTGAGAAACTCCAAAGTTTCACATCAGTTTCACTGTATCTGCGGCTCCACGGATTCACAGTCTGCTGGTGTTCAAACGCGACTCTTTACTGCTCTTCACTGAGGAAGCTGCTTGTGGAAGTTTCATTTACACAGAAATGTTCTGAGGGCAGGATGAAAACTTATTGGTTCAGACAGATAACCAATCAGATTGTAGAGGATGTGAGTCCAAAACATCTGATTGGTCGGTCATATCTCATCTAATTGCTTGGATCCACCTCATTTTCCAATGATTGGATTGGGTCCAATCATTTTTTTCTGCCCTTAGAACATTTTTGTGTAAGTAAAACTCCCATGAGTGAGGAAGTCATTGGTACCTCAGCTGGTACCAGTCAGGCACTAATTAAACCAGCCCTGGAGAGCCAGCAAGGACCCCAGGATTAAGACATTTGCTCTGGACGGCAAACTATTGAGGCCCTGAGTGTCAAGTGTTACCTGTCCATCCCGGCAGACATCTGCAATGGCCGCCAAATCGGTCACAGCCTTCTGCGTGGACGCAGTCGCACTTTTGCAGACAGCTGGGCCCATACGTGCCATCCTGTACACACACAACACACAAAAGCCGACCAATCAGCTGGCTGTATGTCACCATGCCAATCAGAAAGCTCACTCACATACCCAGAGCGTAACAGATATGGAGCTGGAGCATGAGGATATACACAGCAGAGTGCCCTTACTTAAGGGTCAATAATTTTTATTTGTCATTGTGTAAGTGTGTCACACAATGAAACGGGTGCCTTTTCACTTTAGCTTTCTGATAGAGACTCAGAAGTGGGATGCTAAGGAAAAAAGTAATAATACTAATAATATTGCTGACTTTTTTGTTGTCTTTCACTTACTGGGCAAACCTGGTCACAGAGCGCCCCCTTCCACCCTGGAGGGCAGGTGCAGGTGCCATCGGCCGGATTGCAGGGCGCACCGTTGGTACAGAGACAGGTCTGATTGCAGCGTAACCCCCATGTCCCGTTGAGGCACGGGAGAGAGCAGTCTGATCCCCTCCAGCCTGCAGGGATGCCAGGAATCAGCAGGGTTGGCTGCGGACTGAGCGCGCTCAGATGAGCAGGCTGATGCTCAGTTACACTGAAGACAGAACATCCTTAAAGCAAAGGTGACTTGGAGTGTGTGTTTAATTGCCGTCTTCTCACCCTCTCTGCAGAGGCAGGTGCCGTCGACATGCGAGCATGCCAGGGCGTTAGCACAGCTGCATTTCAGCGCGCAGTTCTTGCCATAGTAGCCTCTGTCGCAGTGGCTCTCGCAGTGCTCCCCCTGCAGGTGAATATGACCACAACACAAGCATCACTCAGCTTACAGTGCGGTTCCGCTAATATGTCATTGATAAATGAATACATGCATGACTAATGTGAAATTATACATACAAAAAGATCATACTGTATGTACTGTAAATTGATTCTGATACTAGAATTAAGTGTGCAAATGATATATTAAAATTATATAAATGATTCATATAAATGACTCATATACATGAATCAGTTTTATTTTTTGCTTAGCTGATATTTTTGGCTCAGTTCAACAAAACAGTCCAACAGTAGGGTCTAGCTCTGAGACTCGTTCCAGCAAAAATGAGACGTGCATGTTGTCCTTCATATGTCTTTATACTACGATGCCTTTCATTCTCTTACCATGTAACCTGGGGCACAGTGGCACTGCCCACTGACTGTGTTGCACACGCCCCCGTTCAAACAGAGGCACGGCTCCCTGCAGGCCAGCCCGTAGTAGCCCTGTGGGCAGGTCTCATTGCAGAAAAGCCCTGCCCACCCGGGCTGACACGTGCACTCGCCCTTCATTGGATGGCAGCTGGCCAATGGAGAAACACGTACCAAGTTTCAGCCTATCAGACCATTAGGTAGCTATTTTGGCATAAGCAAACAGCTGGCCACTAACCTTAGGGTGTGCGTGAGGTTGCAGAGGCAGGGCTGGTCACAGTGCACGCCGTAGACCCCTGGTGGACACATCCTGTCGGCGCACTGTGGCCCCCAGAATCCCGGCTCGCACAGGCAGCCCCCGTGAATGTTGTAGCAGCGTGCCCCATTGGTACAGTCGCACACACCCTTGCAGTCCTGCCCATAGCTGCCCACTGCGCACTCCTCACTGCACCTGGGGGGGGGGGCACAATCACTCACTCCACAAGCAGCCTCTGCAGCAAGTAGCATAATACTAAGAAACTGGGAAATACAGAAAGTCGTGGAATTAATTGCAATATTAAAATTACCCAAGCTGGCTCCTTACACTGAACAGCTTTAATAAATAAATCCAGTGAATAAAACACATTTAATAACTGTACATTTGGATCAGCTAAGCAGCTATTAAAATAATAACAGAGGAATAGTACATTTAATAGTAGGGTTGCCATTTCACTAATGCTCACCCTGACAGGAAAGAGTGAGGCCTACATATAGACGCAGAGGGTCCGCAATAGTAATTCCATGTTTCCATGGGGCCGACTGTCTGAAAGCCTCTGTACCGCTATGCATTAAAGAAGCCAGCCAATGGGAACGGTAAAGCGTGAAGGGCCCCGAGGTCCATCTGACATTTATAAGACACGTGAAATGCTCCTTTACCTCGACCACGGAGTCCGTCGCAGGAATCGAAATCCATAAATTATTAATTACACAGATCACCAAGAGAGAGGAACAAAGACAATGGAATAATATTCAAAATTTTAATTATATTTAATCCTCGGTAAAAAAAAAAAAACAAAACAGATATTTTATGTGGTCCACTGATAATTTCAGGTCAAATTATTAAAGTACCATCAGCTGTAAACAGCAGGGAACAATCTTGCGGCTGCAAACACTAAACTCTTCCCTGCTTTGCCAGATGACCTCAGGATGACCCCAGGATGACCTCAGGACGACCTGAAGTCCTACTGGCCAGTGATGCTGAGACAGATGTTTGTACTCGATACTCATTTCATCCATATTTACGATATTTACTATAAAACTGCATTTTTTTACTGAGCAAAATAGTTCCAGACAACCATTTTTCAGCATGACTCCCCTCTACTGGATGATGACACCAGCATTAAAGCCAGAGATGGAAAATAACAGGAAAACGTCCCATGGAAGGCAGCCTCAATTCAAATGGTTCCAGGTTTCATGCCAAAACAAGAGTTTTGTACTGAGGCTTGGTTACTGGTTACTGCTACAGCTTTACCTCTCCTGGACCGTGGGTTCGAGTCCCACCTCTGTGTTTACGGAGTTTTAATGTTTTGCTTTGCTTATGCAGACTTTCTGCCACAGTCTAAAAACAACTATATGAACTAATATCAGTTGGTCCATGTTTTAGCAGCAAAGAGGGAGCGAAAATGTGCAGCACTGATCAGAGCTTCCCCTGCTGTGACAGATCCTCTGTGAGCTGGTACTCTATTAGAGGTTAAGGAAGATGGATGTGACATCCACCATGGCTCAGAAGAGGAAGAACAATACTACTAACCCTGAAAATACGGCAGATAATGCAGCCCAAACCTAGCCAGGTAAGGAATGGGTCACAATAGGAGATCAACTGGCACTGAGGCAGTACAGACCTGTCCCCCGTGAAGCCAGCCGTACAGTGGCAGTGCCCGGTCTCAGGGTGGCACTGACCCCCATTGTGGCACACACATTTCTGGGAGCAGTCCATCCCAAACCTGCCCTTGGGACAGCGTTCCGTGCACACTCGTCCCTAGAGGAGGGACAGAGAAGGACTCATAAGAGGCTGAGGTATTTAATGTGAGACAGCATTCTAGACGATCTGCTGGCCTTAAGCCATCTGCATATTGACAGCAGAATGCTTCAGTCTGTAGGGGGCGATGTGGATTACAGAACAACATCCTGCACTGTAATTGTACCGTGGTGGCAGAATTAACGCGGCAACCGGTCGGATGTCTGCTACTGAGAGCAGAGACTTCGAAGTGTCCAAACAGAATATTAAATATCACAAGTATTAAATACCAGAGTAACATCCAAAAACCATCTATAGAATCCTCTATGGAAAAATAACCCAGAGCAATGCTGGGTTCTGATACTATAACACTAGAGGGACACACATTCATACACCCACAAAACAGCAGATGGATTTAGCAGTCAACAGAGGCCAGGCGTACTTTGACCAGATGGTTTTGAACGTTAAATGTGTTAAACTCTTCAGCCCTGATTATTTTTTGAAGAAGAAGCTGTACTTACCGTCCACCCTTTGGGGCATGTACAGACCCCCTCCCCTTGGCAATACCCCCCGTTCTGACAGGGGCACCGGAGGCGGCATCGATCTTTACGACAGGCTGTGTCACAGCTGTAGAAGAGATATGCATGAGTTTAATGACCGTTGGCAGCTGATGGCCATCCACATGGATGAGGCAGATGGGCCTTATAATAAATAATAATAATAGGTTACATTTATATAGTGCCTTTCACAATCTCAACTCACAGCATCCCAGTGAAGCCTTCGTTGCACCGGCACTCCCCTGTCTTTTGGTCACAGGTGCCTCCCGTCCCGCACCGGCACTGTTCCCGGCAATCTTGGCCAAAGGACCCCCTGGGGCACATCTGTTCACAGTGGGCCCCACGGTACCCCGGGGGACACCGGCAGGAACCTGTCAGGGCGTCACAGAGGCCCCCGTTCTCACACCTGCAGTTCTGCTGGCAGCGAGGACCCCAGTGCTTCTCATCACAGGCTGCGCGACAGGAAAAACCCCGGGGACACAGAGTCAGACCTCGGGACTGCAGGACAGAGAAAACCCCGGGGACACAGAGTCAGACCTCGGGACTGCAGGAGAGAGAAAACCTTGGGGACACAGAGTCAGACCTCGGGACTGCAGGAGAGAGAAAACCCCGGGGACACAGAATCAGACCTTGGGACTGCAGGACAGAGAAAACCCCGGGGGCACAGAATCAGACCTCGGGACTGCAGGAGAGAGAAAACCCTGGGGACACAGAATCAGACCTCGGGACTGCAGGACAGAGAAAACCCCGGGGGCACAGAGTCAGACCTTGGGACTGCAGGACAGAGAAAACCCCGGGGACAGAGAGTCAGACCTTGGGACTGTAGGACAAAGAATACCCCGAGGACAGAGAGTCAGACCTTGGGACTGCAGGACAGAGAAAATCCCGGGGGCACAGAGTCAGACCTTGGGAGTGCAGGACAGAGAAAATCCCGGGGACACAGAATCAGACCTTGGGACTGCAGGACAAAGAAAACCTCAAGGACAGAGAGTCAGACCTTGGGACTGCAGGACAGAGAAAATCCCGGGGGCACAAAGTCAGTCCTTGGGACTGCAGGACAAAGAAAACCCCGAGGACATAGAATCAGACCTTGGGACTACAGGACAGAGAAAACCCCGGGGGCACAGAGTCAGACCTTGGGACTGCAGGACAGGGAAAACCCCAGGGACACAGAGACAGGCCTTGGAATAACAGGACAAGGAAAACCCCAGAGACACAAAGTCAGGCCTCAGGACCATTGGACAGGGAAAACTCTAAGGACAGAGTCAAGTTCCAGTGGGTGGCTCATTAGACCTCCATGTCTGTGGTCGGAAGGTCTCTTGTACAAATCTCATCCTCAGCAGAATAGTCACATACTCGTTGGGCTCTTGAGCAAGATCCTTCACCCCAACCCCAAAATGCTGCCAGGGGTGCCAGATAAATGGTCTGACCCTGCACTCATACCCCAAGTTTCACTATCAACTCTGCATGTGTGTGTCTCAAAGGAGAGCATGATGGGATATGTGAAAAGAAGCATTTCAATGTTGCTGTACTTGTACAAATGTCATTTAATTTCATTAGAGCACCTAAGTCAGGTGCCTCAGCCAACACCTAACAGCAGAAATGGAAATAAAACAACAGCCTAAAAGTATGTGAGAGCCACTGCTCTCTGCCAGAATGACTGACGTCCTGCACCTGATCCCGCCCCGCCTTTGCTGGATAGGGTTTCGGAGCGTGACGCCCTCCCCAGGCACAGTGTTTACACAGCGTCGCTGACAAATGAGGCCAAAATCTGGAATGTTACACAGGGGGCCGGATTCCAGGCCACGTCAGTCGTCAGCGTGGCGCTCCCCGGGGGAATCTCCAGTACCATGAGAACCGGCGTACATCTTCGGTAACTCTATCCATCCCTGATTCTTAACGCTGACACTGGAAAAGGTCGGCAAATTATATAAAAAAAAAAACGATACAGACTCCAACATATGGAATTCAGTTTGGAGTGCAGAAAAATGCAGACTCACTCCAAACACGGGGCAGGATGAGAAATAGCTCTCCGCACCTTCCCACTGCTCGCTGCTCTCCATCTTCTGCAGTCTTAAAAGATAATACGTGCTGCACCCCCCACGCTAACCTCATCCTCATCCTGAGCGTTGAGTCTGGGCCCTCACAGTCTGAGCCAAGCAACTAATTCACACGGGATCTCTCTATTACGTCGAACCGGACCACCGCACACTCCCACGCAAATGCAAACATCACTGCAAGCTTCGCACACACTGCAGTGAGCCACTGAGAGAGAAATCACAGATTTCACAGAGAGATCGGACACAAGTCTCATGAAAATAGGGGCCGTTTTCCCACTCCTCAGGGAACATTCCAGAATGTGGGAAAATGGCGGCCCTGGCCCGTCCCTGGGAGACGCTACCACGCTATTGTTCTGACCCTTCCTCCCTGCTCCCACTTTTCTCAGCACGCAGTTAATGCCAGAACGTCCCTGCACAGACAGTATTAACCCCAATCCCCTTTCCGTTCCCCCAGCGATCTCATAGCACAACCATGCAGGAAGGGCTTACTCAGATTCTGCCAGTGAGGTCTAGGGAGGGTTTGCAGTCTAAGTTACACTGTCAGTATGGGCCACCTCCCAGGCCGAGAACATTATTTTAACATTTCCTGTTCACAGAATGCCCTCAGAAGCCTGTGAGACCCTGTCAAATGCATTAACCTCTTCAGAAAGCTTGACGCTAACATTTCTATAAAGACAGATAGAGGGCGACAAAAGGAGGAAGGGATAATGAGCATGGTCCCGGAAGCTAAACTGCCCATACTGAGCTTCTGACCAATGAGGTGGCAGCTTTTGGCAATTATGACCCATGCCATTGGTCACCGATGGGGTGGAGGACGGCGGTCTCACCGCTGGAGCAGTCGTCCCCCCGCCAGCCCGCCTCACACTGGCAGAGATCAGGTGCCTGGCAGCGGCCGTGGACACACTCCTTTGTACAGCGTGCTGACGGAGAAGGGGATGAAGTTGCAAGTGAAGGAACAGGGGCAAACGGGTGGAGAACAAACAACAGACAACACATGGAATAATTCACGGATACATAACCCATACCGTCGACTGATGCTAATTATGGGTAACGCTAAATGCTAAATAATAATGCTAATGCTAATGGCTACCATCAGGAATCATCTAATCCCTATATATTGCAAGAGCACCCCCTCCTAGTCAGACACTTACGGACACACGCATCCTTGCTTTCATAGTACCCTGGGCAGCACTGGTACCTCCTGCGATAAGCCATCTTCACAGCTTGCCGGTAGGCTGTCCTGTACGTGACGCTGGCCAGGACACAGGGAACAATCCACCAAGACATTATAACACGTACATGCGACAGACAAGCATATGCATGCACACGCCTCACTCCCACCAGCTCGCCACGGACCTAGCTGTCACGGGTAGGAGTCACCCCCTAGTGGCCTTGTTGGTCAACGCTCACCTGTGCCGGGTGCATGTATACAGGTTGAAGGCATCTGCGCATGACTCCTTGACCTGGTCAAAAGGGTGGGCGTAGGATTCCTTCACGGAGGTCGTGTAACTGCAAATTCAACGGGCACAGGATACAGCAATGGGAACTGAGTGGAGCAGACGGAGAAGGACGCATTCACACGGCATTAAGCACATTAGTGGGTGGCTGCTGTCAGTGTAACGGAATGCCGTTATCACCATCAGGAATGGCATGAATACTATCCTCTGCTAGGGAGCAAGCTGCTGAAAGAACTGGGCTTGATATGATGTGTCACATTCCTATGAGGGTATGTAATCTGACATGCTGCAGCTAAAATAATCTGCTGCATAAAAGGGTTTAAGCATAGGAAGCGGTAAGACATTTTGAGTCCAGGGTGCTGAATTTGGAATGACCAGTAGAATGTATTGAAGTTCTCTTTGATCATCAGTACCTAACAACAGCTAACAATTATAGTCTTTTTGGATACGTAAAGCCTGAGCCACTGAGAAATATTTAACATAATGCTATGTATTTCTTTAACGAAAACTACAGGCATCGGTATGCCGAACTGTGGTATTCTGACACTGCGTTACCAACAACGACCAGAGAGGGTGCTGATGCGCACTCAGCACCTCTACTTACAGCACTACTGGGTGTAAGTCAGTAAGGAATAGACATACACAGCTAAAGTGTAGTGTGCCAGCAGCATTGAGTCTTACCTCTCCCATTGGCTGCACACGTTAGGGTCACTGGGGTTCAAAGGCCATGCAAGGTCAAGCAAGGAGCACAAGATCAGCAGGGCTTGCCAGCCCATTGCTAAGGACTTCATCCTAGGAAACATAATGAGAACCAGTGCATGAGAACCAGGGCATGAGAACCAGTGCATGAGAACCAGGACATGAGTTCCAGCACATGAGAACCAGCACATGAGAACCAGTACATGGAAGCCCAGAAAATCGATCAGCTTGCCCATATGTTATTAGGCTTCTAAGCAACTCCGAAGGGGGTGGAGGTCTCTGTGATTAAGCAACTGACCACCACTTAATGAATCACACTCCATTGGGTCTCAGTTTAGCTGTCACTATATGACAACCTACGGTTGGGATTACAGTAAAATCCAAGCTAAATTTAAGCACTACTTATGGACAAACGTGTCAGCTAATTATGAACATAGGCAGTGTACGGCTCAGAGGGACAGAGTGCTGTGCCTCTGATTGGAATGTTACCAGTTCAAATTTGTGAAGTTATCAGTTTTACATTAGTTATCAGTATTACATTTCTCATATTAGCTAAAAAAAATTTTTCATTTTACTCCAACAACAAAGCATTTGAGTATAACATACTCATTTGAGTATAACATACTAGAGGAAAGTAGCCCCTTCCGACTAGCACATGAAGGCAGCATTACACGTGTTAGTAAGTGCTAATATGAATTTACCCAATTCAGTCAGTCAGCACAATGGAATGCATGGCATAGTTCGCAGTAGTGATGCCCAAAATGACAACCTTGAACCATTTGCTGTATTTTTTGACCCCAGTAGATGGTGCTCTTGGCTTGCTTTGGGAAATGCTTTGAGGTTTTTGAACAGATAGCACCAGGCTGTGGGGTCAAAAAATACAGCAAATAGTTCTTGAAGCGTCTTTTTTGCCATCACTAGTTCGTAGCATGCACATAGTCGAACTTCCATCTAGATGAAATGAGGTCACATGTTCAAATAGCCGTCTTAGGCACTGCTAAGCCCATCTCGCAGCATCCTCCAGGTCATATGTGCAGACACAGCTGCTAAGCTCACATGCATTTCCCGTAAGTCCCTTCAATGAGGCCACAAACTATGAGCTTCCAGGGCCATCGTGTCCTGTGATGTTAGATCCCAGAACACTTGCAGAATGTTGTTTATCTGCAGCCCCAAGGCATCACCTCCTCTTGCCGTTTTTGTGCCAACACCAACCAACACACAGGGCTCGCTCATCTGGTTCCCATCACCGCGGCGACTGCCTTGGGGCCACATCCAGCAAAAGGGGGGGGGGCGGGGGGGGGTTTCTTATCCCCTCTCCCCAGATGGGACCATGAAAGAAAGTCCTGTTAGTTGGCTGGCCTGTTGGAAATCACTGAGCAGGCCCTGCTGCATTATGGGAAAGGCTGTCACTCAATAGCTATCCATCCATCATAACCAGTTACCCAGTAAAGCGTTACTGTGAGCTGAGATCCTATCCCAGGAAACAATGGACACAAGGCAGGGGGCACCCTAAGCATGATGCCAGTCTATTTCAGGACACACACTCACAATCACACACTATGGGCAAGTAGGAGACAACAACCCTCTGGACACGGGGGTGCATACAGGAGTCAGCCAAAACACAGGGAAAATGACGCAGGCAGAGCGGGGGGCAGGGATCAACCCCCAGACCTGGAAGGGTGAAGCCATGTCTTATAATAAAAACAAAAATACAAATATCCATTACACTCAAAAATGTCAAATTAATAGAAAAGCAAGGACTGTATTAGTGTTTATGTCCGAATGATTAAATCTGGCTTTAAGACTCGAGTATTTGTAGTTTTTTCACCCTCAGACAGGTCCAGCGATTTGGTCAGCACCTAGACACAGGTGTGCTATTTACCGCCATCCAAAAACACTGCCAAAATAAGTGAGATTGCAAGTCTGCCCTAATTGGCTATGAGGTGTCACGTGATGGAAGAGAGTTACAGGTGATTAATGGCGGGTTACACTCGCCAAGTTGAGCAGCTCCTGATACTGTGTTACGAGCCGATGGAAGGAAAATAAGTGGGGAATCGCGCACGTTTCGGTGCAGCTGACGGGGATAAGGGACGACCTTCTGCACAGCTTGGCTCGTCGGAGTAAATTACGACAGCTTCTGGAATGTGCTCCACATTCTAGCAGGAGGGCAGCATAGAAAAACAGAGTTTTTATTGGCCGGATTCATTAAGAGGGACGATTTTATTTACTATGCACTTGATATTTTAATTACTTTTCTCCCCTCATTACTATCATTTTATTAGCAAATGCCTCTGAACCGCATTTGGATTCTTATGCGCCAACAGGAACTGTTTGCAAAACAAACACGGACTATTAAAAAAATGCCAAAGGTCAGACGTGCTGATGGCTGCACATGATACAGACGTGCAATAGATGCTTAGAAATGTTTACCTCCAGGTGGTAGTTTAATTGCAGTTTAATGCAGCGGACGTCCCAGCATGCTGTTCAAAACAGCAGCATCTCATAAATAACGACTATTGCACAAGTGCTTGTTTGTCGACAGCACTGTGATTTATTGTTATTTATTACTGGCTGTGGTCCTTATTGTCCATACACTCTTATATTTATGTTATTATTGTATTTACCTGTCACTATGGTGTGCAGGAAGCACAAGTACTGGCCATACATGACAAAAACATTGAAACTTTATATTCACTTTATATTCTAAGAAGTAAGACAACGGACAAAGAAGCAGACAATAAGTGCATGAGATGCATGGAATCAGGATGCCTTGTGGAAAAGCTGAAAATGGTGAGCAGAAAGCATCTTCTCTCCGAGAAGATTCACTCTCATTAATCACGGTCCATGCTGGCAGCGATCAGCTCTGACGAGAGGCGGATCTCCATGGTACCAGAGGATTGTCAACAGAACCAGAACTGTTCAGGCCAGCTGCACAACTGGAAGGGAATGAGCCACAATCTGTATAGGCAGCTCTCTGTCCCTCTCATCTGCTTGGATCCTCCGCCAGACCATACGGAGCCCAGTTGTGCACACTGCAATAAATATGACACACACACACACACACACACACACACACATATGTATGTGTGTATATATATATATATATATATATATATATAGCATTTTCAGGTGAAATGTAAACTTTATAATATGAAGACAGACTAAAATGTTTAAGCTATTACTAAAATAAAACCATCATGAGATGTAAATATTCGTTCAAATAAGACGTTCACTCCAACCATTGCAAATTAGGAATTAGGAGAAAAGGTCAAAGGTTGACTTTGGTTCTGGTTCTAAAATTTTAAGCAATGAATCTTGTTCAGTTTCAGACAAAAGAGGATTCGCCCAATGGACAGGCGTGACTGCAGCAAATGCAATAACGTTGAACCGTGAAAAAGACCCCCCCACCCATCCAGCCACCCCCCCCCCCCCAAGTCACATCTCCAAAACGCCACTGCTTCAAACTCTTCAGCTATGCTTTTGACCCCCATGACCCATATATGTGGTGCCCAG
Organism: Hyperopisus bebe; assembly: GCA_026777045.1. Lineage (NCBI taxonomy): Eukaryota > Metazoa > Chordata > Actinopteri > Osteoglossiformes > Mormyridae > Hyperopisus > Hyperopisus bebe. The sequence goes on from JAODJW010000046.1 coordinate 11,673,923, forward strand.
TTACAGAATCAGACATGTGACCATTGACATCACTTCCTTTGAAGATGAAGTTCCTCATTTAAAATCAGAATAAAGAGATATGCTGCTGAAAATGTCTGTCCTGAGACATCCAGGTCTTACCGGGGAAAGAGAAACCACTCCCCCCATTTTAGCAAATAAGTTAAATATATGCCTCTGAACACATGGAACTGATCAAACTCTGCTTTTGCTACCCTGACTCCTTTGGTGGGTTGAGCTCTTAATTGAGGGAGAAAATATTACTCACTTTTTGGAAAAGACAGGAGTTCGAAGAAGGAAACATAATGAAAGGGGAAAAGCAGCTGACTGCCATCGAGTGACAGGATGATATGTGTGTGTGTGTTAGTGTGTGTGTGTGTGTGTGTCAGTGTGGGCCAGATGTACATTACACTGTGGGGGCCAAATGTCCCCACAGTGTGATAAAAACCTGTTATTTTGAAGTTGTGGGGTCCATGATAAAAATTAAAAAAAATAACAATTCCAAAAGACTATTTTGTCTGGTTACTTATGGTTAAGGTTAGGGCTGGGTAGGTTAAGGTTGTCATTGGTGGGATTAGGGTTTTGCCCAATAAATAGACGGTCCCCACAGAAATGAATATGAGTATGTTTGTGTGTTTGTGTGTGTGTTTGTTAGAAAAAGACAGAGAGGCTTTTTGGGGACAAAATTTTGAGAAGATGCCGAATAAAATCTGGAAAATAGACACTGCAGGGACATCCACCCAAAAACAATATTTTTAACTTTGCAAAAAAAAAAACAAACTTGGGACAAACTTGCTCTCTTGGTCAGTTTTCTTTTACTCATTCTTTGGATGAGTTAGATATTGTG